>OX608080.1:101503702-101908702 GCA_951509765.1 Sphenella marginata | reverse complement strand
ATATACAATCCACACCTTTACAAGGATAATTCCACATACCCAACATGTATTCAGCTGATGCAATTATCGATAGTCTGCGTTGTGTGTCCATGTTGTCGGAGCACATCAAAAATTGGTGCTCGAGAAGTTTGGGCAGAGCTAATGAGAACCTAGGATCATTAGATACAAACAAACCTCCTGGAGGACCATGCAAACCAGCAGCGACATCCACGAAACCAAGACTTACCGCGCCATTCAAGAATAATGCGCAAATCAGAAAAGGATCTTCTGCGAGCACTAAAAAAGAAGATTCGGAAAGGTGGCAAACGCGTACAAAATCATTTGCTGAAGCATTATCAAAACGAACATTCTCAATGGTGCATGAGAGCAATGAAAGTTTCACACAATGCATGGATAAATTTCGTAAACTCTTGTACAAGGATGATGATTATATGTTTTTGCAAGAGCAACTAGAAGCAGATAGCATAAATAACTTTTTTAAAAAAATCGATAATTGGGTGTTGTGCCACAGTAAGGCAGGGAAGGACGAATGCAAAGCATCGACGCATCGAAACGAAGCACACTGCAGCACTCGCCATGCTGAACATAACATGCGCCATGCCGAACATAGCAATCGTCATGGCGAACATAGCACTCGTCATGCCGAACATAACTCGCGCTATGCCGAAGATAGCACTCGTCATGCCAAACGCTGCACTTGCGCCGCCGAATGCAAAACTCAAGAGCTCCCGCCAGTGTTTTGTATCTCAGGAAGAAGCGGCGATCTTTCTTGGAAATTTGATCGTCAGGATGGTGGCGGTTATGCCAACAAAAAATGTTCCTGTACGTGTTGTGGTTGTCCAAAGAGGAGCAAGAAAAAACCGCAACGTACATTTATCGAATACGATTGGACGAATTATGATTGGTGTGCGCAGCTCAAAGAGGCATTAAAACGTCGCACAACGCAATTGAGTCGCATGAAAAGGGAGCTGCAATTGCGTTCAATACGTTTGCTACCGAATGTCGGGTATGTGGCTTAGGTGATGAAGAAATATGTACGCAAGATCCTTGAAGATCGGAGTACAAGTAGATGGCGGTAGCTGAGAATCACTGATTTATCTTTGTTAGCCTGATCTTCAGTTTTTCTGTGACTCGTTAAAATTTACAACAAATTTATTGACGATCAACGCTTAGTTGTTTATTAATGAAGTTATTGTAGAAAGCTTTATTCGATATCGGAAGCTGTACTAAGCACCGCTAGACGGTTTAAACTGCGCGTTTTGTAAGTCTTTTGCCGCCTACTGCAGCAGGTGTGGGTTGTTGATATTTTTTTGTGGCAAAGTAACTGTAAAAATTTGATAAAGCAAAAACAAAAAAAAATCGAATAAAATTCTAAATCATGAATGTTGTTGTTTGTTTTCCTTAGGGCTCAGCTTGTTTTCGAAAATATTCTTTCAATTTCTTGGCTCTTTCCATGTTTCGTATTCTTCAAAGAAAAGAACTGGTGGATTAAATTTATGGAAAGTTGGGTTAGGTTCTCAAAAGGCGCTAACCCAACAAATGCTCTAACCCAACAAAAAATTCTGCCCATTTTTCTTTGTATTTTTAAATTTATTTTAAATTTTTTTTTTTATTTTTCTTTTATTTTTTTTTTTATTTTTGTTTTTTAAATTTTTTTTTTTTAAATTTTTTTTTTTTAATTTTTTTTTTTTAATTTTTTTTTATTTTTTTTTTTATTTTATTTTTTTTTATAATTTTTTTATATTTTATTTTTTTTTTATAATTTTTTTTATATTTTTTTATTTATTTTTATTTTTTTTATATTTATTTCTAATTTAAAATTTTTTTTTATTTATTTTTTTTTTTATATTTTTAGAGATGTGATTAAAAGATAAGTGGAAGGCTTTTCTAATCGTCGCAGAGAACGTCAGGGAATTTTAAGAACAAATTCTAAGAGAGTTTTGGTTTTTTTCGCTCGGGTATTTTCTTGGCTTTGCATATTCTTGTAATTCGCAATGAGCTTATGGGAATTTTTCACAGTAAAATAAAGTTTATAATTCGAGGAAATTACCGAATAATTTAATAAAAATTTATATTTTAACAAAGGAAAGGACTGATAAACTTAAATAAAATGCTACCCTGAGCAACGTTGAGAAAAAGCTCAAATAGATAAAATAAAAATTTGTCTCCGCTTGACTTTCCACATATCAAAAAAAAAAATACTTCAATAAAAAAAACCTAAATTTCAATAAATAAAATTTTCTTTCTTTTCCTTAAAATTGTAAAAAAATTACCAACAAAAATTAGCAAAAAACCCAAAATTTATTGAAACTTTCGCAAACCCAACAACCCAAATTCATCCTTCATCTTCCCAAATTCATCCAGCCCCACGAATATGTGTCGCCCTTACGCGACCGACTACAATTGCTGTGCCAACATTGTGCCATTTTATTGTGATGCCAAAGATTTGAATGAATGGAAATGTTTTATGATCAAAACGTTTTGGCCCGAAGATGGACCACGTTGTCGCTGTTGTGGACGCATTGCATGCAAGAATCGTAATCTGCTGCATAAGCTATGTGTGGTGCCAGGCATTACAGGACGTACCATGTACGACATACTCACGAAATTGGATCCCCACTTCAGTGTGTGTCAATGTGGTGAGACGTGGGGTGCATGGAATGGATCGCCCATACCTTTTACAGAGTTCCCGTATAACTGGATATTTGGCGGTACTAGAACAGCAGATGTGAAACCATTATTTGAAGCAGACGAAGAAGGAGATGCCAAGCCATGGTCTGCAAGTGCGCTATTAAACGATCCAGAATGGTTGAAAAATTTTAGCAAGTTTTATAAGCAAGCATGCCAAACAGGATTCAACGAATCGGGAAGTCAAACAGATGTGCGGGAGGATTATGTAAAGGCGAAAAGAGAAAAAGGACGAAAAAGTGCGGATGCTACTAATGGAGATGATGAAACACAGAGTCAACAAGACGATGCAATGCGAAAGAATACTATGGGAGGGGGAGCGGGAGCAAACGCAGATGGAACTGTTGGTACGGGCATAGGAAGTGGAAAGGGGGCCACAGGAAGCGGATCGGTAACGGTAGCCGGTAAAAGAGCGGGAAACGAAACTGCAACGGCAGTTGATAGTACAGCAGAAATCGCGTTCCGAGTGGTAGAAAAAAGCTTGTCCCGTTTAGCAGGTTATGGCGCAGCAGAAAAAGGAATAGGAGGGGCAGGTGATGTCGGAGCCGGAGGAGGGGCAGGAGGGGCAGTAGGCGCAGGAGTAAAAAGTGATGATGAAAACGATACGTCAACAGAAAGTAATGACAATGAAAGTGATGACGAAACAGCAAATACCCGGACACGCAACAACCTCTCCAATAAACCAAGCGCTATGAAAAAGGGCGACAATCCAAAGAAAAATCGTTCTAAATTTTATATCGATAGAACATTTCCTGGCTTAAAACGTTCAAATCAACGTAGTCTAACTACGATTGGCAGCACTGCGGGCAATTCTAAACACAAGGTGATTCGAAAAATTCCACGAAATCAAAGCAGTAACCTCATGAAAGTCGGTTCACGTAGTAAACACTCAAGAAGAAGACTTTCCGAAGGACGCATAATACATCGTTTAGGTATGGAGGGACCTACCGATGACGAAATACTAGGTACTAACCTACCACCGGCTAAAAGTCACAAATCCTTATCAAATGTCAAATTGAAAGAGTTATTAGTTTCTAATCATGATCGCCCAAAAAATCGTCTATCTCTGACTCTTAAAGATAATATTCACAATCTATTGAATTCGTTGACTAGTAAACGTCAACAATTGCTTAATATGCCACGCACGTCACTCTATCATCCGCCCAAAAGTATAACAATGACATGGAATAAAAGACTTTTAGATCAAATGCAAGAACGTTTAGAAGAATTGGGTTATCCAATCAAAAATATGTCTGAAATATTATCATTTTTAGAAGAAAACTCTCAATCTACAGAACATACAACGGTAACGCCAACCGAATTGTTTAAATTGGAGAAACGCTTTTTAGATATTTTACGTAAGGATGATGATTTACGTACGAGTACGGAAATTAAACGTCAATCACAACGTGCTTCTGAGTTAGCCAAATCTAGACTGTCACACATGAAGGTGGTGGGAAAACTTTCGTCGAGCCATTCAACGAATGTGTCGCACATGAAGGTGGGTGAAAAACATTCGTCGAGCCATTCAACGAATGTGTCGCATAGTGCGTTTCGTTTGGCAGCGTTTCGTTTGGCAGCAGGTCGTGCGGAGAAGCCCAAATGGGTATTGGCGCCTGAAAGTGAAGATAAAGTTGGCGATGCTGTCAATGTAATATATTTTAATACTTTTTAGATTTCTTGAATATGGTTTAGAAAGTTCACAAATGTATTTGGCATAAATTTTTCAATAAAAAAAAAAATAGACTGAGGACTTTTTACGGGACATTTGGCGCTAATTAAGTGTTTTACCCTAAAAAAATGTTGCCGCTTTTTGTAAAATTGTCTTGTTTTCTGCCTGTTATACCTAGATTTGTCTAAAGCTATCATAATTAAAAAAAAAAAACTTCAATCATAAAAAATTTTTTTTTTTAAAATTGATCGAAAAAAATTTTAACATAGAAAAAAATTGTATGTAAAAAAAATTTCTTTTAAATTTAAAAAAAAAAAAAAACGAAGTTTGAAAAAAAAAATGTATTAGAGAAATTTTTATTAAAAAAAATGTTTATTAAATAAAATACTTGAATCAAAAAACGAGTTCCAGTATCCAAATTTTAACATAGAAAAAAATTGTATGTAAAAAAATTTCTTTTAAATTTAAAAAAAAAAAAAACGAAGTTTGAAAAAAAAAATGTATTAGAGAAATTTTTATTAAAAAAAATGTTTATTAAATAAAATACCAGTTCCAGTTAAAAAAAATTTTAAAGTAAAAAAAGTTTATAAAAAATCTTATTAAAAAAACAATTAAAAAATACATAAGAAGATAAAAACTTAAAAAAGAGAATTCTAAAAAAAAAGGAAAACTAAATTTTTTTAATTTAAAAAAATTTCTTCTAATTTTAAAAAAATTCAAATAAAAAAACAGAATATTTAAAAAAAAACCATTGAAAAGAAATTTTAATTAAATACAATTTAACTGAAGGAAAAATTTATTCTAAATTTTAATAAAAGAAATTGGAAAAAAAATTTTATTACAAAAATGTATTAAAAAAATTGTTATTAAAAAAATTGTTATCTAAAAAATACTTGAATCAAAAAACATGTTTTGGTTAAAAAAAATTAAAAAAAAAAAAAATTTATAAAAAATCTTATTAAAAAAAAATAAGAATTAAAAAAATAAAATTAAAAAAAAAAAAAAAGAATTAAAAAAAAATAAAAATTAAAAAAGACAAAAAAAAAAAAATAAAAATTTAAAAAGCAAAATTCCAAACAAAAAATTAGAGAAGGGAATTAAATTTTGTTTTTAAGTTAAAAAAAATAATTTTAAATTTCAAAAAAAAAAAAAATTTCAATAGAAAAAAAAATTAGATGCAAATTTTACAGAATATCATTGAATACCTCTACATGATTTTTTTAATCTTAACTGTTTGAGAATTTGTATGACAATGAACGAAAAATCAATATTCTGCTGATAGCGTACTTTAAAGTTTGGCAATTTCAGCATCTTTTAAAAAAAAAATTCTAATTATAATATTTAGTTAAATGGAAATATAGATTACATAAGCCCCATTATGTAAGAATCTGCATTCAAAGTAATTTTTTCAAATTAAGTTAATGCTTGAATAAAATTCAGCTTTTAAAGCTCTTAGATTCTCTATGTGTGATTAAATTCACTTGTTAATAATATAATTTTGCAAAATTGTTTACTTTTTCTCTTAAAATAAATCCATCGAACTAATATGTAAATATTCAATAAACAAACTTTTATTAATTTTTCTTTCAGGTATGTTGACTACAAAAACGCAATAAAAACTTCTACAGCAGCCCATATTTGCAAATTTTTATAATTGTTTATTCATTCAAAAGGTATTTATGCGCATTTTTATTCACACAAAAATGTATTTACATTTCATACGCCTACCAATAATTTGTTGCAGTTACACATGTGAACTTTTTTTGTTGTTTAAATTTGCAAAATTATTTGACGTCTGAAAAACTCTCTTTCCACCTGCTACGTCAGTCCATAATTTTGCTTATACAAAATGAACAATGAATGAGTAAATGCACATAAAAAGCAAACCGACCAAAATTGTAGTAAAAAATAACACAATTAACATATTTACGGTTTCAGGATGGAAAATAAAAAAAATTTTTTTTTATTTTTTATATTTAATAGCTCTTGCATGCATTGTATCTATTTTTCTTTAAATTTAATTTTAACTCGAAGTACGAAACGTTTTCAAAATTTCCATAACAATTGCTCTCTACAAACTCGTTATACTTTAATCTAATCTATTTCTTTTGGGACTTTCGTGTGGCTTGGACTTTATTTGATTTTTTTTCTTTTTTCTCATCGTTCAGCTGTAGATTAACGCTAGTAGTTCATTTTTTTTTTCGTGATTTCTCTTTAATTCTATTATCTATGTATATGTTCTTAGATATAAGCCTTAATTAATCATACCTAAGGCAGTTTGTAGCATATAACTAAATGTGTTGTTCTTTTTTCAATAAAGCTAAAATCTTTCTATAGAGCAGATTTTGTTTTACTTCGATTTTCATGTTCTTTTTTTCTTCAATTTCAAAGTATTCTTTACATTTTTATTTTTATTTTTTAGATTTTTTTTTGTATTTTTTATTTCTTTATATTATTTTTTATTTTTATATTTGGTTTTATTTTTTTTTTATTTTTTTATTTCTCTTGTTTTTTTTTTATTTAATTTTTTTTAAATTTTTTAAAATTTTTTTTTTTTGCTTAATTTTTTTATTCATTATATTTTTATTTATTTTTTTATTTTTCTTATTCATTAGATATATATTTATATATATTTTTTTTAATTTCTTTAATTTTTTTAATTTTTTTTTAATTTCTTTTATTTTTTTAATTTTTTTTATTTCGAACATTTTTTATACCCAGCGTACTAGTACTAGTACAAGGGTATTATAACTTTGTTGGGATAACGGTTGGTTGTACAGGTATAAAGGAATCGAGATAGATATAGACTTCCATATATCAAAATGATCAGGATCGAAAAAAAATTTGATTGAGCCATGTCCGTCCGTCTGTCCGTCCGTCCGTCCGTCCGTCCGTCCGTCCGTCCGTCTGTCCGTTAACACGATAACTTGAGCAAATAAAAAGATATCTTCACCAAATTCGGCATGCGTACTTATTTGGGTTCAGAATAGATTGGTATTGAAAATGGGTAAAATCGGACCATAACCACGCCCCTTTTTCGATATCGAAAATTTCGAAAAACGTATAAAACGGGTTAATTCAATATTAGAAGCAGCTACAATGATAAAATTTGCAATATGTATTGATTTAGATGTCCTAAGGCCGATTTTATCAAATTTTTTGAAAAGGGGCGTGACACCGCCCACATATATTTGAAGAAATTTTCAAATTTTGACTCTTAATAACTTCAGAACAGTTTATGCTAGTATAACGAAATTTTGTAGAGGGCATACTACTGTTGTGTTAAATTCATATATAGAAAATAAACGAAATCCCTTGGCTACCACGCCTACTTTTTCATAAAAGTTATATTGAAAGGAGGTGGAAATATTGAAAAGTCCATATCTAATTAACTGATACCGCTATAATAATATAATTTGGTACGTACATCAATTTTCATATTCTTTACATTATTTTTGCAAAATTTTGGAAAGTGGGCGTGGCACCGCCCACTTATGAGTCAAGCAATTTTTAAATTCGACTGCTAATAACTTCAGAAAGGTGTGAGATAGGTTTACGAAACTAGGTACCAGGCATGTTATGTTTATGTAGAGTACTACCACAGAAAATAAGAAAAATCGGTGAACGACCACGCCCCTTTTTGGACTAAAGTTCTCTAAACGAGAGTTAGGAAACCGGAATATGCAATATCTGTTTAACTGATAAAGATATAATGCTAAAATTTAGTACACTCATTCACCTGATGATGTTATTAGTGATGTTTAAAGGTTTTTTGGTAATATTTTGGAAAATGGGCGTGGCACCGCCCACAAGTGAATAAACAAAATATCAACATTTCACTATTAACAAGCCACTGTGAAAGTATCATAAAGATCTGCAATGAAAACTGATCTTCAAATAGGGACAAACAACATAATAAAATCCGTGGGCGTGCCACCACCCACTTTTTTAAAATTAGGTAAATATTGATCAATGGACACATATATCCTTACATCGAAAAATTTCACAAAATACGTTAAAAGTTATGGGCATGGCACGCCTTCTTTTCCAAAGTTATATATAGGACATGGTATAACCCTTGAAAAGATCGATTCAGTACTTTTGGCTCATGTAAGCGGTTAAAGCTTTATAAGCAAGGAGCGTGGCCGCGCCCACCAAATTCGCTATTGTTTACGCTCGGAATAGATTGGTTTTTAAAATGGGCGAAATCGGATGAAAACTACGCCCCCTTTTTGTGAAAACTAACGCTGGGTATTTAATGTTCGGTTCACCCGAACTTAGACTTCCTTACTTGTTTTATTTTATTAACATAATATTTTGATTAACATATATTTTTATTTATTTTTTCTATTTTATGTTTTTTATATTTTATTTTGTTTTATTTCTATTTTTTTTTTTTAATGTTTTTACACTTTAGTTTGTTAAAAACTTTGTTAATTTATTAAAAGGAGATCAAATAGGTTTGGAATTGTATTCATAAATTTTAATTTTTGAAACTTCATTCTTAAAAAATTTGTTAACGTTTTCGTTAACATTTTCAATTTTAAAATTAATATTTCTTAATATTAAATATTAATACCAATCAAATCCTTTTTATTGCCTCTTTTCATTCAGTCAATTAATAATTTTTATTTTTTCGAAATTTTGTTTTTAAATTTTTTTAAGTCATTTTAAATTTTTTCTTTATTAGTACTTTGTTTTGTTTTTTTTTTTGTAATCTAATCAAATCCTTTTTTACTGCTTTTTTCATTCAGTCAATTATTTTTTTTTTTTTTAATTTTTTTTTCAAATTTTTGTTTAATTCTTTAAACACTTTTTTTTATCTAATCAAATCTTTTTTTATTGTTGTTTTTTTCATTCAAGCAATCTCTTTTTATATTATTTTTAGTATGCCATAAATTTCTACAAGCACTTAAAATCTTAATTCAATTCCGCCAAACCCCAATTTGGCTTAAATACCTGCAAAAAAAAATTGTAATTAGCCGCACCAATTACACTTTTTAATGTGATATTGGTAAATTGCAAACAACAATACATTATGAGTAAATAAATATTATACGTTTACGCACGAGCTGAAAACAGAAATGTGAGTCATTTTAGCAGTTTAATAAACAAAACGAAAAAAAAAAAAAAGCTAAATTAGTTATCATACACGACGTACGTATAAACAACTTGAAATGTTTACTTTTCAGTCTGTCTTAATGTCATTGCTGTTGACATTGTTTTGTTAACTTATCTTAAATGTGCCGTATTCGTTGCAATAACAATTAGCACTCGTAAAGTTGACTTTATTTTTTTTAATATGCTGCTTTGCTTTGAATGAAAAAATTTCAGAAAAATTTGCTTTTCTAATTAAGAATAATTTATCAAATAACTAGAAATCGTAGTCATGCTTTGCTGCGTCTCGGCGCCTTTCATTTGATACCCATATTGTACTACTGAATTTTGGGTCACCTTGCTCAACATATTGGTAGATAACTCCGAGACCAGAATAGTTATTGAAGTAAGAGATATCTTAAACTTTAAGTTAGACGCGAGTAATGCAATGGCAAAAGTAGCATTTAATTCCATTTACAAGTTTTAGAGTGATGCGCGTTCAAACATACAGACAGATAGACAAGAAATATAAAAACTGTTACTTTCTATACAATAGGCTTAATATTGAGCGCTCCTATCAACTTTACTTGAATATCTGCAATGTACAGACCTGTGAAAATTTTATTGCATTTAGAAATTGGCTTTGAAAAACAACGTTTATGAAAATACTTTTTTCTCCAAATTTAAAATTTTTTTTGAATTAAAAATTTTTTTTAATTGAAATTTTTTTTTTGGAATTGAAAAATTTTTTTTTTATCAAATTTAAATTTTTTTTCATTTAGTTTTTTTTTTTTTTAATTTACAATTTTTTTTTTTAATTTACAATTTTTTTTTTTAATTTTAAATTTCTTTTTTTCGAAATAAAAATATTTTTTTTATTTCAAACTTAAAGTTTTAGATGCGCGAAAATGTGTCTTATATAATAATAGAAAATAAACGTTTCAACTAAATTTACTCTCATTTTCATAACCCAAAAAAAAATCACACAAAAATAATGAACAAAAATAATCGAAAAGCAAAGACCTCGAAACTTGATATTTAATATTATTTCCTACTTTATGAGCACGAACGAGTGAGTGCATGCATATCTTTATGTGGCTTTAAAAATGTGGAAGCACGATTTTTTGTTCCAAGCAGACAATAAGCTGAAAGTACAACAAACATTTCCATAAAAACTCTTTAGCGAAAAAATGTAAAGGAAGAAAAACAAAACTCATTAAAAACGACTCAACTTGCGGGCTTTGTCTGTCTAGCTGTCATACACAGACAAACAAAGCGAGGCAGTGATAGCACCCACTCAAAAGGCGTTGAATTAGAAATGTTTTTTAACATCATGAAAGAATAATGAGAATAAATAATAACCGAAAGCACGATTGAAAAAAAAAAATGAAAAAAAAAAAAACTTAAAAGCGGTGTAATGCATTTACAAAATTTAAATTGTAAATTTATTAACTTACGTTTGGTATTAGACGGTTACAAATATACGTACTTCATACCTAAGGCCGCCAAAATAAATATTGAATTTAGTTATTAAAGTAAAACAAAATATATATTTTTTTCAAATTTTTTTTTTCGTTACGGTCTTATCTAAATATGTAAGTAGGTGTTAGAGAAATCAATGAATTTTTTATTTGAGATTTCAAAAGCATTTCCGCAAAACCGTAGAAGGAAATATAAAAAAATGTCTGGGAAAGAAAATGCAGAATGTATTTATAGATACGGCAGCCAATCCCAGAGTTCTTTTTGAAATACCTAAGTTTACAACTCTCATATAAAGTTTCCACCTTCCCGACTCATTCCTGAATTTACAAGAACTTCAATAGCTGTTTTTAAGAATTTATTTATTTTTTTTTAGCTCTTAGGCACTTCCCCTCTCTCTTTGTGTTACCATATAAGAACGACTCATAAAATAAAAATAATTAAATGCGCGCCACACTGCTGCGTATCGGATAAAAATAATCATGAAACGTGACGTGAATACAGATTATGAGCGCATTAATACTGCATAATCGTTTGTAATTTAACTATACCAAAAGCGAAAAGAGAATTAACTGCAAACCGTTTACCACACACAGAAATTAAGTACTTTACGAACGGTTGGATATCAAGTTAAGGCGATTTGTATTGGTTGCAGTTATTGTAGTGGGTAGCAATTAGGTGTGTTCCCATGTGAGTCAGAAATAGCCAGAATGTGTCAGAAAGTGCAGCAAATCATCAATCGCGTACTCGGTTTTTTTCGGACTACTGAGCGCACAAATATGAGTGTAAATATGGTATTCTCTTTAGTCTTTAGAGTTTCAAAAGTCGGAATATTCTTCCAAAATATTTTAAGTTTGAATTTTATTGAATTTAAATTAAATTATCCCCTCATGAAATTCTCATAGAGCTTCTTACTGTACAACAACAGATTCGTTCATGAAAATTTGAAATTTGTGCAAATATTGTTTTATTTTTGGAAATATTTTTGCAATTTTTTATTTTTTGGAAATATTTTTTATTCTTGGAAAAATTGTTTTTTTTTTTTGGGAATTTTTTTGCTTTTGCAAACGTTATTTATTTTTTGGGATAACTTTTAATTTTTGGAATTTTTTTTGTTTTTGCAAATATTTTTTAATTTTTGAAAAAATTTGCTTTTGGAAAACTTGATTGTTAAATTTTTTATTTTTGGAAACAATTTAATTATATATGTATTTGAATAAATTTGCATTTTTGGAATAATTTTTTTATTTTTGGAAAAAATGTTTTTTGAGGCCACTAATAATTTTTCTGTAGCGAAAGTTATTGTTGTTTTGTTTTTTTTTTTTAATTTTTTTTGGTTAAAAAAAAAACAAAATACATATTTTATTTTTGGATTTGTTTTGTATTTTTGAAAATATTTTCCATTTTTAGGAGATTTTTTTTATTTTTGGAATATTTTTTATTATTGGAAAAATTTGTTGTTTTTAGGAAAACTGCTTATTTTGGGTAAATAGTATTTTGGGAAAAATTATTGCTTTTCAAAAAAAAATTTAAGTTTTTGGAAATGTTTTATATTGTTGTAAATATTATTCATATTTGCAAAAATTATTTTTGAAAATATTTTTTATTTTTTTTGCTTATTTTGTATTTTTTTTGTTTATTTTGTATTTTCGAAAATATTCTTAATTTTTGGGATATTTTTTTTATTTTTGCGAAACATTTTTATTTATGATAATATTTTTATTTTTGGAAAAAAATTTTATTTTTATAAATATTGATTTTTTTTCTATTTCTGAAATTTTCTTTTGTATATTTTTTTTTTTTTTTCATTTTTTTTACTTGTTTATTTATTTTTTTTTTTTTTTTAGAAAGTGTTTTTAGAATTATATGTTTATCTATATGCTTGTTCGCGTATCAATCAAAAACTGCTTACTGAAATTTAATGCAACTTTCACAGTTGCATTACTAACTAGACGTCTAACTTAAAGTTTAAGATATCACTCACAATTCGACTTACCTAATAT
The DNA here is from genome assembly GCA_951509765.1 of Sphenella marginata. Classification (NCBI taxonomy): domain Eukaryota; kingdom Metazoa; phylum Arthropoda; class Insecta; order Diptera; family Tephritidae; genus Sphenella; species Sphenella marginata. The sequence continues at coordinate 101,895,763 of OX608080.1, read as the reverse complement.
CGACCTAACAAAACATCGAAAGTTTGTATATCTTATACAATGACTCAAAACAATTAAAGGTTGTTTGAAATTCGGTGAATACCCCACAACAGCTGGGCTATTGCCAATGTTGCTCTGAACCAATTCGTAATTAGATTGGCAAACTAACATTATTAAGTAGCAAGTCGTAAACAAAATCACACAAAAACAAGAAAACTATATTCAGTTGGTAACTGAAAACAAAATGCAAACTTCAACTTCACCTAAAATAGTAAATGAACCACTAACATTTATTGTTGTTTATGAACCGTTGAATAATTGTTATAAACTTCCGTTAATAAGTACGTGCAAATGTTTTAACTCCTTATATAATTAGTTTTTTATTTTTCCATATACGAGTATAAACATAATTGCAGCAAATTGGCACTAAAGCTCATTGAAAATAATACAAACAAATTTAAATACTCAGCGGCGTAATGAAAATAATAACTTGTTAATGACAATAATTTATGTTTGTGTTCGATGAATCACTCGAGCGTGTCAAAGTGAATGGCAGTTTCACATATTTATGACTAACATAGTTGCATAAATAACAGTTAAAAATTAAATAATTAAACTCTCAACTGGCAAGTTAAAAATAAATTGTGAATAAAGGTACTTCATTACAGTGCGATAATTAGCAATAATTCTCAATTAGCAAATTATTTATTTTGAAGACTGGAAAAAGTGGAAAATTAAACTAAATGTTCTAATCGTAGGTATGTACACCTTGCGACGATATACACACCTTCTAATCTAATCTTAGTATAATCTGTAATCAAAACCGATAAAAGTACCAAAAGCAGACCTGTTAAATAATGGTTGCTAATGATAATAAATCCTACTTGATTTTATTATTTTTTTAGACAATCCATTTAATGATTAGTTGCCATATATGAATATTTTTAACTTGACTAAAATAAAAATTTATGATTTTTTACGATTAGTTAACAAGATCTGAAATTATATAAAGGTTCTTTTTAGAGTAATCTTATATAAACTTTTTTTTCATAAAGGTTCTTTTTAATTTGTTATAACTTTATTATTTTTAATTACTTTATTATTTTTATATACTTTATTATTTTTAACAACTTTATTATTTTCAATTACTTTATTATTTGTAATTACTTTATTATTTTTAATTACTTTTTTATTTGCAATTACTTTATTATTTTTAATTACTTTATTATTTTTATATACTTTATTATTTTTAACTACTTTATTATTTTCAATTACTTTATTATTTGTAATTACTTTATTATTTTTAATTACTTTTTTATTTGCAATTACTTTATTATTTTTAATTATTTTATTATTTTTAATTATTTTATTATTTTTAATTACTTTATTATTTTCAACTACTTTATTATTTTTAATTATTTTATTATTTTTAATTACTTTATTATTTTTAATTCCTTTTTATTTTTAATTACTTTATTAATTTTTATTACTTTATTAATTTTAATTACTTTATTATTTTTAATTACTTTTTTATTTGCAATTACTTTATTATTTTTAATTATTTTATTATTTTTAATTACTTTATTATTTTTAATTATTTTAGTAATTTTAATTACTATTTTATTTTTAATTCCTTTTTATTTTTAATTACTTTATTAATTTTTATTACTTTATTAATTTTAATTACTTTATTAATTTTAATTACTTTATTAATTTTAATTACTTTATTAATTTTAATTACTTTATTATTTTTAATTACTTTATTATTTTTAATTACTTTATTATTTTTAACTACTTTATTATTTTTAATTACTTTATTAATTTTAATTACTTTATTAATTTTAATTACTTTATTATTTTTAATTACTTTATTATTTTTAATTACTTTTTATTTTTAATTACTTCATTATTTTTAATTGCTTCATTATTTTTAATTACTTTATATTTTTTTTCAATGTTTTTTTTTTCAGCGCTTTTTGATTTAATTTTTATTATTTGTTATTTCTTATTGAATTTTTTCTTGTCACCAATTTAATAATTTTAAATTTTTTATACTCAACAGTATAAACTTAAGTGACAAGTGAGTTCAATTAGTATTTTGTATTTTGCAAAAGTTTTCAAATGCCCACCATTCACTTCTCTGTTCTCACTAAAAGTCTCTCTATAAAATAAGTACTTATGTATATATAACTTTTTCACAGCCGCCGCATTGCTGACATCATTTTCTCGCATTTTCGCTGAAATTGTATTGCATTCTCGTATATTATTTGTTTACTTATTTTCTTCTTAACAATTAAATCAACAATTTATATTTTTTGCTATTACATTTTCCTACAGCAGTGGCAGCAGCTAATTCACGCTTTTCACTTCCAACCAAATGCAACTCATTCACACTGCTGCACTCAAAGTGCTTTTCACACCTTAGCTTCTTCTTTCATCTCTTTTTTGTTACAACAAAAACACAAATTTTGCGTAATCGTCGTAAACGCTTACTTACGCCCCTCACGCTTACGCCTACACACATTGACTTGTGGATTATTTGATTTTTTTCTTCTTTTGTCTCAGTTTCACCCACATCAGCGCCGCCTTCATTCATCTCAGCAACTCATTTTATGCGTTTTCGTTTTAGGTTGCAAAGGAATGCGGAAATTCTTTGGTGTTTTCATTTTTTGTTGTTTTTTTTTTCTGCATAGTTTTCCACTTGTCTTCCGTTGTTTGCTCACGCGTGTTCGTCGTTGCTTGCACTTTGGGTTCGCTCACATCTTTTCGCAGCAACCTAGCACTCTGTGTTGGTATCTCTCTAGATTTTGAAAAATGTTTATTGGTTTTCGGTTTATTCGTTTGCAAAAATATTTTTTTATTTTTTTGTGCGGTGCTTATGCTAGACGCCATTTCTCAGAATTTTAATTTATAATATGTTTCCATCTTATTTTGACTTTCTTTTGTGATGTTTTTTGTATTTATTTACTTAGTTAAACATTTCGTTTTTAATTCTTTTTGCTTTTAATTTCATGGGCGCCAGCGTTCTTTGTTTTCTTCACCAGCTGTCGCTTCGCATAATACATTTTTTTTATTTTGATTGTTCATGTTTTTCTGGGAATTTTATTTTATATTTAGCAAAGTCAATGTTTCTTCAAAGCTCCACAGAAAACATCTGATTAATTTGGTAAATGATATACGACATTTAGAAAAGCTTATAAATATGATTTCAACGTCCGGAGATGTATCCATATTGGTCCACCCTTTTACAGTGTCTGATCTAGGCTTTGAAGGGACCTGGAACTTGAATAATTAATTAATCATAAAATAATCGTGATAAAAATCATAAATAATTACGATTTACCTTCACTTGCTTAATCAACACTTTATTACTTAATTAATCTCAAAATAAAATCTGATTAAGGCAAGGAAAATCTGATCGCTTAATTATAATTAACTAATAATGAAACGGAATGCAATCCTGATCGACTAGTCAAAATGATTATTTTATTGATTAATCGTTTAATCAAAACTGTGTTGCCTTATTAATCAGAAAAAAATACCGATCGATAGAAAAAATTAATAAATTATTCTAAGTAATCGATTAATTAATTAAAACTTACTTAATAGGAAAGTAATCCTGATCGCTTAGTCAAAATTATTATTGAAACTGAAAGTAATCCTGATCTATTAATAAAAATTATAAATAACTCAAATTCATCATTTAATCGATTAAAACTTAATTAGTCGGAAAATAATCCTGATTGATTAATCTAAATTGAAAAATTTTTCGATTAATCTCCATTTGCGCAATCAGCAGAAAATCTTGATTGATTAATCAAAATGATCATTTATCTTAAATCATATTATTTTATTGTTTCAGTGCTACAAACTAATGGGGCTGTAGCAATTGATTAATTTGTATGCTTTTGTACTAATGAAAGTACCAAAAATACCTCTCTGCATCGCCTACTGCGCTCATTTTTCTCTTTTGAACTCTGCACTGCGCGCTTGTTTATTGTTCATTGAAATTCTATTTAATTAATAGTAAGTTCTTTAATCATTCAAATACAGTTGAGTGCCACTTTTCATTATTTTCTCTATCTCTATCTCCTTCTCTTTTTTTCTTCTTTGATTTCATTTATACCTGGCAATGCCGCCATATTTTAATTTCATTCATTCAAGTATTTGCTTTACTTTTTACATTCACTCTTTTCTTCTCTGTAAGCCAATCATTCAAAGTTTTAACGTTGAATGCAATCCTTTAATGTTGCAATACAAAAACAAAAAATAAAAGGACCACAATTTCTGTCTGTATTTATCATTCATTGGCGCCCTGTTGTCTTGTAAATACTCGCACTGACGTAGCGGCATGAAGAAAGCCCACAGTTGGATGTCCTGTCAATGCCAAAGGACATGCAGCATGTGAGCGCAATTTTTGCTTTTGTTGTATATCTGTAATGCTTCTTGTTTTTTTTTTATTTTCTTTTTATATTTTTTTACTGCATTTTTAAATACTTTTTTGTTCTGTTTGGTTTATGCATTCAAATCGGCTTGTTTAACGCTGACTTTTTAGCGTATTTTGAGTCTGCTTTTACCTGTGATTTCGTATTCGAATATATGTATAGCTTGGCTGCAAGTGAGTACTCAATGACTGTGCAAGTTTTTTACCTTTATTTATTTATTTACTGCTGCGTGTTTATTTGTTTTAACAACATTGCAATGAAATTGAGAATATGATATTAAAGCGTACATGAAAGATGCATCGACTAAACTAACACTTTTTTGTTTGTAATATTTGCCTTCGTTTATTTTTGTTATTTTGTGTATGATGAGTATTAATGATGCTAATCCCGATATCCCGTTTTTTTTAAGAGAACATAAAATAAGTTTAAAAAAAATTAAAAAAAAAAATTAAAAAAAAAAAAATTAAAAAAAAAAAATTAAAAAAAATTAAAAAAATAAAATGTAAAAAAATAAAAAAAAATGTAAAAAATAAAAAATTAAAAAAAAAAAAAATTAAAAATTTAAAAAAAAAATTAAAAATTTAAAAAAAAAATTAAAATAAAATAACATAACATAACATAAAATAAAGTAAAATAGAATAAAATAAAATAAAATAAAGTAAAAATAAAATAACACAAAAATAAGTTAAAATAAAAAAAAAAAAAAAACAAAATAAAGTAAAAATAAAACAAACTAACACAAAAAAAAATAAAATAAAATTAAATTAAATTACATAAACTCAATTAAAATAAAATAAAACAAAACAAAATAAAATCATATAAAAAAAATAAAATGAAATAAAATTAAGTAAAATAAAATCAAATAAAAAAAAAATAAAGTAAAATAAAATAAAATAAACCAAAATTAAAACAAATAATAAAATAAAATAATATAAAACAAATCTATCTACATAATTAATATGAAGGAGAAAAAGTAAAATAGTACATTAAAAATTTTAAATAAAACAAAATTAAATTAAATTAAATAAAGAAAAATAAAATTATGTAAATAGAATAAAATAATTTAATGTTGAATAGCTTTATAAAACCAGTTCCCAAAAATCCCGTGATTCCAAAAATCTAAAATCATCTCATGTAGTACCCCACACTAATGTTTATTGCAATTTGTATTTTCCATTGTTTACTTATTGTTGACTGATTTTTGCATTTCGTTGAATTTATAGTTTTTTTTATCATTTACAAGCATATTAATTGTTTGAGAAGCTTTAGTATATATTTTTGTTGTTATTTTCGTGTAAGTCATATTTTTATCCTAAAAAATACTTGATTAAAATATGATTCTTAAAATTTTCTAATTTTCTTTACCATATTTTATCTACTCCTCAACCACAAATCAATCATTATTAAAATGGTGTTATTCTTAATCTATTATAATGGCACCAATTCAACTTACTGTCATATCATTTATCAAAAAATTTGCTTATGGAACACCAACGTTTTACTTTTGCTAACAAATATGGCCTAAATGGCAACAACACACCCGCACAAAAATTCGGATTTATAGACGTCACTCTTTTACCTACGATTATACACCTTAAACACTCTAAAAGCTCACTGATTAGACAAATTTATTTACGACAGCACCGCCGCCGTCGACCTTCGAACGCATACGTCAATGCACTCGGCATAAATAAATATTTACAATTGTTGAAAAAAAAAAAAAAAAAAAATTAATTTACTTAGACGTACATACATACAACAAAAACAAAGAAACTACTTATTTGTACGCTCATCGACAATAAACATAAAAACAAACATATGTACATACACAAAATTTTATAAAGCAACTGATTGTAGACCGGTGAATTCAGGTGAAATGTAGCGAACTTGAACCGAGTAGTTTCCAAGTTTATGGACAAAGTTTATTTAGCACGTGTTTATTACACTACGTAAATATTTAGTTTATATTGCCAGCCACCTACGTGGCGTATGAGTGATAAGCGCAATTTCGTGTAAACGAAGTGTTGAAAAAGCAAATCGACAGCCACACTGCAAAACCCTGTATGTTCAAAACCAAAAAGTTTTCAGGAGAGGGAAAAAACTGTAATAATTATAACGTATATATATGAGCGACGGCTATTACATTTCACCACTGGAAAGAAACGGGAAGTTGTAACCCGATTTTGACTGAATTTTAATGTGCGAAATATCACGATCTATGGGAAAGGCTCAGAACCTTATTTTTGGAAAAATAGTAACTTACGGGGTTTTGCAGTGTGGCTGTCGAAATGCTGAGTACGTGAAATTAGTAGGAAAAATATTGTTTATTATTGTTGATTATTGACAAACCTACTTCGTATGTATGTACATACATTTACGCATTGCAGGTGCACATGTAAACTCAATTACATAGTATCACGCATACATACATATACTACATATCTGAAGGTACATTAGAGTGCCCGTTGTAATAAAAAAAAATTAAAAAAAAAAATTAAAAAAAAAAAAAAATTTTAAATAAAAAAACAAAATTAAAAAAAAATAAAAGGGGCAATAAAATATAGAAAAAAAAATTTTATAAAAAAAAAGAAAAATAAATAAAATAAAAATAAAATAAAAACAAAATTAAATAAAATAAAGTGAACAAAAAAATACCAATAAACTTAAATAAAAAAAATTTTATTAACTAAAAAAATGCAGTAAAAAAACTAAAAAATATAAATAAACCTAACTAAAAATATAAAATAAAAGAAAGTAAAAAAAAAAACAAATAAATAAACAAACTAAAACATAAATACAATAAAAAAAAAAATTATTAAAAAAAATAAGATGAAATAATCTAAAAGAAATATTATTTTTAATTAAAAAAAATAAATTTACTAAAAAAAAAATTGTATTTACTAAAAAAAAATTAAATTTACTAAAGAAAAAATTTAATTTACTAAAAAAAAAATTAAAAAAAGTTTAAAAACTATACAATAAACTATACAGTAAACTTAAAATAATAAAATAACTTCAAAAAAATAAACTAAAATTCAAAAAAATAAAAACAATAAAATAAATTAAAAAAAAGTTTAAAAAAAAGAAACTTAAAAATATAAAGTAAACCTAAAAAAAATAAAATAAACTAAAAAAAACAATAAAATAAAATAAAGAGTTAAATGAAAAAGTAAAGTAAAATAAAAAAGCAAAGTAAAATAAAAAAGTAAAGTAAAATAAAAAAGTAAAGTAAAATAAAAAAGTAAAGTAAAATAAAAAAGTAAAGTAAGATAAAAAAGTAAGGTAAAATAAAAAAAGTAATCTAAAATAAAAAAAAATAAAATAAAAAAATATTATAAAAAAAATAATATGAAAAAAAAAAATAATATAATAAAAAAAAAAAAAGTATTAAGTAAAATAAAAAAAGGAATTTAAAATAAAAAAAAGTTATCTAAAATAAAAAAAAAGTAATCTAAAATAAAAAGTAATCTAAAATAAAAAAAAATAATATAAAAAAAATATTATAAAAAAAAATAAGAAAAAATAAAAAAAATAAAAAAAAGGAAATTAAACAAAATAAAATAAAAATTTTTAAATAAAATAAAATAAACAAAAACTTGGCAAATAATGTCCACTCTAAAGATTTTATACTATATACATCTTACTTATCTAGCCAATTATCAGTACAATAAACTTTAGTTCGCTTAATCTATTCTGTTTATACTTATCTCTTACTACTTACTTAGTTAGCTTCAAATGTGTGGCGTGTGGCAACAAAAACTACTAAGTACTTGCTTTTACATGTATGTATTATCTGTAGAAATGCTTCAAGTCCAACAATTTTAGTTAGCTTTGTAATATGAGCGCTATCTGACGCCCACCGGCCTTTGTTCTTGGTAACGAAGTTCAATAAATTAAAAGCATTAGAAATGTATTTATAAAAAAGGTGCAAAACGTTATCAATTTGTGCTCTTACAATTGTCACTCTAATCTAATCAACAATGAACATTCTAGTATCAAGAGATAAGCGAAAAAATTCCCCTTCAGTTTGTTTATATGCACTTAAATGATTTATATCGTTGACAGTCGAAGCTAGACGAATCGTTTGTGTATTTTGTACTAAATTTCATTGTTTTAAAAGCTTTTTTTTTTTTTTTTTTGCAAAAAAAGGGAGTTAGTCTGACGAAAAAACCATCGTTTTGATAGACAAATGGCTAATAGAACGTGGAACGGTTTATCTGAAACATGAAATACCTTTAGTCTCATTCGAGTTTTACCTTGTTGCTCTGTTAGAAATAGTTTCCAAAGCGTAAAATTAGTCTCCATTTTATTGATTTTGCGGAAATTGTTATTTCATTGTTTATTAAAATGCTTAGCCTACATGAATAAATTCTTTTTATTGAGGTGCGGCATTGATTAATAAAAATTAAATTTCATAGAATAGCTGGCGAACTTTTTTGTAGTGAGAGATTAATTGAGGTTCTCCTTTTTCGGAAATTATCATTATAAGCATAAGTTTCATTTATAATATTTCATAACAACTTACGTAATTGCATTATTAATTAACTGAAAAAAAAAAAAAAAAAAAAATTTTATTACTTAGGGTTTGTTTCTCGTTTGGTTTATTTTTTTTTTTCTATATTCTTAACCTTTTTATTTGTTATTTTTTGAGTTTTTGAAATTAAAAAAAAAAAAAAAAAATGTTTCAAGTTTTTAAATTTTTGTGAATTTTTTTTAATTTTTAAAATTTTTAAAAGTTTTTTTCAATTTTAAAATTTTTTTTTAAATTTTAAATTTTTTTTTTTTAATATTTATTTTAATATTTTTTTTTAATTATTAATTTTTTTTTTATTTTTTCTAAATTACAATATTTTTCTAAATTGTTATATTTTTCTAAATTATTCTTTTTTTTTTATTTTTTTTTTTTTTTTTAAAAAAAAAGATAGGAGTGGACCCACAAGAGACCATAATTAGGTATAACACATTCGTTTCTACCCGCACTTAGACATCCTTACTTGTTTCTATATATTTTGAAATTATAATTCCTTCAAATTATTGCGAATTTTTGGTATTTCCTGTTTAATGTTTTACTTTTATTTACTTTGTATTTCTATGTATATGTATGTGTTACATTCCGCTTAATGTTTTTATTATCATTTTTCATTTCTTTTTTTTGTTGTTCGATTATCGATACAGTCAGTATCGCCGGTTCCGCCTTCGCCTGTTTGCCTGCTGTTTTCGCCAATGTTAGTTCATTCTGTAAATTCTTTCGGCTGGCAGTGGATCGGTTTGTGCAATTTCGCGTTCGATCAGCTGCTTTGTTATTCTATTCTAAATATTTGTTTTTGCTTCTTAGCCGGGGCCTGTTGTGCGGTTTCTATAGTTGCGAGAAAACAAATGGAGATGAAAGAATAACAATAAATGGTTTGCAATAAATTGATTTGTATTTTTTTAACGGCGCGCAGGTATTTTTTTTATTTTTTTCAATAATACATTGTTGTTGAGTTTGACGCAACCAGTGAAGAAGTGAAGTGAATTAACTTAAATATAGATATATTGGTCGACGAGAAATTCAATCTAACTTTATGAAAATCGAAAGAGAATGCAAGCATACATACATATAACTGTAAGCTGCTAAACACATTTCAAAATATAAATAAGATAATTAAAAAAACTGAAGCAGAAAAACTTAAGTAAGTAAATATCATCAGCATAGATACTTCAATGGCTCGTGTTTCACATGAGCAAGGGTTTGATTGGATTCTTAAACCACAATGATTTGAAAAAAAAAAAAAAAAAAAAAAAAAAAAAAAAAAAATTTTGAAATGAATTCGAAATTTTATTCGACATTCGAATATTGACTTCTTTTAAATTAAAACTCTGGTTCTGAGTTCGAAAATGCATTATAAAAAAAATTCGAAAACCGAGTTAAATACCTGTTGCTTGTTTAAATTTTCAAGATTTCGAATTCGAAAATGTTTGAAATTTCGAATATATATTTTTTATAATCATACAACTGAATATTACTTCAAAATTCAAAAGTTGTTTTAACATTTCCAAGCTTTTTCAAAATTCGAAACTGTTTAAAATTTCGGATACTGTTTTGTTGGCCTAACAGGTGAAGATTTTTAAAAAATGTCTCTTTAAAAGTTTTCCGAAAATCGAAAACTGATTTTAAACTTGAAAATTTATTTGACTCTTTTAAATTTCGAATATACTTGTTTACGTCACTAATTCGAAATTTCAAAATTTTTTTCAAAATCAAAAGCTTATCAAAAACTCGAAACTGTCTGAAACATCGAAAGTTAGTTCGTTATTCGAAATGGCTTTAAATTTCGAGCGTCGTTTTCGTAATCTAAGGACTGAATAATAATTCAAATTCGGCAGTTGAATTAAAAATACGAAACTTTATTAAAAACTTGAAACTATTTAAAATATTTTCGAAATTTCGAAAGTTTTTAAATAAAGTTCGAGTGTTTTGCTTTAAACATAGGTTTTTACAATTTTGTCCCAATTTCAAACTTTGTGTGCGTTGTCAAAAAAAACTGGTCTTCGAAAAAAAAATTCAACTGAAAAAAATTCGAATATATTTTTTGTAGCCATTTCGAAAACCAATTATGTAATGTCTTTTCATTCGCAAATTATTTTCAATGCAGAATTGATGAAAGGCTTTTCAGTTCGAAAATCTTTTCTAAAGTTCGAAAGTTTTTAAAAAAGCTCGAATGTTTCGCTTATGCCTAGAAATTTTTTAAAATTTGTACAATTTCGAAATATTTGAAATGCAAAAACTATAAATGGCTGCTGTCTGTTCATTGGTCTTCAATACATAGATTAGGATAATTAAAATAATTTTTGATTTTTTTTAGAATATTTTTCTTTTTGTCTGCTATTTGTACGCGCATCACTCAAAAACTACCGGATTATGACTACAGCTCTGACTTAGCTACTACTAGATACTTAAAGTATCTGTTCATAAATTCTGTTTTCATGCTGAAATGTTGAAAAAGAGCATTTTTAATTAACTTAACACGGTGAAGCTGAAAAGTTCAACGATAAGGCAGCTCATTTAAGTTCACAAACTAAACTAAAGTAAGCTTTAAAGTTGAGCTTTATGATAATGTTTGCTGCAAGGATAAACTCGCTACACATAACTTGAATGCAAAAAAAAAGGAGAACTGGAAAATCTTGCTAACAAAACTTAGTCACTGAGTTTGCTAAGCGCCTGCAGCCAAAATGGCGCAAAAATTGTGCAAATAGTTGGATTAAATTTATGCAAAAGCATTTAACTACGAACGTGCATTAAAATTCCTGCTGTCTCGCTATTTTCGCTTGATCTTAGTGACTGACTTGCACAGTAACCCTTAAACTTTGTCAAATAATTTCTTTTTCCTCGTTTTTTACTTTTTTTATTTTTAGTAACTAAATATTTGAGTATATCCAAATAGTTTCGGCTTCAACGGCACACTTTTACGTACAGCATCCTTGGCAGAGAAATTGCTTTACGACACAAGTATATAGTGTTGTTGTTTTTACAAGTTACATACATATATACTCCTTTAGTTTTCCACATTTTTTGGCAAGTTTTCTCTTGTTGTCTGCTGTAACTGCCACTGGTTACACAAATTCCTTTGCCTTTTATTTTTCTCTTTCTTTCTTTCTTGTTCTATTGTTCACTTTTTGTTAGTTTGCTTGGTTTTCTCTTATCTTTTTGTTGTTTTTCTCTAGCATTGCGCAGACTTTGTGTCACCTGGCCAAGTGCCAAATCGATTGTTCTCGCCCATTGAAGCATCGAAAGTATGGCAAATGAGCGAGCGCTTCAGCCAAAACAAGTTTTATGTATAGTAATTCTATTTGCGGAAAGGAGTACACCACATTTTATTAAATTTCTTTTTTTTTAATGAAATGTGTGTTTTGCTACAAAGAACATTGAATTTAAGCACGAGGAATTTTTGTGTATATTTTCAATTTCGAGCTGTTAAAACTAAGTGCTACTTTCAGTTCAGCGTAATTTGATGACATAAAAGCTCTTTAGTGTTTAATTGCTGAATTTTTTTTTTAAGAAATTTGAAAACTTTTTTAGCATGAAATATGAAACATAAGGTAAATAGAGAAAATTTAGAAAACTTTAAGTAAAATATTTATAAATCTTTGAAATATTTATTTAGAATAAAATCTTTAAGAAATAAAAAGAAGGATTTTTAAAAAAGTTCAAAAAAAAAGAGATTATTAAAAATTAAAAAAATTATAATTTTTCATTAAAAACTAAAAAATAAAAAATAAAAATAAATGAAATAAGAAAAAAAAATTTAAATCTAAAAAAAGGTAATCGTTTACGTGGGGTACCGAGCGCTAATACACAACCAAAAATGTTGAGATATGTATTAGGAGACGCGCTTTGGTCCCAGGAGCATGCATATAACTCCGCTGAACCAATATTTTTAGTAGTTTGCGAGATATTTGCAGTTAAAGTTCAGAATTTTCTGTCATTTTCATGTGGTTGTTGTAATCACATTACCCTGTGAGAAAAGAGTGGCACGCGGAAGGACATCACCGTGGCGGTAGCCACGGCTATAGCAACCTCCCGGAGTTGGAATGGCGTAGCCCAGGGTTATCTTTTGAATTGCGGCCGAAGGCCGCCTACGCGGTAAGGTTTTCTGCACATAAAAAACATGGATCGGGCCCCTAAACCCGGGTCATTTTTCGGTTTTTTCGCAAATATTTTCCAAAATAATGGAAATATTGGTTGAGCGGAGTTATATTCATGCTCCAGGGGCGGAAACGCGTCTTTTTATACCTCTCCCGACATTTTTGGACGCGTATTAGCGTAAACGATTACCTAAAAAAATTACCAAATTTAATAAATGCAAACCAAATTAAGGAATTAAATCAAATATAAAAAAAAAATTATAAAAAATAAAAGAATATTTAAAAAACTGTAAAAAATAAAAAAAAAATTCTAAGAAATTAAAAAAAAATATAAAAGAAATTTATATAAAATTAAAAAAAAATATTAAAATTGAAAATTAAAAAAAAAATGTAAAATAAAACAAAATTGAAAAATAAAAAAAAAATTTATAAATTAAAAAAAAAATTGAAAATACAAAAAAAATTGAAAAATAAAAAAAAAATTGAAAAAGAAAAAAATTAAATATACTTTGGAAAATAAAAAAAATATTAGGAAAGAAAAAAAAAATGGAAATTAAAGAAACGGTAGTAAAAAAAATATTGGAAAGTAAAAAACGTTGGAAAATAAAAAGGGCATTGCCAATTAAAACCGAAAAAAATTATAAAAGAAAATTACATTAAAAAATATTTAAAAATAAAATAAAGTTTTAATTAAAAAAGTAATAATTATAAGTAAGATTTTCGCAATGATACAAAAGTTAACGGAAACTAAATAACTATACAATTTAAAAATACTCGTAGATATGAAAAAATAAATTAAAATTTTTTTTTTTTTCAAAACAAAAAATTTAATTTTACAAACCGACAACACCCAACCTTCGTTCGGTAACATTCCGAGATTTTTGCAAACAATAATTACCAAATTTTGTTTTATATATTTTATGAGCGCCAAGTGTCGGAAATACCTGCACACATACATATGTATATCAAACAAAAACATTTGGCATATCTAACAACTCGTTGAAATTCTCTTTGGGAATTCGCGTTGCCAAACGTTTTGCTGGCTTAAAGCGTCACAGATAACGTCATCAACTGCAAAAGCGCTTCTAATCCACCTAACAGCAAATATTTAGCTGAAAATAATTCATTTATTTTTTTATCTAACAATGCCAAAAAAATATTAAAAACTGTCAACAAATTGAAAGCAACAAATATTCCCAAAGCATATCGCTGTCGCATTGCCAACGATTTAGCTCCTTTTTTCCACCAATTACATGACGCTGTCGAAACGATCGATAAATAAGAGTCATTAGTACTGAACTAACTTTTGTTATGCTTGCTAGTATTTATATATTATTTTATATATGTATGAGTACCGTTAAAATCGTTGCTCATTCATATGCCACCTTTTAGCTGATGACGTTCGTTATGTCACTACGTAGGTTGATATGTAAATAGAGTTATGTAAATGTATGTGTGTGTGTGTGATAATTGTTGCACATAAACGATGCGATAACTATCAAATTAATGTGTTGGATAGTAATTGCATTGCAAATGGTTATGATGGCACACTCTTTTATTAGACAAAATAGTAATATTAATAATAATGATTATAACGATGATGTGTTACTTAATAATACGCATAGTCTTGATGATTAAAAGTTGCAATTATTTATCAAGCAAACTTTCAAATAGAATGTGCGAAGTCGCAGGACACTCGTGCTAATATACAATCTCTAAATACATCCATCCGTGTTTGCGCCTAAAAATAGACTTTGGAAAATTTTCAAATTACTTGAGTAATTTTATGTATTTCCCATAATTGTGGGCGGACAGTGGTGCAAAACTGAAATGTTTTTTTTTTAATATTTTTTTTTGTAATTTGTCTTCTTTTTATTTTTTTTTTTTCAAATTTATAATTTTTAGTTTTTTTTTTACATTTCTTATTTTATTTATTAAGGTTTTTTATGTTTTTTTTTTCATTTAAATTTTTTTTTTTTTTTTTTTAATTTTAAATTTTTTGGTTTTAAATTAAATTAAATTACAAAATCGAAATGGTTTTTTTCTATTTTTTAAACACCTTTTCTTTTAATTTTTTTTAAATTAATTTTTTTTTTTTTTTTTTTTTATAATTTTTTTTTTTCAATTTTACATTTTTTATTTTTTTGGTTTTAAAGGTATTTTTTCTAGTTTTTTTATGAACTTACTTTGTTTTATATTTTCAATTTTTTAACTTTTTGTTTTGTGTTTAAAAAGCTTGTTTTTTTAGTTTTGTTTGTGAACTTAAAACTTTTTAATTTTTTTAAACTTTCTAATTTTTTTTAAAACTTTTTTGTTTGAAAATTCTTTCAATGCCTAATTTTTTGTATATGTTTTTAGTTTTTTTTTATTTAAATTCGCCATCAATATTTTTTGTAAATTTTTTTTCGATTGATGTGATTATGTAGAAATTTTCAATATAGATTTTTATATTTTTTGTAACTCTAAATTTAATTATTTTCAATAACAAAAAATTGGTTTAGTTTTCTAAAAACTTTTTTGGATTTTTATTGCGAGGAAAAAAATTCTTTACAAAAAAATTTTCAAATGCTTTTTGTTGTCAAAATTGCCTTTTTTGTGAACAAATTGTTTGTAAAGAAAATTTTTGGAAAATAAAATTTTTGGAAAATAAAATTTTTGAAAATTTAAATTTTTGAAAAATAAATTTTTTTGAAAATTAAAATTTTTGAAAATATAAATTTTAGAAAAAAATTTTGTTTAAGTATTAATAAAAATTTAAAGAAAAAAAAAGAATAAAGAAAACTAGTTTCAGAATGTTGGAGAAAAAGTTAAAGTTAATGCATCATAAATTTTTTTTTTTTGCATTTTCACTGAAAATTTTTTGATAGATGAATTTTCTTGAGTTAAATTTGTTTCGTCCTCAATTTTCCTATGAGCTACTGTAAATAGCTTTCAAACATTTAGCTAGCATCCATCTGTCATCACCTTCTTCAATGACGTTCGAAACTTTTACATTATCATAATATCCTGCAGGTAGATTTGTGTCATTTTAGCTATCATGAAATCCATGACGTTGGTGTTCAGCTCTTGACATTTTCTACTCGAACAATTTTTTAGTTAGCACAAATCAAGCTTTAGGTCAATATGTGGTGGTTACAATGAAAGCCCACACAAATTTCTGCTTTCTGCATACTGCTCCTACCTACATACATACAACCAGACAATGGCATTGGCGTCATTTTCCCCATTTTTCCCGAGTTTAATGCAATTTCCTTGCGTAGGATTCTAATGGCCTTTTTGCGGCAAATGTACTTTTTAAATTTATTATGCAATGGAAAAGGTTTATATGTATGGGTATGTGTGTGTGTGTGTGTGTGTAACAGACATTACCACAATGCCGTTAAATCATTTGCTGTGTGAGTCGGTTATTTAAATGTTAAAAGGCTGATGTCGATTAGACCCATTTGTGGGTGTTGAAATGATGTTGCTGCGCTTAATGTTTGCCGCATTCATTCGCTGCTGTGGAAGTGTCGTTATAATTTACAGAGGGAAGTTGAAAAGTATACACATAAATTTTGCTCTTAAAGTAGGGACGCAGGTTTGTAGCAGAGTAACTTAATGAGCAGCATTGTTATCGCTGCACATATTGTGCGATATCTCCAAAACTAATCGAGTTATCGGAATGAATCATACCTTATGTTTTAAGTTAGATGTCTGGTAATACAACGGTGAAAGCAGCAGCAATTTTTTTTCAGTAATTTTGAAGTGATGCGCGCACAAACTTTCAGACAAACTGACAAAAATTTCAAAAAGTGTTAATTTTGTTTTGACTCAATAGTATTGACTCAATAATAATGTGTAGACTGAGAAGCATGTTGTATGCAGTCATGAAATTCCTCTAGAATTTGATAAATGTCCTTAATTCGTTTTTTTTTTTTGGCATTTCGCCTCCACCAACTAATTTAATTCAATCTTAAATCGCCCGCTTTATCCTTTCACTTTCTACACCACCACTACTTTCACTTAGCCCACTTCTTTTCACTTTCAAAGTTCGTTTAATATTTAAATGATATCATTGTTAAATTTTCCCAAACGCTCCCTTAGCTCTCCTCTCTTATCTGCGTGCTACTCGCCGCCGTTTTTTTCACCTCTCACCTGCTGATTTATTGTTATAACACTTTTGCGCCTAACTCACTTTGGCAATTTGTTTTCTTACTCAAAGTGGCCACAATGGGACTGATTTTGCTGCTAACCTTGGTTTTACTTGCTTTGCGTTAAGCTCGAACAGCGGCACATATTTTCGTACTCGAAACTTTTAACGTTTAGTTTGTTAGCGCGGTTTTGCCGCTTCAATAGACATTCCTGAATGATGAATGTGCAGTGATATTGTTTGCATTTAATCTTCGTAAAACTAATTTTATAGGTCTCAGGTGTATATGCTTCATATAAAAATGCATTCATGTATGCAGATTTGTAAATGAGGTTAAGGTCGTTAGATGAATTTTGCTTGATTTAGCAATTTTTCTGCTTTTTTCTTTGAGCTGCATCTAATAATTTTAATATTTTTTCTATTTCCAGATAATCACTTGTGCTTCTAAAAAATATCTACAAATATTGTAAAAATGGTAAGTTGAATGAAAAGCGTTAAATATATACATATGTTTTGATAGTTAAAAAAAAAAATTGTAAAAAAAGTAAATTAATAAAATTATTTTAAAAAAATTAAAAAAAGAATTTAAAGAAATTTAAAAAAAAATTGTTCAATTCAACAAAAACTTAATTGAAAAAAAAAATTATTAAGAAACTCAAAAACAACAATAATTTTTCGCTGCAGAAAAAATTATTATCAGCTCTATAGCTCGTACCGAACCAGGATAATTAAAAAAAGAATTTAAAAAAAAAAGAAAAAAATTATAAAAAAAATTTAACGAAAAAATAATAAAAAATACAAACAAAAAATAAATTAAAAAAATGTAAAAATCAATTGTTTTCTTAGATTTAATGATTTTTTTTAAATTTTAAAAATTAAACAAAAAATAAAAAAAGAAATAAATTTATAAAAGAATTTAAAAAAATAAAATAGGAATTTTTAAAAAACTAAATCAAGGATTTTAAAAAAATTAAAAAAAAAAACAATTTTAAAAAAACTTTAAAAATATTAAAACAAAAAAATTTTCTAAAAAAAGGTAGAAACAAAAGAAATTATAAAAAGGATAAAAAATCAAAACAAAATAAAATAAGAAACTTAAAAAAATTACAAAAAAAAAACCGAAAACAGAAATAAAAAAATTTAAATAAAGTTGAAAAGACATTTCAAAAAAATTAAACAGAAAATTTAAAAATGCAAACTACAAAAAATAATTAAACAAAAGAATTTTAAATAGATTAAACAAAAAAATAAAAAAAGTTAGATAAGAAAATAAATAAAATAATAAAACAATTAATGAAATTAAAAAAAAAAAAATTAAAGATGAAATGAAAGAAAAGATTTAATATAAAAAATTAAATAAAAAAATTTTAATTTAAAATAAAAATAAGTGTTAAAAATTTAAAAAATAACGGTTAAATTAAAAAAATAAATGTTAAATTAAAAAAAAAACAATAAAAAAAGAAGAAGTTTACAAAACTTAAAGATTAAGAAAAAATTTTAAGAAAAGTTTGAAAATTACAATAGAAATTAACAAAAAAAAGAATTGAAAAATAGAAATTAAAAAAGAAAAATGAATAAGAATTTTAAAATATAGATACATTGAAAAAAATTAAACGCAAAAGTTTCAAAAAATATTGAAACAAAAAAATTTCAAAAATTAATTTAAAACAAAACTAAAAAAATAACAAAAACAAAAAAATATAAATGAATCAAACATTTTTTTCTTTTTTTAATTTATGAGTTGAAAATTGGGAATGTATGACAACGTCCTTTTTGATTTAAAACAACATCGATATACGATTATTGTATCATATATTCTTTCAAAATATCAACTTTCTTTCATTTCGACTTGCATCTAGACAACATTTTTTCCGTAATTTATTTTCATTAATTTTCACTAAATAAAATATAATTAGGAAGCTTACATTAAAAAAAAAAAAACATAAGTACAAAGCTTTCCTCTTAGCGCTGTTGCAAAATTCTAAATGAAACTCATATTGATGACACAACCAGCAACATGCAATTATTTTACACGACGGCATGCCGACTAAATATCCACCAATCACTCTCTAATTTAGTAAGTAAATTTACTTCACTTTCAGGTACATTGTTTTTATGTGTTTCTTTGTCTGGTGGGCTTGAGTGTGTGTGTGCGTTGTTGAATACAGCAGGTATGAATTGTTGAAAAGGAATTAAATTGAACTACGTCAGTGGCAAAGTCAAATATGGTGGAGTTTGTGAAGCGCACGTGTCTAATTAGCTGAGGTATTTTAATCTAATTGCAATGCTATAAACAGATGAGCGATTGCATGTCAAAACAAACAAATTTTTGGAATACGCTCAGAGCAGGAAAGTATTATACTCGTGGCATGGTAGTCAAATATGTATTCAATAAATAATAAATTTTACTTTTTACAAATAAATATACTTTCAGTGCTTAAATTTTGTTCATCCAAACTTTTTTTACTATTTTCCTCATCTCCTCTGGGTCCAATTTTCTTTGCATGAAAAATCTTTACTTATGCTTCTTAGAACGCACTCATAAATATAACTTGTAAATATTCACAGAATAATACTCCATAAGCCTTATCGACCAGCAAGGCATGCACATTAGGATGGCTCGATTTTCTGTTTTTCTTTTCGGAATGTTTTGTGCAAAAAAAAAAAGTTTACTTTAAATAAAAAAAATTTTTTATAGAAAGTATTGTTTTTACGCTACATAAAAAAAAAGAAAGAAAAAAATTAAAACAAAAAAAAAATTTAAAAATAATAAAAAATTTAAAAAATAAATTATTTAAAAAAATTAGGTAAAAAAAAAACTTTATTTAAAAAAAAATTAATATACCAAAAAAGTTTAATTAGTTAAAAAAAAAATAGAAAAATAAAATAAAAAAAAAATTGAAGTAAAAATAAAAAGATTTTAATAAAAAAAAAATGTAAAAAGATATAAAATAAAAAAAGGTTAACGGAACAGAAACGGTTTTTAAATAAATAATTGCCTTAATAGAGTAGCTCGAATGCAAACGCCAGTTAAAGTAAAAATTTAAAAAATTAAATGCACTTTTGTATTTATATAAAACGAAATCAACAAAAAATCTTAATCACACATTTTTATTTATTTTCAACAATTTTGAAATTGAAAACAAAACAATGAACAATTTTTTTTTCTTCTTTCATTAATTAAAAACTTTAATTCTATGTTAATCGAGAGCAAAGTATTTTTCCTAACCACCCTAATGTGCATATTTATGATCGCAAGAAAAACACTTTTTGCTTTAATACTGTTTTATTTCCTCCACCACACATTCGGAGAAAATTTAATTTATTGCAAAATTTAAAATTATTATTCTTCTTGGCTTGCTGAGAGTAATAACTCAATAGTTGGCAGCAATCTTTATTAATATATTTTAAACAAGAGTCTGCTTTTCGGTCTTTGCTTGGTGTTTTTCGTTTCCTGCTGAACTAATTTTTGTTTCTTATTATTTTTTTTTTTTATTTATATATTGTTTTATTTACTTATATATTTTTTTATTTACATACATATATATTTTTTTATTTACATATATATTTTTTATTCAAATATTTTTTTTTATTTTTTTTTTTTTATTTATTTTTTTAATTTTTTTTATTTATTTTTTTTTTTTCATTTAATTTTTTTATATTTTTTTTTCATTTAATTTTTTTATATTTTTTTTTATTTTTTTATTTTGTTTTTTTTATTTATTTTTTTTAGTTAATTGGATTTTGTAAACTAAAAAAATATTTTTTTTTTATTTTTTTTATATTTTTGTTGATTTTTTGTTATAGATTTTTTTTTCAAATTTTTTTGTTCTAATTTAAAGTTTTTTTTTAAAAAATTTTTTAAATTTTTTTCTATAAAAAAATTGTTTTTTTTTATTTACTTTTAATTTTATGTTTTCGTTTAAAAAAAATATTCACATTAAAAAGTTCTGTTTTCCAAAAAATGCTTCCTTAGCTGCTTTCACGCTCGTAATTAATTATACTTTCCATATTCGGGTAATGAATTTTAACAACTTTTTCTCATCCTTTTGCCGTTTTACATAAATTTGAGTGCCTGACTATTAAATATTTGCTTTATTTCTCTCACATGTGCAGTAAATGCTCCGTCCAGTTACGGTATAAAGAGTTTCCTCCCCATATTCCTCTTTTTCATCGCTATTGGTCACGCGCACTCCATAATCGCCAATATGTTTCTTGCACGATAAGTTCATCTTTATATTTGTCTACATATTCATTTGTATGTTCTCATTTGTATTTTCTTTATAAATGGCATAAAAAGCATTACTACAATGCTATTGTGTTGTCAGCATAAACGAATGACAACATGTGTCGCACTCGTCACTCAACATACTCATAAATAAATAAACACAGCTGGCGCACAATAAAAATGGTCCATGTTGTTCTTCTTCTTGAGTTTTGGCAATTTCTTCACAACATTATTTATATTCTTGAGTAATTTTCAAAGTTTACTTTTAATCATTACATCTCTGAAACCAGTTGTGATATGGCACTAAATCTTATTGCTTATTGCAGCTATCACAAGCACCTTTCGTTTGATACCCATATTGCACTAACATATTTTGGGTCACCCTCCGTCAACTCTGGGTCAACTCCGAAACAGATCGAGTTGTCGTAATAAGAATTATCCTAAACTTTAAGTTGGACTTCTAGTAGTGTAACGTTGAAGTAGCAGTCAATTCGATTGAGCAGATTTTGTGTGATGCGCTTTCAAACATACAGACCGACAGACAAAAATTTTAAAAACTGTTGCTTTGCTTACAATTGGTTCAGTAATGGTCTCCCCTATAATTTTTCTTGAATATCGCCAACAAAACTGTCCCATTTTCATTGCTGCTGGCTGTGTACAAACATTATTTATGCTCATCTTACGTTCCCATTTTCTAGCCACATGTGCGATCTTCAATGTGCCATGTCATGCCATACTTTGAACGGACCTGCCTGACTGACTATTGTTCTCATATCACTACACATTCGCTTTAACTGCGGCCTCTTTTGACAGTTCCAGAATTTTTTTTTTCTCTTTTGGTTTTGTTTTTTATGTTTCTATTCACTTGTCATGTGCTTTATATATATCTCGGCAACTTTGTATTGGTCTCTGCTCGCTTAAGTTTACGATTGTGTCACTTAATTGAACGAAATGCTATAGTCGTAATTTATTTATTCATTTCATAAAGTTTGCTTGTTTTGTTGTTGTTTTTTTAGGAAGGACGTGCTCCATATGTTGTACACATCTGCTCTACAAGCTTTCCACATATGTATTTGACACGTAGATACTGCTGTCAATGTTTATTTTCAATATTTGTAATTCATTAGGTATGAAGTGAATGTGACATGAGTGCGATAGAAAACATTAACGCGCCACATTTTTGTTTTGTGGGAAAGAGACTCTGGAGTAATTTTGTTTTTTACAAATAATAATTGCGTTAAGTGAACAAGTATAGAATATTTTGAGAATTATAGTTTACTAGAAAATTAGCGGATGATAAAATGTATGGTATGTCATAAATTATTTTGGTCTCAAAATTGTGATATGCTAAAAATAATGGCATAGAAACCCAGCGTCTTGAAAAATTATGGTATGCCAAAAATTATGTCTTACCATCTATGGCTAGACATAGTTGTCTATCAAACCTTTTTTGTTTTTTTGGGAAAGAGACTTTGGAGTAATTTAGTTTTATACAAATAATAATTGCCTTAAGTGAACAAGTGTAGAATATATTAAGAATTATAGTTTACTAGAAAATTAGCGGATGATAATATTTATGGTATGCCATAAATTATTTTGATCTCAAAATTGTGATATGTCAAAAATTATGTCTTACCTACCATCTATGGCTTGATTTACTAGAAGTATCAAAAATGTTGGCTTACCAATAAATAATCACTTGGCAAAAAATATGGCATGCCAAAAATTATGGCTTTCAAAATATTATGGCATACCAAAAATTATCGCTTACCATGTACATATAGCTCAGACAAAAAATTGGGTTCATTGAAATTGTGGATTGTCAGAAAATTATTACATGACCAAAATTATGGTATGCCATAAACTATAGCGTTCGAAAAATTGTGATTCACCAGAAATCAGCGCATAGCAAAATAAACGCCTAAAAAAAACTATGGTATACCAAAAATTATGGCTTACCATATATGGTCGGAATGTTTATGTATGGCCACTGCAACCTTCTAGGTAATGTCATAATGGGTAATGAGAGCTAGATCAACCATCTAAAATGTTCTATGGTTTGCTTTTTAAATAACTCATGCATATGTTCTTAACGTCTTGCCCTTTACCCCAAATCCTACACCTCTCATATTTCATACTCTTCCACATGCCTTCCCAATGTCTTCCCAATTAATAGTACATTCACACAATATATGCCACACATGTTCAATATCTTTCAGTTCAAGTAATGTTCTTATTGCACGCTGTTTCTCGTTAATGCGTTCATTCATGTACGTTCTTCCACTTAAGCGCTTCTTTACGCTCGTTGTTGCGTTCATTGGAAGTGATTCGATCTTTTTACAGTTATTGCCTCCTTTTGATACCACCAGCTGCCATCTGTCGTTTGCCAAAACATCTTCAAAAAGTAAATGCCAACAACAACAAAAAATATTCATGGATTTAATCGTAAAAAGCTCATGTTATGCTCCTCGCTTTTCCTTTTGCTGTCTTCTTCTTTCCAATATGTATCGGTTGCTTGGAATTCCCTTCTTTATATTCATTGCATTGTTCGAAGTCTGTATACTTGTTGTTGTAACATATAACTAATAATAAAGTCTAACTAACAGCTGAGCGCATATGGGTTAATGATGTGTTGAGAGAAGACAGTGGCAACAATCATGCAAGTTCGCAAAGGGCGCCGATATTATTTGATTATGATTGCAAGTACATACATACTTGATTTTTGATAAATTATTTGCTTGACACTGAAGTTGGTAGGCTTGTGGGAGAGAATCTGTGTTAGGATTTAGATTAGATATTAACTTGTGATGGATAGGTAAGTGGAATAAGTCTGGGTGCTTTTGAATGAAATGGCTCTTTTAATGCAATTCAATAAATCTGCTTCTTTTCTGTTTAATAATTTCTGTACAAATTTTATCTAGCTCAATAAACAAGCAATAAAATCACAAACTTTTTCAAGCTAATTTTTGTTCAATAGAATTTGAGCATCATATCGGAAAAGTAAATATTACTCATGCGGATAAAAATAATTATGAAACAAAGAAAGCTAGCTGATGTGGAACACTGTCATTACTGCAGCGCGTGTATACATACACTAAATAAATACAATTGAAATTTGCGTGACATGCGATAATCAGATATTCCGGCAAAAAAAAAAAAAAAAACAGCAACAATTAGAAATACATAGGCACTTTTGAAACAAAAGCAGTAGAATAAAGTAGCTAATGCTATTTAAAAAAATTTGTTTTTATGTACAAAGTTTTTTAAATTTAAATAAGAATATTTGAAAAAATTTTAAATAAAAAAAATCCACTTTAAAATGATATAAAAAACTAATTGGTTTTTTTTTTATTTCAATATCGTTTTTTTAGTTTTATAATATTTTTGTTTAATTACATTTAATGCCCTCTAATATTTTAGTTAATTTAATTCAATTCAATTCTATTTTAAAAAATCTTTTTTTTATGTGCAAAATTTTTTAGATATAAGTAAAAATATTTGAAAAAATTTTTAATAAAACAAAAAATAAACTTTAAATTAAACCATTTTTAAAATGATATAAAAAACAATTTGAATATTTTTTTAATTTTAATATCGTTTTTTAGTTCTAAAATATGTTTGTTTAATATAATTAAATTTTTTTTAACCGTTTTTTAGTTTGATAATATTTTTGTGTAATTCAATTGAGCTTTTATTTAATTTTTTTTAATTCATTTGAAGTTTTTTGAATCTTATAACTTTTTTTATTTAAATAATTTTTTTTAAGTTTAATAATTGTCTTTTAAATAAAATAATTTTTTTAATTTAATGATTTTTTTACTTTAATATTTTTAACTAATATTGGTTTAGTGAATTTTTTTTAAATTAAATTTTGTTTTTTTACTTCAATAATGTATTTAAGAATTTATAATTTTTTTTAATTTCATTATTTTTTTCTAATTTAGTATATTTTTTAAATCTAATAAACTTTTTTACTTTAATAAATTTTTTATAATTTTATAATTTTTTTTTAAATTAATACTTTTTTAAACGGTTTTATTTAGCTCACCCCGTTTGTTTTTTTTTTTATTCTTGGGTCAAATTTAGTAATTCAAATTTCACCCTCTTCCTGTCAACCGATTAATCTGAAATTTTGCATACACTTTGGATTTTGGTGACAATACAATTATGTTCGGGTGTTGCCACTTGGGGTGGTTTACAGGGTTGCCACCTATCTCAATGTTTTCTAAATATAGAGCTAGATATGCCAATATGGGTATCAAATGAAAGGTATCTTCGTCCGTATTCCAAATATGACAATTTCAAGCAGGGTTGCCACCTAGAGTTGCCACCTAACCGCATTTTATGTTTTTCTTTATATCTCGGGATCTGCTTGACCGATTTGAATGAAATTTAGCATATAGATAGCATGATTCATTCTAAGATTATATTCGTGGGTGTTGCCACTTGGGGTGGTTTACAGGGTTGCCACCTATCTCAATGTTTTCTAAATATAGAGCTAGATATGCCAATATGGGTATCAAATGAAAGGTATCTTCGTCCGTATTCCAAATATGACAATTTCAAGCAGGGTTGCCACCTAGAGTTGCCACCTAACCGCATTTTATGTTTTTCTTTATATCTCGGGATCTGCTTGACCGATTTGAATGAAATTTAGCATATAGATAGCATGATTCATTCTTAGATTACATTCGTGGGTGTTGCCACTTGGGGCGGTTTACAGGGTTGCCACCTATCTCAAGACGAATCCCTACCACCTCCAGAAAAACTGGGGATAGTGAAAAAGTAGGCGTGGTACCTCCCATACAACTGGAATATTTCGTGGTCAATATCTCTAGGTTAACAAAGCTATACGAAATTAAATATTAAATCATCCAAGTTAATTTTAAATCTTTGCAAAATGAAGTAGGCTACTTCTTTTAAAAATTCTTGAGACCGCGTATAATTGATAAATGTCAATTACAAATTTCAAATTTAATTTTAAATCTTTGCAAATGCAGTAGGCTACTTCTTTTAAAAATTCTTGAGACCGCGTATAATTGATAAATGTCAATTACCAATTTCAAATTTAATTTTAAATCTTTGCAAATGCAGTAGGCTACTTCTTTTAAAAAAAATAGGTAAAAAACTTTTTAAGTTAAACGGTTTTATGTTAAACATACATTGCAATATTTAAGATAAATGTACTAAAAACTAGAAAATAAAAAAATAGGTAAAAAACTTTTTCAGTTAAACGGTTTTATGTTAAACATACATTGCAATATTTAAGATAAATGTACTAAAAACCAAAAAATAATAAAATAGATACAGTCGTGGGAATTATAAACATATGCATAGACTAGATTAAAATAAAACCGGGAAGCACGTCAATTGTCTACAAATTATCGACTTAATGTGCGATAGAAGAATCGTTTAATTCGTCGTTAGGCAGTTGGCCCGCAGACGGTGAGGAAATTACTTACTATTTTCTTGCTCATGGAAATTCCAATAGTTATACACTCCATGTAAAGTAAAGAAATGTTTCAGCTAGTTTATCGTTGGACATTCACACTGCTGGCTGGCGAGGAATCGTTTCACTGCTCGTAGTGTGCCTTTAATCGACAAAACATATGATAAAAGTACTACTCGCTCACCACTATGAAACCCTAAAACTCGCTTATAATCGAGCTTGCTAGCTTGTTTCCACATTATAGCCCTACTTATCACACGTCCATCGTTGTCGGTTGAACAACTGCCTAATTATAGTGCAACATTACAAAACAAACATTTTAATCAACAATTGTAGACAATTGACGTGCTCCCCGGTTTTATTTTAATCTAGTCTATGCATATGTTTATAATTCCCACGACTGTATCTATTTTATTATTTTTTGGTTTTTAGTACATTTATCTTAAATATTGCAATGTATGTTTAACATAAAACCGTTTAACTTAAAAAGTTTTTTACCTATTTTTTTTTTTTTAATTTAGAACCACATTAAAATGAATGATCTAATTAATTTTTTAATTTGATTATTTTATTTTTAATTTGAAGACAATACAAACAGCTAAATTTTAATTAAATTTTTTTTAAAATTAGTATTTTTTTAATTCAATGTTTTTTTTTACTTTAATGATTTTTTACTTTAATATTTTTTTTAAATTTATAGGTTCATAATTAGTTTTTTTTTAATTACGAATTTTGTTTTCTCACTTTAAAAATGTATTTTCTCTGAATTTCATTATTTTGTTATTAGCTTAATATACTTTTTTTATGTAATTAAGTTTTTCAATTTAATAATATTTTCTAATTTTTTGAATAATTTTTGTTAATTTAGAACCACATAAAAATTAATTAATTAAATATTTTTTTAATTTCATTATTTTATTTTTAATTTAAATAAATTTAAATTTTAATAATTTTTTTTTTATTTAAAAGGTTTTTCTTTTCATGTTTTATTTTTTTTTTATTTCACTAGTTTATTTTTAATTTAATATTTTTTTATAATTCCCCATAATTTTTTTTAAAAATTAATTTTCTTTAATTTTGCTTCTAATTTGAATAACTTTTATTTTTAATATTATTTTGTTTATTTATTCTTATTAATCTTTTTTTATTTTCTTATTCTTTTTTTTAATTTTTTTCTTATTTTATTTTTCCAATTTTTTTTAACTTTTTTTTTTAGTATTTTTGTTTTATTTTTTCATTTGTTATTTAATTTTTTTTTTTAAATTTGCAAATATTCCAGCACAATAAGAAAAGTTGGCTAGTACAGTAGTCGACTAGAAAATTCCCCACAGGGATTGTAAAAAGTTTGCATATATTCGGCTGTTTAGTTTTTATATCTCTTTTGTTTATTAAATTATTTGATTTTGTTCGTACTCTTTCCATTCGTTATTGTTTAAATTTTTTTTTTACAAATTGAATTGTTTTTGCTTAATTGAATACTTTTTGCTTTATTTGCAGCAATTTAATTTTGCCAGTGCTTTTCCTTCTGTTTTTGTCTGCTTTGCTTTAGCTTGTTTTTGTTGTTAGCTTTTCATACCTTTTTTTATTTTGTTTGTTTTTTGTTTTGTGGCCTTTTTCATGGGCTGCTAGTGAGTGCGGTTGGATTTTCACAAAAAATTCAATTACTAAGAAAAATAATTTGCCACACCACAGACGCAAGGATAGGCTTTTGAACTTTTCGCTTGATTGCAGAATTTTGTTTTCTTATGAAAAGTTGAAAAGGTTCATTGTCATTTTAGATGAGGTCATATTCAATATAATAACAATAGGTTGGTAATGGTAGGAGTTGGATATTTTCTAACAAATTCAGAATATTTTTTTTTACCAGCCATTTAATTTATTTTTATTAAATTGTTGAGAAATCATTTTTTTTTTATTTTTTTTTGCAAGTTTTTGTGTGACTTCTCTTGCAATTACTTAGTTAAATTCGGCAAATTTTCCACGCTCTAGGGTATAAAATTACTACTTGCACATATCATCATATTTATTTCACGCGCCAGTTTAAATTGATATCAATCACACAACTCATCTAACGCTTGGTCAATTGAGCCATCAACAACAAAAATCTCTAGCAGTTAACCTCACTTGACATTGGGGCTGAGTATTGTTAGAGCGACAGCACAAAACAAAAAATCCCCCCAACAACAACAAATTATGTGCCCAGGCATAATCAAGCAATAGTTAAGGTGAACATCGAGTACCGGAAATTTGCATATTTCTCCAATTTCTATGACGCAAGTCCACTGATTTACATAGCGCACACATGGAGGATGATGGAGGGTTGCTCCGCTTTAAGGTACCGAAAGTCAGCCCACATCAGCATTTGCTGCAATGTCATTTGACTCTATTTTGATTGATGCGATTTTAATGTGCTGACAAGCGAGATACTATTTCATAACAGTTATGCAAGTAAGTTGGAGAAAGTGGTTGGGGGGCGATCGGTGCAATCTACATATTTGAATCCTGATTCAAGTGGTTGTGCAAAAATATTCATTTAATGCCCAAGATTCACTGCGGTCTTTATCGTTGAAAGTTATTTGAGATTCATGAAAACGGCTTCAGTGAAATTTGAAGTCAATTGAATAATGATTAAATAGACTGCATTCAATTGATTACTTATGAAATTGATGGATTGAACGTCGATTGAAAATGACTTAATTCACATAGTGGATTTTTGAGATTAATGGAATTAATTTTAAGTTAATTACAACAATACTTTTGGACTAATCAGTTAGCAACTAATTTAATTCATTTAATGTCGAAGATTCACTGCGGTCTTTATCACTGAAAGTTATTTGAGATTCAAGAAAACGACTTAGTTCAATTGATTATTTGTGAGATTAATGAAAATTGAAGCGAATGGAACAATGATTAAATAGACTGCATTCAATTGATCACTTATGAAATTAATGGATTAAATATTGCACGTTGATTGAAAATGACTTAATTCATATGTGACTTTTTGAGATTAATGTACTTAATTTGAAATCAATTACAACAATACTTTTGGACTAGTCAGTTATTTACTAGTTAAAAAATTAAAATAAACGAAATGCTTTTTTGCGAAATGATTTCAAACTTATTTGCAAGTGGCAAAAAATGATGAAAAATTCATTCTAATAATTTATGATCACTTAGATTTCTCTGTAGTGAATAAAAAATTACATAAGAACTACAATGAGTCAAGTTGTGATTAATCCAGATATTAGTCGCTTTGATTAATTAGTAATAACTCAAATGACATGTCGATTAATTGATTAATTGTGTGAATTGTTTATATTATTTACTACTCAGTTTTCTGTATTAATAATATAATAAATTAGTTTAATCGAAATGTGATTAATCAGAAAATTAATGATTTTGTTTAATCGGTATTAATTCCTCTCCAATTAATTAATTAATCAAGTTGAGGTTCTATCGATTAATTGACTGTTCACAAGAAATATTTCTTTAATTTTGAATTAGTCCTTCAACCTTGTTAAAGATTATGAAAAACAATTTTAAATTTAATATTACTATAATTAAGTCTAATCAATATGTGATTAATCAGGAAATCAATAATTTTGTTTAGTTAGTATTAATTATTTTCCAATTAATTAATTAATCAAGTTAAAGTTAATTGGCATGTTCGATTGATTAATAGCAATAATTTTTTAAGTTTAAATTATTTAGAATTATGAAAAATATAGTTCAGTTAGATTTAGTCGGATTAAATAAAGTTCACTGCAGTTTGATTTCCTTAGTCTAGTTTATTTAAAACCAAAATGCAGTTAAGTATTAAGTCAAAATTCATTTCAGATTATTTAAGCTAATTTGAATTTATTTTAAGTTCAAATTAGTTAAATCTAAACAATATTTTGATATAGTCGTTTACTGCAAAAACTACAAAAACAATAATTTAATATATTTACGGCAATAAATTTTAATCAGCTGTCTACACACCGCTTCCCAAATCAACTCTCAATCAGCTGACTTGAAACCTTTTCGTAAATGAATGTGTTAATTTTTGCTTGATTATTATTTTATTTGAACAACTTGACCTTAACCTTGAATTGCACGATGCATGATGAATAATGTGCCGGCAAATAAACAAAACAACAACAAGTTTTTTGTTTCGCATGCACAAAGCGCAACAGCAAAAACACCAACAACAAGAGCAACGAAAAGCAGCGCTAGCATGCAATGCACAACCAAATAAATACAAAAAGTACCATCAAAACGCAATCAAAATTAATAAAAATGAAATTTTAAATATTTGCAAAGTAAAACGAAACGAAACACAGACCACCATGCACGGCGTGGTAGAGCGAGGGGTATGCGAGCACTTCGCCACGTTTACGTCCTCTTAATTCGTGTGTGCAAAAATTCTTCAGCAATCGTGCCCAACAATAGTGAGGCGTACTCGTACACTACATCGTGTTGACTTGCTTGAGATGAGCAGCGCAGCGGCGTTAAAATTTCTGTGACGCTAATTGAACGCATAGAGCTGGTAGACTCTACAATGCAGCGCTGAATGCCAGCCAGTCAAGTGTAAGTGAAATTGTTTAAGTACAAGAAAAATAATAAGAAAGCGTTGAGCAATTAGTGACGTAAAATTTGTGTGCTTGTGTGTGTGTCAATATAAATTGAAAGCAGGGAAATAGCGCTGTGATTAGAGGGTGGCAAGAGG
The DNA here is from genome assembly GCA_951509765.1 of Sphenella marginata. NCBI lineage: Eukaryota > Metazoa > Arthropoda > Insecta > Diptera > Tephritidae > Sphenella > Sphenella marginata. The sequence continues at coordinate 101,864,200 of OX608080.1, read as the reverse complement.
GTAAGTTCAATCCAGTTAGTCGACTTGAATGAAACTTTTCAACATTTTCTTTTTTCATTTGTGATTTTTTAAGCCTGTTTTTATAAATCTTTTCTAATCTTGCTATTTTTTGTATTTGTACTTTTGTACAACACAATTTTTTTTATATTTGTTTTTTTCTTTTTCATGATTTTATATTTGTTTTTTCTTTTTCGGGATTTTTTATATATTTTTTTATATTCTTATATTTGTTTTTTTTTTATATTTTTTTATATTCTTATATTTTTTATTTTAATTTTTTTTCCATTTATTTTGTTTTATTTATTTTTATTTTTTATATTTGCGTGTTATTCATATTTTTTTTTCGAATGCTTTTTCAAATACATACATATTTTTATTCCTTTACTACATTTTTTTTTTTTTTTTTTATAAATTTTTGTTTTCTTGTAAATATTTCTATTTTTTTTTTTATATTTCTTTGCATAATTTTTTGCGTGTTTGTATTGGATTTTGTTAGTTTTTCATTTCATAATTTTTACTTTTTTTATATATTATTTTATTTCATTTTTTTGATATATTTATTTATTTTTTTAATAAGTTATTTTTTGAAATATGGCTTTCTATTTTTCTTAAGTTTTTTTCTTTTTAAAATGTGTTTTTTTTTGTTTATTTTTAAAATGTATTTTTATTTGTTTATTTTTAAATGTATTTTTTTATTTATAAAATGTTTTTTTTTCTTTTTCAATTCTTTTTTTTCTTTTTCAATCCATTTTTTCTTTTCCAATCCTTTTTTCATTTGATAAATGTTTTTTTATTTTGGAAATGTTTTTTTATTTTGGATTTTTTTTTTATTTTTTTATTCTTAAATTTTTTTTTTTTTGGGTAAATATTTTTATTTTTTAAATGTGTTTTTTGGAATCTTTCAACTATTTTTTTGATTTCTTAACTGTTTTTTTGGATTTTTTAAAATTTTTTAAAATTTTTTTTTATTTTTTAAATGTTTTCTTTGTTTATTTTTTTTTTTATTGTTTAAATATGTTTCATTTATAATATTTTTAATTTGTTTTCTTTTTCTTTAATTTTTAAAATTTGTTTATTTTTTATTTTTAAAATTTGTTTATTTTTTATTTTTTAAACTTGTTTATTTTTTATTTTTAAAATTTGTTTCTTTCTTATTTTTTAAACTTGTTTATTTATTATTTTTTAAACTTGTTTATTTATTATTTTTAAAATTTGTTTATTTTTTATTTTTTAAACTTGTTTTTTTTATTTTTAAAATTTGTTTCTTTTTTATTTTTAAAAATTGTTTAGTTTTTATTTTTAAAATTTGTTTTTTTTTGTTTTTAATATTTTTTTTTAATTTTTTGCATTATACTAGTCATAGTCAGTCTCTTCGATAGTCAATTCCACTTAGCTTTCCACTTCAAAACAAGTTAGCGTTCATACGCTCTTCTCATTGCACACAATCTCAACATGGCCGTATAATTAATGCCTTCGAAATTCTTCTCTACTAAAAATAGTCAACTTCGTACTCTTCAGTTCGGAAATAACAGGCAGTTAACTTCAAGCAAAGGCAAATATTTAGTATATACATACATATGTGTGTATGTATGTGAGTGCACCATTTGTTTATTTAATTGATTTTCAAGTGTCTGAGTAAATAAAATTTTCGTTCGCAAACTTTTGCCAAACTTCTATAATCGATTTGTGTACTATGTATATATTCGCTTGTGTTTGTTGTATGGAAAACGCACGCACTCACGCTCTTACCTTGAATTGTGTCGACAAATATTGCGTCATTTAACATTGGCGAACAAATTTCACATGCAAATGTTTCCGTTTTAGCAAAAAAAAAAAACAAACACTTTAAGGAAGCCGAAGTAAATAATTGATTGCATTTGAACCCACATACTGACGTGTTTGTGAACTTTTATTTAAATGGGAGACATTAGGCGTAATGTTGCTTGCTTTGAAATTAATTACGAATGAGCGAATAGAAAAGTAGGAGAAAATGATAAAACACGCGGGTAGAATAGTTTGTACGAGGTTTTTCTAATAAGAGCCCACGAAATATTAACTTGAATAGCGTTAGCAAAGTGGCTCAAACTTTTTCTTGTTAATTCAATGCTTTTCTTCTACGCCTGAAATTTGATTATACTTGGAAAGCATATTTTTCTTTGCGTTCCAGATTCACATTATCCTTAAAACTAATTATGCATGCTTGAGAGTTATCTTATCATGAAAACCAAAGAAAATATGCCTTAAAGAATGTTTTAAGGGATCCTAAAAGTATACTTTACTAGAGACTAGAAGCATGCTTTACAATTACCTTAAATACTAGTGCCTAAAAGTATGCTTTAAAATCCCTTTTTTTAAATGAATTTCTCCTTTTCCGTCTCTTTAAGATTTATTATTATTTTTTTCTTTATTTCTTTAAACAATTTTTTTTAAATTAATTTTTTTATTGTATTTAAAATTTTTTTTTATTTTATTTCAAATTTTTTTATTTCATTTTAATTTTTTTTAAATTTTATTTTAAATTTATTTAATTTCATTTTAAACTTTTTTTATTTTAATTTTATTATTCTTATTTAAAATTTTTTTTTCTTTATTGATTTTATTTTGAAGATAAAAATAATAAAAATAGCATTAAAAAAAAAAATAAATAAATAATAAATAAAATTAGAGAATTTTTTAATTTGATTTAAATTTCTTTTAATTAACGCATTTATTTTTTTCAATTTATTTAATTTTTCTTTATTATTATTAATAATATATTTTTTTTTTTTTGAGAAGAAAAGGCTAAACTGTATAAAAAAATAAAAAATAAATTAGAAATTGCACAGAGCATTTTTTTTATTTGATTTTAAAATTTTTCAAGTTATTTTTTTTAATTTAATAATGTTGTTTAGTAATAGTTTAGATTTGCCTACTCAGTAGCTGACATAACAAATTTTAAATACCGCTTTCATTTTCAATATTTTACTACTCTGCTCTTGCATGTTGCATAATTTCCAAACATTTCTTGTTTGACTTACTTTCGTTTTCAGTTATTCGCTTCATTGATCTCAGCCCACTGCGCCACATCAATATTTCGTTTGATGTCCATACATACATAAATTCAAATTATTCAATTTTAATTCTGACATTGATTTTTGTTCGTGCGCTTACATATCACTTTCTGCTTCAGTTGTCTAATACGCTAAATTCAAATTTGGTTACCCGTTGAGTCGTTACAATTTGGCATGCATGACATGCATAAATTTCCATATATTAAATATTTTATGAGCATACTACGACTGAATGAAATATTTGAAAATTTCATCAATTATGGTTTTACATTGAAATTTAATTACTTAGTGGGATTATCAAGGGAAATGATAAAAATGATAGTGCTGCGTCACATTTCGATGCTAGCTTATCTTCCTCTATTTGTTTAAAAAAATGTTGATTTGAAAGTAACAAGCAAAAAATGGAAGCGGAACAAATTATACGTTTAACTTCAATTTTCAAAACACACTTAAAATTTTTCTCAAAAAAAAAAGAAAAATTGTGTAATTTTATTCGTACTCAAGTCGCTTAGTGCTTACAAAAAAATGCTTATATAAATCGTCATATTTTGTTATTAAAGAAATTAGTCCCCAAACCTTTCAATTCCCCAGCTTAATTTGAATTTGTTTAATGTAATTTCCTTTCTTCATTCTTTCCAACATAAAATTCCTCCAAAGCTAATTCATTCTGCACATATTCAAGTCACTTCACTTGTCTTTTATGTAAATTTGCATAGCCCCTCAGGTGCACAAAGACCTGCAGCTCTTACCTTGCCTGAGGTGTAAAGGCGTACATGGCGTATACGTGATGGCTCACACCTTTTCCACGAATTTGGTATACGGAACTCGTTGTTATTTTGCATTTTTGTGCACAAGTCAATTAGACTGGGCCGAAAAAAAAATTTTTTTTTGTTTTGCTAAAAATTAAATTTATATTTTAGAGCCTACATTTGTTTTTTTTAATTCCGAAAATTTTTTTTAGAAAACCAAAACAAAAAAAATTTTTTTTTAACTGTCAAAGTGTGCTTTGTTTAAATTAAATTTAGTTTTTCGGCATTTTCTAAAAATAATATCAATACTAATTTTAGACGTAATACAATTTTTTTTTGGCCCCGTCTAATATGTAAATTATGTGCCGCTATTTCAAAACCAAAATAAGCTTGTCAATGCTGTGATTTTTTTTTTTATTATTTACATTTTTTTGTTTAATTTTGTTTGGTGTTTTTTTTTTGTTCTCTGTCGATTTGTTATTGCTTTTTTTTCTTATTATCTGTAATTAATTTAATAGAAATTTATTGTTAACTTGTACTTAAATTTGCTAAACATATCTCTGTTATATAAATAACTCGTGTAAGGAATTTGTTGTACGATCTACTGCAAATCTACTAGACGGACTTTAATAAAATTTGGTATCGACTTGAAAGATAATTCAATTTAAAAATAAAAATCTATCGTGTAACACACATTTCGCGAACATTTATGATATTTTTCGGGATTATTTCGGAACGTGGTCCAAAATTAACCCAAAAAAAGTTCCGCTAAAAATTTCAAACTGTCCCAAAAAAATCCAAAAATGGCCCCGAGTTCTGAATTAATACCTTAAAGTCCCGAAATTATCCCAAAAGTGTTCTAAAATTATACCAAAATTATTGGATCTACTTCCAAAAAGTTCCAATTTCACTTTCAATCAAACTTTTCACCGCCGTCTAAGAAGCGAGGATAAGGAAAAGTGGTTCTGTAGAAAGCAATTTTTTCATGCTGAGCATTTCTGGAAATAGTCAGGGTTTATAGCCGAAAATAAATGGGTAGTAAAATCTTATTTCAACCATTATATCTCGGAAACTAGTGGAGATATGAAATTTAAACACAACGCGTATGACCGTACTTATTTATACCTTTTGTTTGATACCCATATTATAATAACACATTTTGGGTCACCCCTGGTCCACATAGATTGGTCTATAACTCGAAAACCGGTCGATCTGTCAAAGTTAGCGGTATCTTAAATTTTGCCGTAGACGTTTAGTAATCCAATGGTGAAAGTTGCAATCAATTGTATTTAGCAGTTTTTGAGTGATGTGCGAACAAACATATAGACAGGCGGACTAAAATTTCAAAAATTGTTGCTTTGCATCCTTTTGGCTTAGTAATGGTTCGGACTATACATGTTTCTTGAATATCGGTAATGTATAGACATCGACCTGTTAGAAGTTTATTATATGCCGAGAAGAAATAGAGCTTACGAGGGCCGTTTGAAAGTTCACTAACTTTTTGAATAATAAAAAAAAAATTAATAAAAGAAATAAAAAATTTTGGTAAAAGCGCATTTTACTTTTCAGCATACGTTTTAGCTCAAAGCTTTTATCTATCGTTTATCCGTTTTGGAGTTCCTTTCTTGGGTCGCACTTGACCCTTTGCACGCTCATTCATGCCATGAATGCAGTAATATCAATCAAAGTACTGCTATATTCGTTTCCTTATCAATCACAAATCAATCTTTGCTTTTGTACATTACACAGTTCAAAGTATTTTCAATTAAATGCTCATCTTCCATCAAATTTAAAATGTTTTGCCTATTCATTGAACTCTTTCTCAAATACAGCCAACCCAACCCTGTTTATACTCACACAACCGTAAATTGTTTTTTTTTTTTTTTTTTTGTAGCGCTTAAATGTCATTAGCCCGTTAATGATTGACAGATTAAATCGTAATCACCATTACTCGTTTAACCTCAAATTTAGACCCCATATCCGCAACTCAAAACTATTTTCATTCACTTAAACGTTGATAAAAAATGTTGCTAAGCACGATCAAGCATTCGTGCTTCTAACGAACTGTCGATTATAAATCGTTCTCAAGTCATACGTTATGTGCGTGCTAAGAATAGGTAATTTGTTTCTAAATTATCGCACACACAAACACACACTCGCATTTCCATTAAGCTAATAAACTTTAAATGTGCACTTTCAATTGTTGACGATAAGAAAACTCAAATAATCATCGAGCAATATTTATGTATGTATTTGAAAACAATTTTATCTTCACTCTCTTCTTTTTATTAATTTGATTTTTTGTTTGCTTACAAAATTTGTTGTTCGTTCTAACACACAAACAAATTGTTCAATATTATGGTTCCAATCAAATGCCCGCTTTAGCAGCGCATTGGGGTCACCAAAAAGTGGGTGTGCTAATCGTTATCCTTATGCCTCATTCCTTTTTTTTACTCACATTCTCTCCATGTTTTTGATTGCTTTTAGCCACCGAAAATTTACCCTCATCCAGCAATGTGTCTCAACTCATCCTTAGTTTTTGTTAAGTGTGAACTGTTTCGTGGTATTCAATTTAATTTTATGTTCGCTCCTTATTTTGTGTTCAAATTTTCATGTTGAATAGTCATTTCCTTTGCCGTCAATTCGGAAATTGGTTAACGCCCGCTCTAAAGCGCTTTACAAAATTTTTATTTATTCCCTCCTAAAGTGCTCAACGGAACTGGCGTAGTGATGCAAGCAATTGGCCCTTTTTGTTGTTTATTTTAGAAATTATAGTCGTGGCAACGACGGTAGTAAAAGTTTTCCTTTTTTTTTTTGTATTGAGTGCTTTGTTTTCTTTTAAGAATTATAAATAGCTAAAAAATCGATTTCTTAAAAAAAAAAATTAAAAAAAGGGCTTGTAAAAAAAAAGTTCAACATTTCTGAAAAATGTATTGTAAATTTTTGAAAAATGTATTGAAAAAGTTTGCTTAAAAATTTGTTGTGCCTGTATATTGATTTTAAAAAATATATTTTTGAAAAAAATAATGAATTTTTCGAAAAAAAAAAAAAATATTAAAAAAAAGCATTTTGCAAGCGGCATCTTAAAAACTATGGAAAAATAGATTTTCAATGTCTTTCATTTCGACACAAATTTCTTTAAAAAAACAAAACAAACATTTTTGAAAATACTTAAATTTTTTATTTGTTTTTTGAAAATGTGGTAAATTTTGAAAATTTCCCAAACTTAAAATTTTACTTCTTAAAAATATATATATGTACATACATGATTGAAAAAATAATTGATGATTTTAAAAATATATTTTTGAAAAAAAATATTGAATTTTTTTTATTTGCAAAAATATCTATGGAAAACTAGATTTTCAAGCTTTTTTTGAAAGACTGCTTAAAAACTATTTACCCTTTTCTTTTATTTCGATGCAAATTTCTTTAAAAAACAAGAAAAATTTAAAGGATTAAGTTTTTTTTGTTTGTAAAGGCGTTGAATTTTCGAAAAACCTCTTGAAAAATAGTTTTGCCTGATTAAAATTAAAAAAAAAAAACTTAAAAATCATTTTTAAAAACTTGAAAAAAAAAAACTGCAAATAAATATATATGTAAATTTTGGAAGTATTTATAAAAGTCATAAATCTTTTAAAACTAGTTTTTCGAGTTTAAGTAATGTTTTACTTTTCTAAACATATTTACCAACGCTTGCGAATCTATTTCTAAAATTCAAACCCATATTTTCAAAATTTACATTGCGATATTTGATTTCGAAACATGTTTTAACATTAAGAAAAAAAATTAAAAAAAAAGATTTAAAAAAAAAATAAAAATAAAAAATAAATTATAAACTACTGAAAAAGTTTAAAATTTTTTGAAATTAATTTGTGTAGGTATGATAAGTTTTCTGCAACCCATTAATTTTAATTTTCCACAAATTCCCTAAGTCATCCTCAGGCAATGAGGTCAAGCTTTACGTTCAACCTATTTCTTACCAACGTTCATACATTTACTCCGCTACGTAAGAAGCATGCTCTTCATTTGAGGAAAGTCAAGGACTTTTAGTGACGCTTGCATACACATATATGTGCATACATATGTACAAAAGAAAGTAAATGCATACATACTGCATTTATCCTGTTATAACTGGGTCAATTGGCTTTTTCGGTTATTAGTTCGTTACGTTGAGTTTTCAAATGCCTTTGCCAGCACATAAGAATGTTTATAGCATAGACTTGCACTCACTTCAAATATACATACAAAACTGCAGCTGAACTCAGTACATACATTCATGACTATAAAGACTAAGCATGAATGAACTGTTCGCATACATACATAAATCGAATAAACTATGACTTTATGAAGGAAAATCAAAAAGGTTTATGCAGGTCTATCAAGGATTCAACCATGTATGTGTGTAGTAAATTTTATGTTTTAAAAATAAAATTCATGAGGAAATTAAAGGATTTTTCTTTCATATTTGGTAATGAGAATTTCAAATAAGAAACACTCGCAGTCGGTAATAGGTAAAAACCTAAACAAAATTTAATCTAAAATAATAAAAAAAAAAAAAATTCAAAACAAAAAAATATTTGCTTTATAAAATATTTTGAATACTGTCCGCAAAATGAATTTTTTTAACTTTCCTTCTATTTGCTTTTAAGTTTTTCATAATTTTTTTCAAATTTTCCCTTTGGTTGTTTTTAAGTTTTTTATAAATTCTTTTTATTTTTTTATAAATTCTTTTTATTTTTTTTTTAATTATTTTTTTCTTTGTTTTATTTTTTTTTTTTTTATTTTTAAATTTTTTTTTTTTATGTTTAAAAAAGTTGTAAATTGTCCATTGTTAAAAAAAATCTGGAAAAATTTGCAAATTTTGCACTATATTATCAAAAAATTATTATGACAATTTTTCACTGATATTTTTTCTAAGGAAACAACTGAAATTTTCAAACTTTTTAAGAACAAATTAAAAAATAAATAAAATAATATTTAAAATAATTTGTATAGAAAGTAAAAAAATTTAAAAATACCATATATAAATAAAAAGAATAAAACAAAAAAGTTAAATATCAAAATAAAAAATTTTATATAAAAACAAAAAATTTAATATTAAAACCAAAAAAAAATATAATATAAATATAAAAAATATATAATATAGAAATACAAAAAATATAGTAAAATAAAAAAATATAATATACAAATAAAAAAATACGATATAAAAATAAAAAAATATGATATAAAAATAAAAAAATATAATATACAAATAAAAAATATATAATATAAAAATAAAAACATATAATATAGAAATAAAAAAAATATAATATAAAAATAAAAAAATATAATATGAAAATAAAGAAAATATAATATAAAAAAAAATAACAATAAATAAAAAATATTTAACAATAAAAAATGTAATATAAAAATAAAAAAATGTAATATAAAAATAAAAAAATGTAATATAAAAATAAAAAAATGTAATATAAAAATAAAAAAATGTAACATAAAAATAAAAAAATAAAAAAAATGTATAAAAAAAACGAAAAAAAAAGAAATAAATAAATTTAAAAAAAAATAAAAGAAATAAATAAATTTAAAAAAAACCATACAAAAAACCTTAATTTTTAAATAACCTTTTTGTAGAACTAAAATAGTTTAATAAGTTCAAATACTTTAACAAAATTTTTTTTTTATAAATTAAAACATTTGCAAAATTGTTAATACAAACATTTTCTAAGAAATTTGTATATTTCACTCCACTTTTAACACTTTTGTACCCACTGTCCATGCATCATTTTGCCTTTGCAATTAATTTTAATCGGAGCTCTTTACTCACACTCAAAATGTCAAAACACTCCTTACACTTTGCCCACTTTGTGGTTGCTCCATTAATTTTGCTATGCGCCATAAATACCATTAGCATTAGTTTAGTGCAGTTTTAGGGGCCCCAGCAGAGTGTTGTGTATCGAAATGTACGAAAGTAAGCACCCACACCTACACTAATAATAGTGATTTGCTGAGTTTGTTTACGTTTTCTCATATCTATTTTGGTATCGGTGAGTCAGCGCAAAACATTTGGGCCAATCCTGCGCACCTTGTTTTCTATGTTAGTTGTTGTTGTTGTGTTTAAGCACCAGCTAACTTTAGGGCGCCTAAAAGCGTGCTAACAATATTAATTTGGTCGCAGTCGCACCTAAATAACACGTGGTTACGTTAAGGTTTTGGCGTAAATTAACGGGCACTCTGTGTTGCTAAAACGCACTCGCTACATAACCTCAAAGCGTTTGTTTTATTTTTTTTCTTCGGTTTTTGGTCACGAAAAATAAAGCACAATAGTTAGCACTTCATTTGCTCTATTTAATTGCCACCAACTGTTTTCTTTATGCGTATTCTAAATATATATGCGTCATGCGTAATCTAATTTCAGGCGCTTTTATTTATTATAATCTACTTTTAGGCACTTACGTTTATCATTTATTTAGAATTGCGTATTTGCAGTTTGCTCATGGGCATACCTTTAATAATAATGATCGGAATGGAACATATTGTCCTAGGAAAATTGTGAAATAAATACAAATACAAATAGCGTGCCTCATAAAGCGACCCAGCTGCCTTTTATGTACACATTGCGCATTGCATATGCATAGGCGCTTATATTAAGTTCATCCCGTTGAGAAATTGATATAAAATTTAAAAGTTGAATGCTAATGTGTCTGCTGATAAGAATTATTTCGAGAGTATTTTTTTGGACCAAGATCAAGTTGTGTTAATATAAACAAACATTCGATTTTGATGCAAAAAATATAAATTTTTGCCAAAGAAACAGAAAAATTATCAGCCTAAAAGTATACCGTATTTTTAAGGTACTAGTATATAAGGGCACCGCTGTCCATTTCTAGTACAGACGTAGATCAAGTCCTTTTCGGAGATTTTTTCCTGATGAGAAAGTTATTCAGAGAAAAAATTGTTCGTATTAAATAAACCAAAAAATGCTGAAAAAATTCATGATTAAAATTTTATTTTCTATATATTACTATTGACCTTAAAAGTATAAAATTTCATTTGCAATATGCACAAGAAATTGTATAACTCAAAAAGAATTTCACTCACGAGAATTTCGACACTTTTTCGAGACCATTTAGGGATGGTTTTTTAAAATTTTCGAAACAATTTCATGATTTCTCCGGAATTTTTTTTTCTTTTAGCGATAGTTTTTGGACTTTTCTAGACCATTTCGGGATTTTTTTTTTTTTTTTTTATAATTTCGGGCTTTTGAGTTACCATCCCAAAATAATGACAAAATGATCCCGAAATCGGGTTCAAAAAATTCCCGTAAACAAATAAGAAATGGTAACGAAATGATACTTCCGTAATTGTTCTCAAAAAGTACCAAAGATGGTCCCAAACAGGTACCGAAAATAATTCCGAGGTGATCCTGCAATGATACCGAAAAGTTCCGAAATGATTCCAGGAAAGTCGAGAATGTGCCTCTAATTGTCAAGATAACAATCTAGAAATAATACCAGAAGTGTCCGAAAACTGCGGCAAAACAATCCCGAAATTAAACGAAAGTGTCCGAAAAATACCGAAATGAGCCGAAAGCTTCCTAACTCTGCTATAATTAACTATTTTCAAAATTCTTTTTTATAAAATTTTACTATAATACCCTGTAATAGTTTTTTATCCCTGCCGCTCCAAAGATTCCACTCTGTGGTTGAATAAAAAACTGAATATTTGAAAATGAAAATTGTATGAGGTAGAGAAGTCTTTACTTAGTTAGTCAGTGGCCAGTAATGCTGACTTGATGGGTGTCACAAAAAATCAACTGCTCTAATATTTAGTTATTTTATTTAGTATTGAAACTTTTTAATTGATTTTTATTTTCACTTCAAGTAATGTATTTTCCTACCCTTTTTTTATTTGCAGTTGTGGAAATTGTATTGTCTTCAATGCCAGCTAATGTGAAAACTTCGAGCACAGCAAAACAACAGCGCCACTCAACGTTTATAAAATAAAAAAAAATAAAAAAATTAAAAGCAAAAATTAACAGCAAAATGTCGCTTCCAACTTAAAAGCAAACAAGTGTTGAAGGAAAAAAAAATGCAATAAAAAGGCGCATCACAAACAGACGACAATCAAAAATAAAAAAAAAACTTGAAACAGAGGAACAAACAGGCAGCCCGTAAAAAAACTAAAACAAGAAACAAAGAATCAGCACAATAAAATCTTTCCAACATCTCTTCACTCATCTTCCTATAAAACAGTATTTTTTCTCTCAAACGCATTTGCGACTAACGCCTGGAAAACTTTTTAAAACGATTTTAATTTTATGTTGTTTTGTTTTTGTTTTTTTAAACAAGGTGAATGAACATTTTTTTAATGCCGATGTAATTTTCATTTGTAACCAAAGTCTGAGCTCTAAAGCATTTTGTATTTAATTATTGATCAACGTGTGAAGAAAAGTTTTTTCCATAAATTGGTTAAAATTGTATGACATTATTAGGGCCTAGCGCCCCTGGTATGGCCTTTATGATGAAAAAGAAAAAGTATAAGTTCAATGTTGAGGTACAATTGCAAGAGCTATCCGAAGTGGCACTCGTAAATGAGGTGCTATTCGCGAAGATACGACTGCTGGACGGTGGTTCATTTCAGGAATATAGTAGTAGGTGAGTATACTTGGAAATAATATTTTTTTCATTTTTAATTCATTTTATAATTTTTTCTAAACTAAAAATAATTTAAAAAAATATATTATTTATTTTTATTGAAAACATAAATTTTAATGTCTTATTTTTTAGTTAAAAAATATTTGCAATGTATAATTTTTTTTATTTCAAAAAAAAAAAAGAATAAAATTTGTTACAATTAGTTATACTTTTTTTTTTAAATCTACTTTACCCAATAAATACACACTTTGTGAATTTTTTTAGTTTTGCTTTGGTTTTTTTTTTTTAAATTTTTTTTATTTGAGGATATTTTTTTAGATAAGTTTTGGTTATTTGTCAAATTTGTTAATTAACAAAAAAATAAAAATTATTAGAAAAAAAATTTTAATTTACCAAAACAAAATTTTTTAAATATTTTTTTTTTGTTATATTTTTATTTATATTTTATTTTTTATATTTTTTTTTATACTTTTGTTATTTTTTTTTTCTTTTCCATTTTCATTTTTCTCATTAAATAATTTTCAAAACAATTCGGTTTTCTTCCACAGAGAGGAGGTACGCGATCATCGTGTAGTATGGAATCGCAACTTTGAATTTCCCTGCAAAATGTCCGCCAATGCGTCCACAGGCGTACTAGATCCTTGCTACCTGCGCATCTCCATACGCAAAGAGATGAAAGGTGGACGTAGTTATTTTAAGTTAGGTTTTATTGATATAAATCTTGCCGAATTCGCTGGTGCGGGTCTCACCTCGCGACGCTTTCTACTCGAAGGCTATGATTCGCGTCATCGATTGGACAATTCCATGCTGTTGGTGTCCATTAAAATGCACATGCTCAGCGGTGATATACTCTTCAAAGCGTAAGTGATGAGATTTTTGTGAAGAAAACTAATTTTCTTATTTCTATTTCATTTCCTCCTTAGCCCCACACCCAATTTGAAGAACAAACAGAAACCCTCAACCGATGATTTGGCTACAGCGTCAACAGGCGTCGGTCTACAAACGCCCACAGCCACAGCTATGCCCAGCATTGGTAGTGGTGCGTCGAGCGTGAGCGGTGGTAGTCAGGGCATACCCGTGGGCGGTGGCGCTACGCTTGGTGGTGGACTGAATAGTGCGACTAGCACGCGACCTGTTTCGACTGTGCGCGATGATGGTACAAAATGCAAAAGAAACCTTTTTTTTTTTAAATGTTTCAAATAATTAATATTTTTTTATATTTACATAGATTTGGATCCCCAAGTAGTGATTGCATCGATTGTGACGGACTCTGGTTTATCTGAATCTTCTGAGTCTGCTACCCACACTCACCACAGAGGCATTGTTGCTGCAACAGCAACAACAACAACAGCACCAGCAACAACAACAATATGTCGCTTATCCACCGCAAAGTGCGTCATTGAGTGCAACAACCACAACAACAATTGTGACGCTAACAAATGCACAACAAATGTTGCCCTACGGTGGCATTGGTGGTACAGGTGGCAGCGGTGGTGGTGGTGGCGCGGTTGCTGGTGTTGCGACTGGTAGCGGTGTAGGCGTAGTGGGTAGCAGTAATTGTGGTACGACTAGCGCGAATGTGATTGGTGGAAGCGCTGGTGGTGTCGGCGGCTTGGGTGGTGGTACGACTGGAACATCGACGATAATGGAAATGGGTCACTCGCGCAACTCCAGCAACACTAGTCAAGTGAGTGTGGCATTTTAAACTCTTTTAAACCGTTTTTTTTTTGTTTTAAAAAGTTTGAGGGAACTAAAAGATAAAAAATTAATTCAAAAATTTTATTTTTTCTGTGATACACCTTTAATTTTTCAAAATTTCAAAATAGTGCTTAGTCAAATTAATTATTAATTTTTGATTAACTTTTCCAAAATAGGGATTTTTTTTAACTTTTCAATTTGCATATTGAAGAAGCAGTCAAATTTTTGTTTTATTTTTTAAAATTTCAATATAGTGATAATCATTTAAAATTTTTGAACAAATTTTTTTTTTCAAAAACTTTATTTTTTTTGTTTTAATACTTTTCAGTTTGCAGATTGGAAAAACAGTCAAATTTTTCAACAATTTTTTTTTTAAAAACTTAATATTTGTTTCAATTAGAATTTTTTTTTTAATAATTTTTTTTCATAATAAATAATTTTTTTTCGAAATAACTGTTTTCCAAAATAGGATTTTCTTAAACTTTTAAATTTGCAGATTGAGAAAACAGTAAATTTTTTGTTTTATTTTTTAAAATTTCAATATAGTGATTAATCAAGTTTAAAATTTTTGAACTAATTTTTTTTTTCAGAAACTAAATTTTTTTTTAATTTGAATTTTTTTTTATAATAACTTATTTTTTTTTTTATTTTAAATTTTTCCAAATAAAGATTTTCTTAAACTTTTCAATTAATTTAAAAATTTTTCTTTTTCCCTTTTTAAATGTTTATTTTTCATCTCCAAACAGCAAATTTTTATTAATATTTTTTACATTTCCGGCTCTTCTCCCACAACAGATGTCAAAGGGTTCCGGTTACAGCAGTTTTTCGCACAGTCAACATTCGAGGCAAAGTTCTGAAGGCGATTCGGGGCATGCAAGGTAAGCGTTTGTTTTTAAATCACTTTATAGCACATAAATGATATGCATTTCTTTATTTGAGTTTTTTATTTTATTTTATAAGCAATTCGTTATTGTATTCAAACAATAGCGTTTTTAAGTATTTTTTCTACTAATTTGCCAACAAATTAATTCGAGTTCGAAAGTATGAAGCAACAAAAGAATTTTGTTTATTACCAATTTTTTGTATTATATACCAAACATGTTTTTGTTTTTGTATACTATATACTTCAACGCTCAACAAATTAATAACAAGCAATACTAGCAAAATTTTTAACAATAATAACAAAGCTACAAGTTTGACCACTAATCTAACTAACTACATGATATACTACTAAGTTACTAAATCCAAAACCTCATACATACAAAACTTAACAATAACAAAGCAAAAATTAAGCTAACAACAAACGAACGCTCAATCAGTATTTGGTATTAAAAAATTTGATTTTTTTTATTATATAAAATTTTTTTTTAATACGTAAAAATTTTTTTGTTTTAATTTTTTAAAAATTTTCCAACTTTTTAAATTTAACTAGTAAACATTTTAATATATTTTTTGAATTTTTTTTTTTTAAATTTCCTGCTTTTTATATGAAAGTAGTAAAAATATTTTTTTTAATTTTTTAAAAAAAATTTCCAACTCTTTAAATTCTTGTTGTGGCTTTCTTTCTAGTAAATTATTATTTGATTTTTTTTTTTAACTTAATTGCACATATTTACTTTCAAAGTAATTACTTAATTTTTTTTTTTAAATATTTTTAAATAATATAAATTTAGTTTTTAAGTTATTAAATATTTCTACTAGTAACATTAAAGTTTTTCTTTTAATAGAAAAAATTTAAATTTTTTGTTTGATCTTAAAATTTTAAAAATTTTTGTTTGAAAATTATTAAAAAAAAATTAAATAATTTTTCCGATTTTTTTTTTTCATTTTATCTTTTTGTTGTCACTTTAATAGTACCTATAGCTATACAAGTACAATTTTTTTTCGCAATTTAAAATGCTGATTGAACTACCCATTTTTCCTTTTCCTACTAAATTTCATACACATTTACATTTTCCTGCTACCTAACTTTATACTTTTACTTTTTTTTTAAATCTCCTTTAGCAGGCCTTTGAATTTTTTTTAATTCAATTCAATAATTTAATCGTATCGCTCATTAGTCTAGTTGCACATGCGCAACATGCCCGAGAAGTGATTTATTACAGAAAAAAACATATGTATGTAGGTATAAGTTTAGCTCAGTCTTTAATGTTTTAAGTTAGTAAGACTGATTCGAATTGACTTAATTTATTTTTCTCGTTGACCGCATTTTTTTTTTTGTATGAAATTCATTGATTTTTATTTATTTAGTACTCAAATTGATTACACTCGGACGCTGAACTAAAAGTGTTTCAATCAAAATTAATTTTATTAGACTTTATTTGTTTCAATTTATTATTCATTTTTTAGTTCAAATCAAATTTAGTTGAGTTCTATGATTCTAATCGACTAAAGTCAACTCTTTAAATATTTATTTGTGATTCGACTAATCAGTCGCTTGACTAATACTTTTTTTCTGTTAGATTAAATTAACTATTTGAACAATGTAAAATTTGATTAGACTCAAAAATATGAATTTTCAGTTACATTCAAACAAAATTACTTATTTAAGTTTAATCGTAGTCTTCTAAGTCAATTTTTTTAAATCCTAAAATTAAATTAAATGTTTCAATAAGCAGCCTCTCTCTGTCAAGTGAGCACTTTTATATGATTTTCTCAAAATAAACTTTTTTTTTACGTGTTTGGAAATTAATTGTAATAACAGCAAATGGAATTTATTTTTTATTTTTTCAAAACTAAATCAAAATAAAATATAGCAACCACATGAGCCAATTTCAATGTTAAGTTTAAGGCCAGTGTGTATGTTTGACGTCCATCCTCACAGAGCTGACGGTATGACTAAACGCATTTCTTTTTCTTTTATATTTTTATTATAAATGCGTATATGTTCAGTTGAATAAATAACCCAGTGAACACATAATATAAACTGATTGCAATCTCAAAACATACATATTATTGGGATCTGATTTGAGTGCAATAAATTTGATCTAAATTATACAAAACTCTAACCTTGAATAAGTTTTGGCCCTTTAAACCTGATTTTTGGGTATTTGAAAACATTTCAAAAAAAAATCCTTATCCCGTTCCTAGTTAAAAAATAAAGTCCTACCAATAAATCCCTATTTTAAAATTCTGAAACTAAAAAAAAATCCAGAGTGCACTTTTTAAAAATATTTGAACAACTTCGAAAAGTGTTTTTATTTTTTAAAAAAAAGTTTTAACAGTGTAATTGCTTAGACATTTTGAAAAGTCAGCTCTCCCATTTAATGTAATTATCGAAATCTCGTTTACATTTTTCGAAAACTTGAATTTTGCGTCTTCTTGTTGATATGATCGAGGCATCTTTCTAAATGTTTGCTGGGTTACACATATTTTTTCATGTTTTTGGTTGCAACTTTTGCTACTTGCGTATGTGTAAATCTCACAAATTTGGCTAATAGTCAAATTTCGTTACTCATCCCGTTGAGTGGCTTATAACAACAAAAATATATCTCAACAAAATGTATACCACAAATAGATACTTAGTGTGTACACGGTGAAAAAATGTGGGCTTGATTTCTAAAAGAGTCATTTGGTTTAGCAATTTAAAAAAAATTTTTTTTGTAGTAAATGCAAAGCCCTTCAATTTATTTCTGTTTAGAATAAAGACCCATAAAAAGTATACTTTTTTTTATATATAAATTAAAAAAATTAAATAAATTTTTTTTTTTTTTTTTTTGGTGCAAACTTTTTCAAGTCATTGCAGTTTTCTCTAAAAAATTTTCTGTTCGTAGCGCTCTCTACTCTGCTGCTGAGCACGCCTATTCGAATCCTGCTATTTCTTTCAATTTTATACTCAAATTTTTGACCGTGTAGTTGGTATATATGTATGTGGAATATGCACCTTATATTTTCGTATAATTTTATGCAAACATTTTGTTTGCATTTTCGTCGATAAATTCCTTTTGCATTCACGTATTTGATTTAATTTCTGGCGTTTGAAATATTCTGTTTAGCATCAAAAGTAAATTTGGCACGGAAATTTGTTTATTTTTGTTTTTGGGCGTAAACCGTAATGAGATCATCGCTACGCAGATAAATGTATTCTTTGTTTTGAAAAAAAAAAAAAAAAAAAAAATTATTGCGAAGCTTGGAAAGTCAGGGATGTAATGCGACGGCAGTCTGCGAGCTCGATGACTGACTCTTGGCCTTGTTCCCTCAATAAGTCCTCCGCTTCCACAGGGAAATTCCTTTCAAATTTAGGGTATTCTACCCACAAAAATGAAGCTAGCTCGTCATAAAGCGAGTAAGCTTGACTAAAAAAATAATTTTCTCATTTTATTCATAAGTCGCTAAATGTTGGCGAAAAAAAAATCATCTATTATTTTCTTAATAACAAACGAAAATCGCGCGAAACTCTTTAAAAAAAAAATATTTTTATTGTATTCTCGGTAGTGGGCTGTTGTTGCTGCTATTCATTTAGTTGCTGGTGTCACTGTGCACACTCTTTTCTCCTCTCACTACATGCGAAAAAATAACGCTTTAATTCACTTTTAGTTAAACGATTTGGTACGCAAAAATCATGTATTGTAGTTAGAAAAAAAATTAATTGGAACTAAAAAAAAAAAATTATTTTTTGTAGTTAAAAAATTCAAAATTTTCTAAAAAAAAAAATATTATTTTCTAACTTTCAGCCGGATTCACCAAAAAAAAATTTAAAAAAAAAAATGTATTTAAAAGATTTATTTACTTGGATTTTATATAAAATTTGTCTGCGAAAAAAATTAATTTTCACTGAAATTTTTTTCGTGAAACCGGCTGTTAATCGATTGCGGCTTTAGGTTCAAGCAAAATCAATTATACAAATTGTTTATTATTTAAAAAAAAAATTTTGAGGCTAAAGTATTTTTTAAGTTAATATTTTTAGCTATGCCAAATTCGTATTATAGCATTAATTATTATTAATTTATAGTAAGATATTTAGATACAATTTTTTTTAATATTTTAAATTTTTTTATATTTATTTTGTTTTTTTTTTATATTTATTTTTTTTTTTTATATTTTAAAATTTTTTTTTAATATTTCTTATTTCTTATTTTTTTTTGTATTTTTAGTTTTTTTTATTTTTAAATATTTTTTTTTAATATATAAATTTTTTGTTTTTAAATATTTATAATATTTTAATTTTTTTTTTCATTTTTTAATTTTTTTATTTTCTTTATATTTATAATATTTATTTTAATTTTTTTTTAGAATTTTTAATTTTTGTTTTAATATTTTACATATTTTACATTTTTTTTATTAGTTTAAATTTGTTTTAATATTTTTAATTTTTTTATTTAAAAATTTTTTTTTTTTTTTTTTTAATATTTAAAACTTTTTTTAATGTTTTAAATTTTTTTAAATATTTTTAATTTTTTTAAATATTTTAAATTATTTAATATTTTAAATTTTTTTTTTTTTAAATATTTTTAATTTTATTTTAATATTTTGAAGTTTTTTTTTAGCAAAATTGTATCTTTAGCCTAATATTATTTGTAGTTTATGAGTTTTTTAAGTTTTTATTGTAATCTAATTTATTTCTTTTGCATTCTCGTTTTATTTATTTATTTTTTATTAATTTTTGTAAATTGTAAAAAATTTGAAACGAAAAATTTTTGACATCATGGGCACAATCCACCGACTATTGAAAACAACAACGCTGTTCTTCCGCTCGGTTTGCTCACAACACCGCAACAATGTTTGAACTCTATATAACCTAACTTATTGTATTGTAATGTAATGTACTGCACTGTGCTGTAATGTAATGTAAAATTTGCGCTAAAATAATTGCATTGCGCGCTGTAAAATTTGCTAATTCGCACCCGACCAAACCCGATTGCAAACCAACTCGAACGCTCTTGCGTACTCTTACGCCGCACCACGTTTTATCTCACTCTCACTCAGCAGATTCAGCAAATCCGTTTCTCTTCTCAATAGACTCAATCAAAAAACTGCCAACGCCATGAAATTGAATATACCATCGTTGGTACAACAAAAACCGACGGATACGATAAGCGAATATGAAAGCGAAGAATTAATTTTTCAAACACCAAATTCCACAATGCGTGATGAGGAGTTTCGCACGCCACTCAACGAAATGCCATCGCCCAATGTACGTTCGCTTTCCATCAGCAGTGACAAGTTTTTGTTGCTGCAAACACCCTCACCCACGTATCGCAGCGTCGCCAGCAATAGCCACAGCGGTTCGCGCGCTTCACAAATCTACGAAAGTGGCAGCGGTAGCGCTAGTGGCGGCAGTGGTAATGCTAGCGGCGGTAGCGGTGAATCTGGTTCGGAGGAGGGTACAGCCGATGATTCGGGTTTGGATGAAAACTTTCATACGCCACGCGTTTCAAAAATCAAATCAATGGAAAATGTTTCATTAATCGAAATGGAATTTCATAGAGCATCACTCGCATTGGATCGCAATTCACCGCGTCGTCTGAAAAAGTTGGCCGAACGCGCTAAAATACCAAAAATGAAATCGTTGAGCAATTTATGTTTTGATGATTATAGTGAGGAGCAAGTGCGTGATGAATTGGAGCGTATACGTGAACGTTCGTTGGAGGAGAAGTTACGTTTCGATTTTCAACAACGTAAAAATTCAACTTCATCTACAAATTCGGGTAAAATGTTTGCTAAAAATAAAGTGGGTAATGCCAAATTTATTGGCAACGACGATAGCCCATTGCCACAGCAAGAGAACATACAAACAGCGCCCACATTTATACAACGCACTGTACACAATCCGATACAGAAGATACGTTCGATGGGTACCATACCGGATTTGGTTACCGAACGCATTGAACCGGATCCTTTTCTAACCCCAATTTCGGGACGCAAGCCGAATTTCCCGCTTGTAACACAGTCGGCTGATAAGCCTTCACCACCTTCATTCGTTGCGCGCTTACTTAACTATGATGTCGTAGACTCGCACACACCGAATCAACAATCCCAACAACAACAACAACAACAGCAACAACCGCTCCACACACATAGCTCGCTTAGCGAGCTCTACACGCAGGATCGTGTAAGCGCATTGTTGGCGAATGATCCGAGCGCTGCGCTGTCTTTTATGTCGCGCACACCTTTTGAGCGCGCCTATCGTCGCACGATGCTCAAGAGTTCGACGCCGCTGCGTCAAACACTCGGTTATGTGCAGTATACTACAACGTTGGAGGAACAGGGCATACATCCGGAGCAGCAGCAACAGGACGCGCTTATGGTGCGTCCACACTCAACGAATGCCGCCTACGACTTGCGAAGGTTTGTAGTGTCCAACCAAAAGAATTAACTCAAAATTTCATTATTTAAAAAGCGTCATGGTCTTCTCACAATAAGTACGTGGCTTGTACGCGTTCATTAGTTATCACCGTATTACATTCGTCAATTGTATCCTAATATGCTGTGTTGGCACCATCCTACACCTTGACATAACGGCCTAAGGGACTTTTTTAATTTAATTATTTAAGTAGTTTTTTCCAAATGTTTGTTAATTTTCATTGCTTTCATTTCATTGTGTCAAGCCTTCAAAATAGTCCCATTAACTAGCGGAATAATTTATTAATTCGGTAGTTCAATTCAATTAATCGTAAGTGATTAATTGAAAACTGATTGCAATTAAACGTTATTTTCGTGTCATGCAATCTCCATTTTTGCACTGCCCTAACTTTTTGCTTCATCATTTTTCTGCAATTTTGGAGTTCATAAATAAGTTTTAATTGGGTTAATCGAAAAATGATTGCAATTAATCATACATATTTTCGCATATTTTCCTTTAATTGGTAATACTCAAGCTGTTGTGGTAGAAATGTGATATAGAAATTAAACATCAAGTCTTCAAAATAGTCGCACTAAATAGCAGAATAATTTATTAATCGTAAGTGATTAATCGAAAAGTGTTTGCAATCAATAATTATTAATTAATTATAATTAATCTCGTATCATGCAATCTCCATTTTTGCACTATCATAAATTTTTAATTAATAATTGTTCAGCAATGGGAACAGCCCTTTGCCAACTTAATTTTAATTAGATTAATCGAAAAATGATTCCAATTAATCTCACATAAAAATTCATTTAATTGGTTATACTCACGCAGTTTTGATATAATCTTAAACATCAGGTTTTCAAAATAGTAGCATTACAAAGTCAAATTTTTTATGATTAATCTTACGCGACTAATCGTTAGTGATTAATTAAAAACTGATTGCAATCAATCATTAATTTCGTGTCATGCACTCTTCCATGCTTCCATTGGTAAAATTTTTGAATTCCAAATTCTTATGATGCGCTTAACATAAATACATTTTAGTTAGATTGTTCGCAAAATGATTGCAATCAACTATATTTATAAAAATCCAAACATCAACACGTCAAAATAGTCGCATTACATAGTTGAATTATTTATAATTTTTTAATATGTACTATTCGACTAACAGCAAGTGATTAATTGACAAGTGATTGCAATCAGTCATTATTTTCATGTAAGTCAAGACACATTTTTTAATATTTTTTTTTTAAGTTCCAAGGTAATTAATTTATGCCTAATTGCTATAAATCAAACATCAATCTCATCAAACATTGTTCAGCTAATTTCTAAATTACAAAGTCAACTAATTTTTTATTTAATTCTATATCCATTTTGTAATTCTCAAAAATATATTCTTATACCTTGGAAAAATTATTTGCACAAATAATGCAGACTTTGTTTTTGTAATTGTTGGCTTCCACCAAATAATTCTTTAGAAGCATATTTTCAACTTCGTAAGCTTAACTCACCACAAACAGCTGATATACATTTGGTATCCACCTCAATAGAGAGTACTTTTTATCCATTTTGTGGGCTCTGGCGCATCTAGACATTATTGTGTTTAAGGATAATTTGAAACCAACGTATTTATATTAATTTTAGTATAAGTTTTGTTGCTTTGGCTTTATTTTTAATTAACGCATTTGCTTTCGTAATATGTTTCTATTTATATGGGTTCTTTTAAGACATATTTTCTATGGTTATTTTAAACTTGTTTTTAAGTTTTATATTGAATGTTATTCCCATTTTATTTATGCTCTGTTCATATACTTACAAGTTTATTTATTACGGTAATGTTTTTGTTTCTGTTTTCTTGTTTTGAATATTTTGTTTAATTCTACTTTATGTATGCTTTTACGGTTTACTTTTTGTTATGTTAAAATCGGTTATGGCTTAAGTTAATTCAGTTATCACTTTCCAATTCAGTTATCAAAAGCTGATACGGCTATCATTATTTGCAAAGCGCTCTCCACAACTCAATTTCGATTTCTAAAAATCGTTTATCATTCTCGTTTTGTAAATCAATTACAATTTCAATTACTCGCGTGTTACTTTTTTCGTGGAATTTATGTTGCAGAATTTGTAGCGTGGGTGGGGTATGCTACCGATATGTGCATATATATGACCGATGTGTGTGACAACGTGCCAAGGAAATACAATTATAAATGTTATCCGTTAGCTAGCGGAAGGACTAAGCTTTTCAAGCTCATATACACACATACATATTTGTGTAGCGTAAGTTCGCATTGAACTGTCGTTAGTTGGTGACACGACTGTCGCAACCATGACAATAATTGTGTGGGTCATGTTTCTAGTTAAAAATGTATGAGCATGTATGTATGTGTGTGTATGTTTAAACAGAAATTGCATTACCCTGACAGCTAGACATTTTAATTTTTTTTAGTTGACTTTCATTGTTTTATTTGTTTTGTCTTTTTTATCCTTCTACAATATATGTGGGTCTTTCCATGTTGAATTGTTGAATAGGTGAAATAGTTTTTATTTGAACTAAATTTAGTGGGAAGTTTTTTTTTATTTTTTATTTTTCTGCCAAAGAAAAAATTAAAAAAAAAATTTTGTTTTTGTTTAAATTTTTTTATTGTTTTTATAGTTCTTTATATTTTATTTTATAAAAGCTTAAATAGTAATAAAAGAATTGAAGGCAATTTAAAAAAATCAAAAGTTATGCAAATTCAAAATTTTATTTATGTCCTTTTCTCTTTTGCTTTGTAAAGCTTATTTTTCAATATTTCGGAAATTGTGCTGCTTAAAAAAAAGTTTGGCATTTCCAACGGGTGCCTATAAGAACAAAAATAATATAATAATTTACAAAAAAAAAAAATGTATTTCTAATTTTAAAAAATTTTGAATTTTTCAAAATCGATTAAATTTAATTCGACATTAATTTTTGCTCTAAAATTTTTATATTTTGCAATTGTTTTTTTTTTCTTTTTTCAAAATATGAATTTTTGAATTTTGTCTTACATTTTTTTATAATTTATCTAACTTCCATCCTAGTCGATTCGTATTAGTTAAAAACTCAATTTTGAAGTCTTAAATTTCTTTCGTTTTGGTGAATGTTAAAAAAAACTTTAATGGTGTATTTTTAAAAAAAATAAAATTTTTAAATTATTTGTTTTTTTTTTTAATTGTACCATGTTTTACTCGACTAGAAAACTTAAAAAAAAGTTTTGCAAAAATTTATATTTTGAAAAAGAAACTCCCTCCTGGAAAACTTTAGCACTCCAAGAGAAAATTAAACATTTTCATTCCAAAATTTTCAATTATAATTGTATGTAAAAATTTTTTCAAAATAGTTTTTTTTTAGAAACTTTAAAAAATTGTTCCAATGAATTTTTTTTTTTTTGAAATATGTAAAAAGTATAACAAAATATTTTTTTTTTGAAAATTGTTTAAAAAAAATTTTTTGTTAGTTTAAAAAAATGTTTTCAAAATATTATTTTTATAAATTAAAAAATATTTTTTCAAAAGAACTTAGTTTATGACGAAAGCAAACTCGGCACAAAATTTAGTTTAAATCAGAAGCGGTCGATTCCAACTACTGGACGATTTGACATGGAACGGCCCCTATGTAGTTGAAGTTGACTTCTTATATGCTGCAGTCATGAACAATACAACAAGACGGAAGGGTTCTTTTATTTTCATTCTTTTTTTATCATCAAAAAAGCTTGTTTCTGTTGACCGCCATCAGTTTCCGCTTGCAAAGCTTAGAGGTCCACCATAAAGAGCTTTAATAACAATTGAAATAAATTTGTTGAACTAACTATGATAAATAAAAGCAAGTACAGACATCAATGTTAAACCCGAAATATAAAAAAAGGAACACGAAAAAACCCTGCCACGACATTTCAATTCAAATATAATAAAGTGGAGCAAGGATGTGCTTCTGAACAAGGCAATATTTACAAACTCATATGCCTTGTGCAGCATATTCCACACATACAGTGTTGTACAAGAAAATAGCAGCGAAAAGCAATAATCCCAAAGCTGAATTACGCTCATTTCCCAGCTGCAGCCGAGTATACTGCCTATTTGGCCTGAAGACTTTCAACTTTTTCTCTATTTTTTATGTAATATTTCTCTTTTTCTTAGTGCAGTGCTCTTTTTGTGCACATCACTGTACATATACATAAATATAATAATTTCACTTATTCGTTTGCTGCACGACATTTGGGTGCTCTTGCACTTGTACTGCTGTCAAATACATTCGTGTCGTACAGGCCAACTTTAGTAGCCTACTATTAGGCGCAAATTGTCAACTTGCGAGCTTACAGCGTTTGGTGGTGAAAGGGGGGGTACCTAGTAACACAGTGCAAACATGCGCGCATACCATTGTGTAGCATTGTATTAGGTCAATGATTTTATTGCCGCAAGGAAAATGTTAGTAGCTCTAGTGCACTACATAGAAAAACATTTTGTTCCAACTAGTAGGCATGTTGGAAAGTTTTGTTGCAAAGCGGACGTTTGTATGGATTTTTCTTATATTCAAAATATTTTGTATATATAACCGATATGTACTCTCAGAATAATTGAGTGAAAATCTGATTCCAAAGAGTCACAAATGCATATTTATGGATTTTTTGGAAAAAAATAAGCGCCTAAAAGTATGCAAACTCTCAGACCTCTTAGGTAATTTGAACATGGTGAAAAAAATAAACTTTTTGAACAAAAACGCCCAATTTTTGGTAAGCGTGACTCACTGTTTATTTAGATTTTTATTTGTTATTTTGCTGAATGAGCGATTAAGCCATGACATATAGTAAAAAAAATGTTGCATACTTTTAGGCTCATTTTTTTTTTTTTTTTTTGTTACGGAGACAGCAAGTAAAATTTTCCATGCATGGAAATATTCTCAAAAGCTTCGAAAAAAGAGTATCGCCTGGTTGAGCAGTTTCATCTTTCCATCACCTACCATGCCTTCAAATGTCCTTGCACCCTGTACAGCCTTTATTGTTCGTAGGACAACTAAATTCGCTGCTCTCTCAAGTGTTTATTTTTGGTCGTTTCTGCAGGTTTAAATGATTTGCTGCATTTTTCATTGACTTTTTCTCTATCTTTAATTTCTTAAATAAGTTAGTTTTTCTTTTTCAAGTTTTCAGACTCTGCTTCTTCCCAAACCCAAAAAAGCAGCCATTCTCTCACTTCACTCACACTTTCGTTTTATTATTTCTGGCGGTTCTTCGTCATTTCCTGGCTTACCACAATAGTTTAAATCATTTGAGTGCATTTATAGCCGTAATGCTTATCTAAAATCTCGCTTGATTTATTGCTTTTGTGGTGGAAATGTCCTTTTTGTCGTTGTTCGTTGATAAATTTAAACTTGTGCTTAAATTGATTTATTGAGTTGTGTGTGCGGCGTAAATTTATTCGAGCACATTGATATTGATAAAGTTGACATAATACACATGTATTTCTGATTAGTTAATCGGTTCATATATATATTTATATTTATGTGTGAATTATTTTGGAACGTTTTGAATTAAATTGTCAAAAAGACTGAGTACAAATATATTAAATTTTCCATTAGTTGGGCGTTTATAGGGGGCTCACACGGAGCTGTGCGTCGAACAGCAAGTTACAAAAGTCCTCACCTAAATTTAAAGGTTATGTTGAAAGCGTTTAGGGACCAGGATTTATTTATTTTATTTTATTCTTAAAAAATAGCCAAATGTATTTTGTTATTGTGGTTTTGTATCTGACATCCGATATACATATAAAAGCGATGTGTCAAAATTTTAGTTTGTTTTAATTTTTCAAGAGAATTTGAAATTTAAAAAAAAATTGATTTTGACATTTTATTCAAACCCAAGTCGCTAACTGTTTATGAAAAAAATGGCTAATGCTATATTTTTATATTGCACTTCGAAATTTTTTGCTGCATTGAAAAGTATGCGTGATAAAAAGCTCAAGGCCAAGGACAATATTTTTTTTTAAATTATTATTTTTTTTTTTCAAATAATTTTTTTTTTTGTTTTTTTTCAAACAATTTTTTTTTTGTTTTTTTCAAACAATTTTTTTTTTTTTTTCAAATAATTTTTTATTTTTTTTTCAAATAATTTTTTTTTTTCAAAATTTTTTTTTTTTTTCAAATAATAATCTGGTTTTTAAATTTTTTTTTTTTTTTTTTAGTTATTTTTCGAGTTTTTTTTTTTGTTTTTAGGTTTTTTGTAAACAAATTTTTTTAATATTTTTTTATATACCAGCTATATGAAACTTTTTTCTGAATAGAAAAGGAAAACTTAAAATATATTTTTTGCATTGAAAAGTATGCGTGAAAAAAAGCTCAAGGACAATATTTTTTTTTCACATTATTTTTTTTTCGTTTTTTTCAGTCTTATTAGAATTTTTATTTTTATTTTTTTTTTTTGAATTTTGTCTTCGAGTTTTATTTTTTTATTTTTTTTAGGTTTTTTTTTGAACTTGTAAAAATTTTTTTTTGTTAATTGAAATTTTTTTCCTGAATAAAAAAGGAAAACTTAAAATATATTTTTTGCAAATATTTTTTTCTTATTTTTAAAGTGTATTTTTTTTTTTGTTTTTTTTTTTTTAATTTTGTATTAATTTTTTTTTTCTTAATATTTTTTTTGTTTTCTTTTTTAATATTTTTTTTTTTAATTTGTAAAAAAACATTTATTAATTGGTTTTTTTTTATACTTAATTTTTATTTAAATAGAAAAAAGAAAAACTTTAGAGACAACCGCCATAACTTTTTTCACATATCCATTTCGTAAACTGCTAAACTTGTTCATCAGCGAAATTTTGTCTTGTTCTGTCAACCATTAGGCTATCAGAACAAGGGTTTGTTCATCAGCTAAACTACTATTTGTTAAGAAATGAGTTATTTTATTTTGACTTTGATGGGCTATATAATCATATTGCTGGATATACTTGTTGATTTTCAAATTTCGTTTTCATATTTTTTATTTTTTAACTATGGATTTTTAGAGTTTGTTTGATCTTATCGATTATTTGAAGTGTCTCCACCCAAAAAAAAGTACCAACCACATACATACATAGTAGATACACTCACACATTGACTCACTTTTAAGATCAATCAGTTAACACACATCAAAACGCACATGTGTATATAGATAAATATAAATTTTTAGAAAATGTTTTTTCTGCATTTTTTTTTTTTTTTATTTTGTTTCTTTTTTTTTTTTAAATTAGTAACCGTCTAAAATTAATTGATAACTAAAATAATAACTCAGCTTTTTTTTTGTATTGTAAAAACGTATGTATGTAAAAAATGCTTATCAATGTCTACAACATATTTATATTTCCAAAGTAAACAAATGAATGTATTTCTTATTATAAACATGTGTGTGTCTTTTCTACTCTTTTTCGTCGCAATTTTGCTTAACGCTTTGCCAAAAAAAAAAAATGCAAAAAAAAAAACGCCTGCTGCACTGCTTGCCTTACAACAAAAATTCCTTCTCCGCCATTGACATCGAACAGCAGCACTGGTCGCAGCTTTAGCGGTGTACCACGTCGTCTACTCGACGGCAGTAATCGTCAAATTTCATCGATAGCATTGGGCGCCAGCACATCACCTTCGGCGACGGCAGCGGCAGCCGCAGCAATGGCAGCAGCGGCGGCGTCGGCAGCGGCAAACAACACCTGCTCTTCACCCTGTGGTACACTTAGCAGCATCCATTCCACCCATTCAGCATCATCGTCCAGCGGTAGTAGCAGTAGCGGTGCTGTTATCACTTTCCAATGTGCCGGCAGCGGTCAGGCGGGCATCGGTAGTAGCAGCGACACCGTAGATGGCATTGGTGGTTGTAGCGATAGCGGTGGCGGTGGTGCTACAACAAATCCTAATCAGCTCATAGGCTCGCCATGCAATAACGGCGTTGGTGGTGGTGGTAGTGGTGCCAATAGTCCACGCTTAGCGCCGAGCGCTCTCTCAACCACTTCCGCTTCCACAACCGAAGCGCTCAGTTCTTTGGCGGCCAGTCCTACGGATGCTTGTAGTATACGTTCAAATCCATCGGCCGCATCACTTTTACTTACCACCGCAACGATGGCTGCAGCTGAGGCGGCAGCGAATAATAATTTGAGTTTGAGTGCTTCCGGCGCGACACTTTCACCGTTAGCAACAACACAAATCATACGAAGACCGAGCATTACAATGTGCGTTCGCGCTGGGTGATTTGTAGAATGAAATGTTGTTTATGTGTGGCTTACTTGGGGGCCATTTTTCTTTTTTTTTTGTAAACACCTTAGTATTTTTTTTTTGTGTCTGAATTGCTAGAAGTTTTTAGTTTTTTTTTGTAAGCCATGTTTTGACTTGTTGCAAGTGCCCGTTTATCTACGATTTAAATTTAATTTTTTTAATATTTTTTTTTTTATTTTTTTCAAATTTTAAGTTGAATTTCCAATTGTCTGTGAAAAATTTTTAATAATTATATTTTAAAGAAAGCATGGATTATTCTGAAATATTTGTATATTAATTTAGACATGGCAATTATATGCGAAAATCTCAACCTAAAAATATTTGACAGTGGCAGTTTCTTTACTTATACTTTTAGGCGCATTTTTTGCACATATAATCCTATGTTTATTCTACAATAAAATGAGCATGAATATTTTTTTAATTTTTTGTTTGTGGGTTTCCGAATGCAGTTTGCTCGATTCCCATAATGTTTTGAGTGTTGGGCTCTGTTTGAAAAATGTATTGCTTTTTTATATTTTGCACTGAAATGTGATTTCAATTTCAGTTTTGGTCTTTGAAATTTGTCATCTTGTTTTGTTTTTTATTTGATGGAAGATGTTGTCCGGAACCTTTTTTTTTTTTTTTTTTTTTTTGAACGCTCAACAGAAGTTGTATGCTGCAATTTTTTCGCCCTGAGTTTCAAATGTGTTTCCTACCCTAAAATGTTGGGCTTCATTTATTTTAAAAGTTGTTTAAAAAAATCAATTGCGCCTAAAAGTATGCAACACTTTGAACTAATTACACACTTAACTGTCAGAAGAGCTGACTTTTGCGGCCAAATGATAACCTTCTCATAACAATTACTTAATTTTAAGGTTATGTTGTTTTAACTCAGAGAGTTTTAGAATTTTTACTAATAGAAAATGATCATCAGAAATTATGATTTTTTTTTAGAAATAAAGTTTTTTTCAGAAATTAATTTTTTTTTTTCAGAAATAAATTTTATTTTTTCAGAAATAAATTTTTTTTTTCAGAAATTAATTTTATTTTCTACAAATAGAATAAATTATAAAATATTTCTGTTGTGTAAACTGTTGAACAAATTCGCGCTTGTAAGCTTTTAATTCAATTTCTCAAATATGGTAACCCTGCGGCAGAGTTCTGTCTAAATGTTGCATACTTTTAGGCGCAATTTAGATTAATTGCAAAAAATTTTGCGCATAACAAATAATTTCTTCTACCTGTCTTAAATCTCTGCTTATCTGCTGAATTATTTTGCTACTGCTATTTCTTAAATTTCTATCTTTTAACACTTTAAGCGCCACTAACCACATTTCACCACACTCAAACATTTTACCATTTACTACTCACTAACTTAGCTTGTAACTCACCAAAAAACCTGTTCAGTAACATAATTTTAAAACTACTGCACATTTTACATAACATTTTAAGCAACCATTTTGTTTCTGTTTAAGCTGCTTTCAATCTTCACTTGGTAGTTGGTATGCATTTAACCCATACGCGCCAACTTTTTTTCATTCAAGTAGTAAAAGTAGCAGTCGCTCGAATTGTGCCAATTTTGTTTTATGATTTTTATTATTTTTTTTTTTTTTGTCTCACTCATTTTTGTTGGAATACGCATTTTTACAATACATACATACATAGATGTTAGTTGATATTGTTTTTATATGAAAAAATATATTTTTAAAATTTTATACTAATTAAATCTTTTTTACTCTTTTTACTTTTTTTACCACAAACTCTACAAATGCTGAAATTGGAATGTGGATCTTCCGCTCATCAATTACTTCTTGCTGCTTCTTCTTATAAAACACGCTGTCGTATGCACAATTTGCTTTAGGAACCCCAGTTCCGGTTCGTTAGTCATAAGTGAAACAGGATCTCTAGATCGTATGAAAAATGCGGCTGAGAAACGCAAAAAGGGCCCATTAGATGATGGTCCACGCGTTTCGGATCGCGTCGAAGAGACGCGCGTCAATCCCAATTCGCTAATTGATGAAATTTTGAAAGATACCAAATTGGATCAATTGGCAGAATCGGCGGAGAGTAAGTTGAAAATGATTTTATAAAATATTTTTATAAATTTTAAATTAATCTTTTTTCTCTCTTTCTCTTTCACAGCATCTGGCCTGCAATTGTATATTGCACGTGATGGCACTGCGTCATTAGGCAGTCAAGAGGTGAAAGCGCGCGTGCCGACTGGCGCTTTTAAGCAGGTGGTGATGAAGAATCCAAGATAGTAGCGTAAATCGTAGTAGCAAGAAGAAGAAGAAGAACAACAACCAGACTACAAACTAAATAAACTACTACAAATATTTATACATACATACATGATGCATACAAATACAACAAACGCAGCAGAAAATTATATAAATAGTAAAATGCATACATACATACGTTCATAGGAAATATTTAAAAGCTCTAACACGGCAAGGTAGCCAACAACAGCGCAGCATAAGATGAGAAAAAAACCAACAACTACAGCAGTGGCAGAATATGCATACATAGTACTACATAAAAAGCAAAAACTACAATAATATTAATAGTGATTATTAATAAAAAAAGCAGAAATTATTTATAGAAACTAAATACCTACTAATGCTTAGAATATTGTCATGTGAAAGAGTATAAGCCTGTAAGCAAGCTAGCTAAATAATTGTGTCCATTTAGTGAAACTTAAAATTTTATTGAACAGCAAGACAAAGTACTGAAAATGCAACCAATGTATGAACTAAAACACAGTTTAGATATTACCGCATATACCTAGTTACCTACTTACTTACATTAATACATACATACAGTGTCGGACGAAACTAAAGCACCCCCCATATAACATCGAGCTATAACAACAACGTCTTTCATATGCGATTTCGATTAATTTTATTTACAAACATCGTTTACGTTGTAATGAATATCACTAAAACCATTGTTGAACATTTTGTAGAAAATTCAGAATAACTCTAAAAAATTTTGACCAAATTTTTGAACTTTTTCCTCAGCAATTTTTTATATGTATTTTTTATCCATA
Source organism: Sphenella marginata (assembly GCA_951509765.1). Taxonomy (NCBI): domain Eukaryota; kingdom Metazoa; phylum Arthropoda; class Insecta; order Diptera; family Tephritidae; genus Sphenella; species Sphenella marginata. Next base: position 101,831,491 of record OX608080.1, on the reverse strand, counting down.
CAACGAAATTATAACATCCTTTTTTAAATGGAGAAAATACATATCTAACTTAGTTCGGAAAAAATATTATTAAAAATCAAGGCGATTTCGGAGCTACTTAATACTTGCAGGAAAAATGTTCAAAAATTAGCTCAAAATTATTTTGAATTTTGTGCAAAGCATTTAGAAAAACCTTGAACGACATTTGGTACAACTTAAGTGTTATTTTTAAATGAAATTATCTGAAACTTTATTTGTAGGACGTCTTTGCTTTAGTTCGATGATATAACGGGGGAGCGATTGTATTGCTCGACACTGTATATATCTACATGAATAATCGTGTTTTACTGAGAAACCCTTTTATGTACTTCCCATAAAATTTTATTTTTGTGTTCTCAATGTGATTATGATTTGTTTTAAGTGGACGATCTTGTTAAGTTTGATGCGTACTGTAAAATATTACCCTCTTAGCTTTCTCAGCCATGTATCACTTTGCATCTCTTTTCTGTCAACAGTCACTCTGAAAGTACATATCTTTTGCTTTCGCTTGTGGGTTAAAATGTTCCATTGAATTTTGTGTTGAAAGTTTCATTTATACCTCTTACAGGCATTCAGATATGAATCATGTTAATAATTAATTTAGTATGAATTTTGAACTCACTGAGCATCTAAAAAATTATTATTGTTAGTATCCTCAGTCAAAAAATCGATTCCAAAAATTCAATACTTGCTGACAAAAAATTTAGTGCTCCCAAAAGTATGCAACATGTAATTTTTCTAATTTTTATTGCCTACCTTTTTATAAGCTGCTACTATTTCTGCATACTAGCATACCCGACAGACATTGTGTCCTGCCCGAAGAATTGTAAAACCTTCCCTTCTAATCACGCAATGTATAGAATTACTGATAAGCCGGTTTTTAACTAAAATGTTCATTAATATTGCTACTTTAAGTGAACACTTTTTTTATTACAGTTGACGTTATACAGCATATGCCTTTCTAAGAGATGAGTTGTTGAAATCAGCAGATATTTCGATTTCTGATGAGTTTTTGAAAATTTAAAGAATGCTAACTCAAAGTATCGGTGTAATTCCAAAACAAAAGACCAACATCATAAGTTCCCCTAAAAGTATGCAATATTTTTTTATTTTTTTTTTGTTTCCTTTGGCAACAAATTTCGATTTTAAAGCTTGAAACTGCTTCACTTATAGTTTTCTGAAAGTCTTTCATATTATTGCTTTAATATTATTTTTGCACTATCGTTTTTTTTTTTTTTTTTTTTTTTTGAGTTATGATACAAATTTTTTTTATCAAATAGTCAGAATGTTGTAGTGAATAATTTGCTGTGTACGTTTATAAATCACGACTCTACAGCAATGATGTAAAATCTCCTCGAAAACGAAAGAATCACAAAGTTTCTCCTAAAAGTATGCCATTTTTTTCAATGAGCTTACTATACTGTATTTTATCTTGCAAAAAATGTATTAGTTCCGTCATGAGTGAGGCTCTTGAATGCTGCAGGTATTTGTTGATGAACAGACGAAATTATTTAAAAAAATATTAACAAAAGAAAAAATTAGTAAATTCATTTATCATTGACATTGACTGAACTGGACTGAGTATGCTTTTAGCTAAGCTATGTTTAAGCTAATAAAAATTAAAAAAAAAGTTAAATGAAACAACAACTAATGGTATACAAAAACCAAACTTATTACTAACAATTTGACAAATTTTGGGAAAATCACATACAAAACAGCTGTAAAAATAGCAAAAATATATGGTCTAAAATTAAAATAAATTATGTATTTACGTGTGCGTTTACAAAAAAAAAAAACGAGTACAAGTACAACTGCATGAATTTAAAGAATGTTCTAATTCCGCTCTTGCTGATCGTTAGGATCGTTATTTAGTAGACGCTGCTTAAAACAAATTAACACACACACATATGTACATATGTATGTAATTACATAAATAGGCTTGCCTAATAATGTGCTACAAAGCTACTGCTATTTTCAGGAAATATTTAAATTACACAGTAAATTTATATAAACAAAATAGTGAGCAAAAATATACAAAAAATTATATTGGTACTGCTAAAATAATAAAAAAAAAAAACAAATACATAATATGTAAAATACATCTCTAAGTTCAATGCAATAAAACGAATACGCAATAATTTGTAAAGTAAATTTAGAAAGGTGCGCCTTTCGTTTTCTTTTCTTTTTTTAATAATTCTGTTTTACGTATTCCTTTTTTGCTTTTAATGTTTGTTTACTAAATTTAGAAAATGTAAGAATATATATTTTTTGTGATATAATTAACTTCAATACCTAACATGTGTAGAAAAGTATGTTTAGTTCAAGAGCTATATTTTATTTGTAACTCACTTAAGGATTTATTTTATTTAAAAAAATAAAATTCAATGTTTGTGGTTTTGAACTGCTTAAAAAAATGTCTACTGATGGACTGATTCGTTTCTACCGCTTAACCGCCGGCTCGGTGCAAGTGCTTCAATCAGTTTTTAACCAGTTTAAGCTTGGAAAAGCGGTTGAGAAAGAGCTTGTAGTGCCTCCGACTTGAGACTTTCTCATTATGAAGTCATTACTGACTTTCACCAAGTAAGAGAGTATGTGGATCAGATTTTGAAAATTTAGTTAGTGAGTTACAAATAAAATAAATTTATAGAATTTCTGAATCGAAAAAGCTTATACACCGCTACCAAATCCAAAACAGTGCGCAGTAATTGAAATTGTTGTAATGTAAACTTTTCAAATTTCTTATTCTTTCCTTGATTTTAAAATTACTGAGTCCAAAAATGTTTGATTTTAATTCTTGTTTTTTTTTTCGTTTAGAAATACCTACTATAGCCCATATACTAATACATACAAACAAACTAAATGTATTTCAATACGTTGACCCATACAAGTGTAAACAAGTTGTATATCTATCCAAAAATATATATGTGTGTATGTATATTTAATAATCCTGCCTAGTTCTTAAATACATTAAAAAAAAAAAATAAGAAAAAAAAAACTAAATTTACTATCTATACAATAAAAAATAATATGTGCGTGTTATATCTGTGTAAATTATGATTGTTTAGTTAATATATGCTATTCTTCGATATACTACATACATACATACATACATAATGAATGCATAAATGAAGAATAGGTGAGAAAACAAATGATGTAAAAGCGTACAAGCAAAAAGTTGAATTAACAAAGTGTGGTGAAATTCAACCGTAAAAACAAATGATTAAGCCTAATTAAATAAATATCAATTAATATTTAGTTTTTAGCTGTAGTTAGCCTTTTAAATTACATACAAATACATGCATACACATTTAAAAAAAAGCAAAACATTTAAACAATTATTAATCATAAGTAAATAATAATAAAATGTCAAACACAATAACAAAAATAATTAATAAAATATGCAGTAAATTTAAATAAAAAATTAAAAATATGTATTTATTTTAAACAAAATGCAATTCATTAAAATTACTACCAATGGAATTGCTTGCAGAAAGAAAATTGTTGTTCTTTGAATGGAAAAATTTAGAAAATTTGAGATTGTTAATATATCGAAGGCTGTGTGAAAGGTCAAACTATTTCAAAATATTTTTCAGAAACCCATTATAAGAATTGTTTTTAAATTACTCACTATATTAGATTCTTATTTTTCTTTGAGAGCGGCAAATTGCAATAAATTTGCAATTGATATAAGCCAATTTTTAAAGCAAATGCTGAACAAGATAATTTTTGAAAATAATTTCTGAATTGCGCAGTTCTTTAAAAATATATTTTGAAATCTGGTTTGATCTTTCACAGACGATATATAGATTACGCAGTCAAAACTTTCGTAGTTAAAGCAATTAATTTTAAATTTTCTAAATTTTTTTAAATATTAGAAAATTTTTTTTATTTTTTTAAATATTGATGTAGTGGAGAACACTATTTGCATTTAAAACAAATATATATTTTAAGTACCAAATTTTTCGAAATTTTCAAAGTACTTGCTTTAACGCAGTCAACTGATCACTTCTCGAGCTAAATGTTTAGATCTCTGGCTCTTTCGCACAATAACAGTTGTTTGGTCAGAATTGCTGTCCTTTTTCTTCGAATTCGAAAACTGAAATAGCTTGAATTGTATGAACATATTCGATATTTAAATTTTCAAAAATATCTATCTTTGAAAGGTAGTATATTCCGACGGTTGTGGAAGATCAACATTTATCAAATTTTTTTTTAAAACTCCTCTAATTTAGAGTTTTTTTCAAAAACTTCCGATTTCAGAGTTTGATAGAAGAAAGTTCTATTTTAGATTTGGTTTCAAAAACGTAACTCAGTATTTGTTCGAAAAAAAAACCTTTCTCAGCTAAAAACGTATTGGGTTTTATTTCCAAAATATGGGGTTTTTCATAATTTATTCTAAAATGAGACGTTCTTTTACCAAATGCTTCCATACGGGACCCTTCTTCGACTAAATTCTTAAAATGCTCCGATAGGGATTTTTTTTTAAATATTTCGAAAAATTGTGAATTTCGCTATTTTGGGGTAAGTATGGACTTTCTTAAGATCGCAGAAATCTGCAACAGCAGAGACTACGTCTGTCCAAGATCCAATCTTTGCAGCCCCACACTGTGCGCTTTCTTAACAAAAATCATCATATCTTCTCTGCCAAAACTTTTCATTAATTGTCTGCCTTCACTTTCAAAATTCTAATTTTCTTTCATTCATTTCAAAACTTTTTGGCTCAACACACATTCAACCAAATTTGCTGTTTGACTTTTTTCAAAAGCTCAAAACCGTAAGTATACTCACCATACTTCCCAGCATCTCAACAAACTTAATCATTCGCTTTTATTTGTCTAGTTTGTTGCCTGAGTAACTACAACAAAGTACAACAAAAAACAATCAACAAAATGTGTGGCGGTTGCTGTAGTCCTTGCTGCTGCTCTCCTTGCGTTTGCCCGTGCCGTTACTTGAAGTGCACAGATTTCCCATGCCGTTGGCCATGTCCTTGCAAGGCGCACTGCTATAATACTCCACCGAAGTGTTGCTGTTAAGCTAAAGTGGAAGCTATTGGGGCTGAAGGTCTTTGAAGCTGGCATTTTGTTTGAGAACATGAGTTTGACGAGGCTTTTGAATTAAGAAGTTAAAATAAAAAAATAAAAATAAAGTAAAAATTTGGAAAAAATATAAAGGATCTCTTTGGATTTGAGAAGTGGTAGTTAATAGAGGTCTGATGATCTCTTCGGCAGCTTGGTTTAGGAAAATTTCTAAAAAGAGAGAAGGGTTTCGAGGGTAGTCTAGTAATTTTAGTCTTGACTCGGCAGCCGAGCTTGCCACATGCAGGGAGACATATTCGACCCCACAATACGGAAAAGCTCAGTACCGCCCATGTTTCATAAAAGCTCCATTCACACCAAGCGCTACTTAATCTCAAACTCCGTCATCATTTGTAAGGTCTATTTCTTTAAATTTTATTTTTTGAAAATCAACAACAAATACCATTCTTACAAGCTCAAACTAGAAAGCATCGAGCTTTTGCTGCTTCAGCGCTGCGCGTTCTCATCAAAAAATGGTATTCAAATTATTGCTTTCCACTGAGATTTAGTTTCTGTATTCTTTAATTTCTGCTCCTTTTCACCCCATCGCAATTCAAGACGCACCTTGTATCTGCTCTATTCTTTGTACCTCATCCTGTTCTGCTCGCTGCTCCTCTACTAACTCATACCGCACGGATTGGGGCAGAGATTGGAGCATGGATCACAACATTTTTCGCTAGGTGCTGGACATTTACATGGACATGGTGGGCCAGCTGGTATGCATGGTGGACCACAAAATCCGTGCGCACCACAAGCGGTTATGGGGCCATATGGTCCTATGGGTCCGTAAGGGCCAACTGGAGCAACGGAAAAACCGCAAGGATCGCACATCTTTTAGTCGTTTAGGGGCTGTGGTTAGATAAAGAGAAAAGTTGAAAGCTTATCATTTCCAAGTTTGATCATGGCACACTGTATGAAGCTCACCTTGTCTAAAAGGAGTTTGTCTAGAAAATTTGGCCTTCTGACTGGAAAAATTTACTTTTTTTAATAATTTTTTTATGAAGTTTTCTGAAGAAAATGACGATGGTAAAGAGTTTTGTAACAAAATTTTGGTAAGGTATGTAGGTTAATGAGGTAGGTCCGCGTGGTGTGTGGGTGTCGCGCTTTCATAAGAGCTTTTGTAATGGGGAAATGGCTGAACAACGATTATGAAAGCTTTCGAAGCTTTTGCTACTTCAGGCAAAGAAGCTTGCCATCTTCCAAAAATTCTTCTAGAAATCCGGCTTGAAAGCTTTTGTAGCTAAAAGCAGGTGAGTAAATAAATAATAAAAGCTTTCACTAAAGTGAGAGCTTTTAAGCTTTCATATGTGTTGTTTGTAAATGGCCACACAATAATCTAAAGAATGAAACATAAAAAGTTTTAATGGCAGTCCGAGCTTTCGAAGCTTTAAAGGTACTATGTACATATGCTCTTTCAAAACTTGTTCTAACAATTTTCTGCTTTATACATATGTATGTACATACATACATATGTACATAATTATAGAGTTTGTGTGATAAATGGTTATGTAAAGATGTCACTAAAGATACAGAGCAGCACATAATATAGTTTTTGCGAGCTTGAGAGCTTTCGCGCTTTTAAAAGAGTTATTTAAAAGTGAAGAAAGAAAGTCACATTTACTGAAGAAAATGTAATGAACACACAACATTTTTAAATCAGAGAATAACTTTGATGAAAGCTCTGAAAGCCATCGCTAATATTAAGCTTTTGAAGCCTACGCAAACGAAGGGCTCACGCTCTTGCTAAAATTCTTCCAACAAATCCGATTTGAAGCTTTAATATCAGGTTTGTGCCATAAATACTAATGAATAGCGTGAAACAAAGCTTTTGGGGAAAGCTTTTGAGCTTTCATCCGAGTTGCTGAATATGGCGAGAGCATATAATATACCCACTGTGACTATAAATCAGAGAACTACGATGGTAAAAACTCTCGAAGCTTTTGCTAATAATAAGCTTTTAAAGATTTCACAATCGAGAAGCTTTAGCTCTTGCTAAAATTCTTCTATAACGGATGTTTGCTTTAAGTATTTATTTATGATTATATTTCTCCGAAAACTTAGCGAATAAAAAAGCTATCAAGATCATGAGAGCTTTCGAAGCTTTTAAAAGATTTTGCAAATACAGTATGGAATAACGACACTAAAACAACAACTAATACACATTTTTAGTCCCTTCCAGCGAAACATCGTCACGGTAAGAATTCGCAAAAGCTCCGCAAAAGCTTTATTGCAAAACCTAAAGTTTGCTGTACAAAAGCAAGAAACTACTGCTACTGCAGTGTTCCCAAAGTAGTTAACTGCTCAAGTAGCACGTTGCTTTTCATTTCACGTCAAGAAATTAAAAGTAATTTCAAATTCATTTATTAAAACTTTTTTGGCAACAAACAACAAAATTTTCGGAAAAGCTTTAAACCAAATCTGAAACTTTCCTCTCTTCTCCAAAATAATTACTATGTGCGATCGTTGCTCGAATAAAAATGGCTCGTGTGCCCGCACTTACTGCTACGGCACTGATGGTTCATGCTGTGCTAACGGCAGTTGCGCTCGCCTATGCCCACAATCAGACTTACCCACACACGCGGCCCAATGGGCACGTACTCACCAATCATCGACACATGGTAATGGATCGCAAACGAATTGGGCGCAACAACAACAAAAACAACAAGAACAACAAAGATGGTCTTGACTAACAGCCAAACTAAGACGTGGACAAAAATTTTATAAAATGAAAAAGCACAACGAGGCGCCATCGATGATCTGCATGCCATCCCATTGCAATATGCCGTGTTTGTAAGTGAGAGCACAATTTTTTGAGAGAGGGAGAGAGAGAGTGAGAAAATAACTTTTTTCTTGTAATTTACTTTGATTTAGAATGACGAAAGCAACGAGTTCGCTAGAGTTTTGGAAACCACCAAAAATCATGGTCATACCATCCACTTCAAATCAAAGAGTGACGTAAGTTCCGACGTCCATTCGCAAAAGTTTAACAACACTAAACTTTCCTTCAACTTCACAGCGTTCAAGTGGATTCAACAGAGAATTTGAGGAAAGCTATGAAACTCATAATAATACCATCAAAAATATTAGACGCAACTGAAACATTGAGGCGAGAAATTTTTAAAATACGCGTGTTCTGAAAGCGTAGCATACTTTTAGGGTTGCGCACTTCAAGGAGACCCCAAGTTGAGATTGTCTGGCATCGCAAGTTCATGGCGAAAGCAGAATTCCAAGTCGCAGCATTCCGTACTCACTTCAGTTGTAACTCTTGACGTTCGAAGGTAGGCTCACACAGTACAACGCTGTCGACTTTTGAACTCATTGAACACCTTGTGAAGCCGAGTTTGAACCAGCCTTCGATGATCAAAAGTTTTTCCAAATATCTCTATTTTAGATTTAAAATAAAACAGAAGTAAGCCAAAGAGCCAAAATTCGGTTGTTTTTTTAGTTCGTAGGGAAGGATTTGCTAAGATTGAAAAGAGACTAAGCTTTAATAGTTCATTGGAGCAATAGTAGCCAAGTGGAACTAGCAAAAGTTCGCCTTTGGAACTTGTACTTGGCAGCTGACGTTCGTAGTTGGAGACGAGGATGGGTGGTTCCTTATATCTAAGAGCATCTTAGGGCTCATCCTGCATTCAGGAACTCGCCAGGAGTGATAGACGAGTGAGCACATCATAATTACAGTCCTTGATCCGGGGAAACTCCGAGTCCCTCTGATGCGATACTGAAGACTTTGTGGGAATGGATGAGGTCCTCTTTAGAAGGAGGGTATGAACAGATAAACTTTTTTCTAGTGCACCGACTACTCGCGCCACAGGCGGGCTAGTTTTATATAGGACAAATGTTCGAAGTCGACGCTCGTATCGTTGGGTTGTTGTTGTTGTTGTAGTGACAACACTCCTCGCATGCTTCGAAGATTGTTCTCGAAAGTGGCAGTACTTTGCCGGATATAAACCCCATACGAGATTTGGAATAACCAGAGGCTTGAGAAGCCTTGGTCCGGTGCTTGATGAAAAGAAGGGTGGTGAATCCAGCATTAAGGGGAGCTGGGCGCTTTTGTCGCTTTGAAGAACTAAAATTAAGCACTCAACTTGACGTCCTTACACCTCCCACAAACCACCAAAAAATTCGCACACATCTTTCGGTTTTCGAAAATTGCATACTTTTTATTCACAAAAACTCAAAAACTTCAAAAAAAAAACAAAAAAAAAAACATTTCTTTACATTCGCCTTTTTTGCACAACATTTTCGCTTAATTAGCCCACTGGCCGATTTCATGGTTTAAAAAATATAAACGTTCAAATTCCAAGGAATGGTTTTCACTTAGCAACACCAACGGCGTCCAATGCCGGCACAACCGGAGGAGCAACACGGTTGACACGAGCCATATGGTGCGCCATAAGGTGTGCATGGACCGATTGCACCGCATGGTCCAATATGACCCCAAGAACCAAAGGGACCATATGGACCACACGGAGCAGGACGATAGGACCAGCAAGGGCACTGCATTAGGCGTTTAATTTAGCAAACTGAAAATTGGAAGAGAAAAAAAAAAATAAATTTCTTAATTAGACTAACTAAAGGTTAATGGATGGATAAAGAAGCTTAACTCACGTTTTCAAAAGGACGAACAAATTTTATTGCGAAAAATGCGCCGTGAAAGTGGAATGTGTTTTTATGTTGAAAAAATTTTGAATTTCAAAGAATTTGTTTGACAGCAATTTTTCAAAAAAAAAAAAAAAAAAAAAAAACAACAAAAACTTACTCGATCACCATGATCACTTAGAGGCTTTTGCGAAATGCCGAGTGAAGTCATTGGGCGAGTTGAAATTTTTTAAAAAAAATTTGCAAAAAAAAATTTAAAAAAAATTAAAAATTTTAGCTAGCTTTATTGTCGCAAATAATCTTCATACAAAATAACAAATGTACAGTTAGGAAAGCGCGAAAAAAGCATGAAAAGGCAGGCACGCTTTGAAATCTCATTAACTCGGCTTGCGCTCGTATTTGGCTTACGCTCGGCTTCGCCTTTCAACGACCGTCAGCTTTCCCTCGAAGTTGTGCATTTGAAATTCAATTTTCAGCTCAAAATGTTTTTTTTTTTTTTTGTGTTCTTGTTTTCCTGTTGCTCAACACATCCGTTACGTCGCACATAACCGTTATTTGGTTTTTAAAATGTCTTCACAAGCAATCGTTCAACCAAACTTAGTATTTCGGTTTTAGATATCGACATGGATTCGGGCATTTCGAGCATGGACAACCGTATGGACAACAGCATGGATATGGACTGCAGCAAGGTCCACAAGTGCCGCATGGACCGCATGGTCCTTTTGAGATGCAGGGACCGCATGGGCCACATGGACATGGTGATGGTGCACAAGGACCACACGGCCCGCAAGGACCACAGGGTTGACATGGTCCACCTGGCCGACATGGACCGCACGGGCCACATGGTCCACAAGGACCAGTCGGGCAACCATAAGAGCCGCAGCAACCGCAACAGGCGTCACACATTTTGAGTTGTTTGATTGTTGTCAGCTGGGGGGAAAGAGTTTAAAAGTTGGAAGTATTGTACTCGCAGTGGGTTAAGTCTGGACCAAACACTAGTACATACCTGTTAGTTTGAAGAAAATATTTGATAAATTGTAATTTTGTTGTTTATTAAAGGCCGAAAAGTTTTTGAATGACTTTCTTTTGACAAAAAGGTAAACTAGGAATTACATATTTTTCATTGAGTACTGGATTAAACGAGTGAGGTAGACTTACGGGGCCATTATGTAAAACGCAAGGCGACGATTCAAAATTTTTTTTTTTATTTTTTTTATTATTATTTTTGATTTTGTTAAAATTTTTTTTGGGTTATTTTCAATTTTTTTTTGATTATTTTTTGATTTTTTAAAATTTTTTTACTCCTTTGAATTTTTTATTTTAAGATATTTGATATTTTTAAGATGGTGATTTGATTTTTTTAATTTTTTTTCTACTGGTTCTAATTTTTGTTTGATTATTTATATTTTTTTGGATTTTGGATTTTTGATTTCTATATTTATTTATATTTTTTTGTTATATTTAAATTATTTTATTATTTTTAATATTGTTTGTTTCCTTTAATTATTTTTTTTTCTTTTTTTTTAATTATTTTTTGATTATTTTTAATTATTTTTTGATCATTTTAGGTTTTTTTTTAGATACATATATTTTCTACTTTTAATTATTATTTTTAATTTTTACTTTTAATATACATATTTGATATTACATATGATTTTGTTGTTGTTTTTGATTTTTCAAAATAAATTTTTTAATATTTTGTATTTTTTTTATTATTTGTAATTTTTTTTGATTATTTTTAATTTCTGTTTTATTTTTTTTCTATTATACTTAATTTATTTTATTATATTTAATTATGTTTGGTTACTTTTAACTGTAATTTTTTTTTTTTAACGTGTTTTCTTTATTTTTAACTTGTTTTTTGATTATTTAAAATTTTTTTTGGGGTTTTTTTTTTGTTTTTTTATTTTCTTTTTTTTTGATAGTATTTAATTTATTTTTAATTGCTTTTAATTGTTTTTTTACTATTTTTGATTGTTTTTCTTGCTTATTTTTGATTCGTTTTGATTAAATTTAATTTGTTTTTAATTTTGTTTAATTTTAAACTTTTTTTTGACTATTTTTGATTATTTTGTATATTCTTTTATATTTTTTTAAATTATTTTTGATTTGTTTTTTGATTATGTTTTATTTATTTTATTAGTTTTAATTTTGTTTGATTACTTTTAATTTTTTTTTTTTTTATTTTAATCAGTTTTGAGAATTTTTTTTTTGAAAATTTTGGTTTTTGCTTTTTTTAATTACTTTTGATTTTAATGATAATTTATAGTTTTGTGGTTGATTATTTTCGAATATTGCTGCCTATTTTTAATTTTTTTAGATATACATATCTAATCTTTTATTAAATCCCAATTTTCTGTTTTTTTTATTATTTCTGATTATAATTTTTTTTATTATTTTTTACAAGTTTTTTTTACTATAAAATTTTTTTTATTGTTATTTCTGCTTTCTTTTTAATTTTGTTTCGTTTATTTTGTGATCAATTTTAATTTTTTTGTTTTTTTTATTTAATAATTTTTTTATTATTACTTTTTGTTTATTTTTATATTGTTTTTATTTTTTTTATTGTTTTTGGAATTACTTATTATTTTTGTTTATGTTTTTTTGATTATATTCTTCATTTTTTCATTTAGATTTTTTTTTTATTTCATTTTATTTTAATCGTAAAAAAATCATGACTTTTTCTGACTTTTTTACTCGTAATAAATTTATAATTGCCTTTAATAAAAATAAATAGATTTCTAATTACTAATTAAATTTAAACTTTATATTATTTCATACGCTATAACAAAAATGTCCACCTTTCCCCCAAACACTTTTTTATTTGGAAAAAAAATCCAAAAAAAAATACCACAATCCAAAATTAATCAAAATATGAAATAAAATTTTCATTTAGTTTCAAAATTTTCAACCTTGAATAGGCCCGCTCCAAATTTTTGTTTTGCCAATTTTTTTGTTTAGCAGCAAATTATTTAAACGTTGTAAGTATGCAGATTTATGGCGCAATATTTAATTGTATCCTTGTAGTAATTTTTCCAGTTTTACTAATTTTCTTTTCAATTTCTTTTTTCAGCACAAACAAATCCCTACGAAGATGTGTTACTCCTGTTGCAGGCCATGTGGGCCATGCAGCCCATGCGGTCCTTGCTTCCCCTGTTACCCATGCGTCCCCTGCGGACCAAGCGGATCTTACGGTTCATGTTTAGATTGTCGTAAACCCTGCGGTGAATCGCGTATTTGCCGTCCTATATGTTGTTTCTATTTTGGTTGAACCCAACAACAGCATCGTCGTTGGTGATTTTTTCAAGAAAGTGTGTTTGGTGTGCTGCAGTCAAATGTGCTACAAACACAGAACGTACCGAAATTTGCAAAATGGTTTGATATTTAAAAAAAAAGAAGAAAAATAGCTAACATTAAAATTGTGCAAAATGTGGAGTTTGTAAATGTAAAAATAGTAACACAAAAATAATCATGAAACACATTCGTATAGGCCAATAAACACAAGAATACTTTGGAGCAAAAAAAAAAAAATTGGGATTATTTTATGGTTTGGGGGCGGGGGCTTGATCTTATACAGGAAGTGTTAGGATGATCCGCTGGATATTTTTTCAGTCAGGCCACGATAGTTCATAAAGAAGAAAAGTCGAATTTGAATGCCACCCAGTTGGTCAAGTGTGAGGATGATCCGCTGGATATTTTTTCAGTCAGGCGTGAGTGCCATAGAGCTTTCCCCACGATGGTTCATAAAGAAAAGTCGAATTGTAATGCCGCCCAGTTGGTCAAAGCCTCGATTGAACCAAATCGAACAACGATTAAGATATTTCGTGACCTCTGTGACAATTTCCCTAGCTACTTTCCTCAGAAGCGGTAGTCTTTCGAGGACCAACTGCATCTTATCACAGTAAACTATGGCATTTCAGGAAACAATTCAAAACAAACCTTATTCTCTTTTAACACCTTCCTTAGAGCTTCCCGTAATCTATCTCAAACCACTATGATCCCAAACCGTCAATTTTAAAACAAAAACCACAGCATTTAATAAAAGTAATTTCACTTTTATTAAAATAAAAAAGAAAAATTAAAACCAAAAAAATCGAAAAGCTGTTAGAATATTTCCACGATCTGTTATGGAGTTTTGATGGTTCTTGGATTGCTGACTGGATGTCGGACCAATACTGACTGCTTGCGAAATCGGTTCAATCTGAATAGCAAAAGGGCAACAGAAATTCAATTTTTATGTTCCAAACGCTCATGTTTGATTAGCTTTAACAATAACTCTCCAAATCCCAATAGCTAACTTTAAACTGTAAAAGAGAAATTAAATGAAAAAGAGAATACAAGGAAAATGAATATAAAGAGAATAAAAGTAGTAAAGAAAAAAGAGGAGGCAAAAAGTAAAAAAAAGAAAATATAAACAAAGAAAGAAAGTCAAAAAAAGGGTAAATTAGCAAAAGAGACAAACTAAAACAAAGAAAAAAGATAAATAATAAACACAAGACAAAATGAAAAAAAAATTGAAAGAAAGGAAGAAAGTTAAAAAAAAAAATCTAAGAAAAAAATAAAGAACAAAACGAAACAGAAAAATTAAAATAGAAAAATTAATAATTCAAAGGAAACAGAAATAAGGGTAATAAAAAACAGAACGAAAAAGAAAGAACATAATATAAAAGGGAAAAAAACAAATAGGAACAAAAATCAAAAAAGAATGAAAAATTAAAAAAAAAAGTTACGAAAAAAAAAAAATAAAAAATGCAATAAAAGAAAGAAAAAATTAAATGAATGAAAAAGGAAAAACCGAAATAATTTTATAAAGAAAACGAACAAGAAAAAAATGAAAGGAAAAATAGAAAAAATGTGAATAAAAAATCAAAGAAAATTAATTACACAAAGGAATTAAAAAAACAAGAAAAAAAAATTTAATAAAATAAATTTTTAAAAAAATTTAAAAATAAGTTATAAAAGGGAATAAAGAACAAAGAAAAAAGGAAGAAAAATAAATAAAAGGCAAAGTAAAAATTAAAACAAAAAAAAAGAAAAAAAAATGAATAACAACAAAAGAAATAAAGGGAGTAAGAAACAAAAAAAAACGAACAGAAATGAAGAATAAAAACAAAAAATTAAACAAAAAAAATAGAAAAAATTAAAATAAATCAAATAAATGATGATAGATGAATAAAAAGAATTAAGAAAACCAAAAAATAATTAAAAAAAAAAACCAAAAAATTAAAAAAAAAAATTAAAAAAAAGTTAATAAAAAATAGGGAGGAAAAGAAAAAAAAGAATAAATAAATGCAAAATAAAAAATTAACGAAAAAAGGTAGTAAGAAACAAAAAAAAAAAACGAAATGAAATGAAGAATTAAAACAAAAAATGAAACAAAAAAACTTGATTTGATAAAAGTTAAAAATAAATAAAAAATGAATTATTCTCCTTTTTCCAAGTGGCAAGATTTACAACCAAACATTACTCACGACAACGCCAACGACACTTCTAACAACGCCCATAGTAGGAGCCACAGGGACCACAGGAACCGTAAGATCCGCATGGGCCGCAAAAGGGTCCACATGGGCCACAATATCCACCACAGGGACTGCAGCACGAGCTATAACATCCATAACCATAGCATGAACCATAACCGCATGCACCATAACCGCAACACATTTTGATTTTTTTTTTTTTCGATTTTCTATAAATCCAACAAAAACACACAAATTAGCCAAAACTTTAGGAATAAGCGCAAGAAGCTTTTGCCAATAGCTCAAATGAACTGGAAACTAACTTACTTGGTATTGGTCTAAACGGAGACAGAGAATTTAGTAACTGGTTTTAAGCCGAAAAATTATTTTTGAATGAAATTTTTTGAAATTCGTTTGAAAGGTGATTTTCTGAATGACAAAGGTTTTGGGAGGCGCTTGGTTTTTTTATTCTCATATTAAAGTGGTTTTGGAAGCTAGTGGATTTGCCGGTGCTTCAAAGAGTTGTAACCATCGGAGAGCGAGGAATTAAGCTTTCGAACATAACCGAGATGAGCAATGAAATCTCATTTCCGAAGCTTCTAAGACCTCTTTCTCATTGAAATTTTTTTTTTGGGTGGCGTGTCGGAAGCCCCAAGACCCTACGAAAAGACTTTGATAAGCCCATAAGCCTAGTATGACAAAGGACCCAAAAGGATTGGCTGGCTCACGCTATGCGATTGGACAAAGCAGCTCTGACCTAGAAGGTTCACCGATCCACACACGAATTCGGCAACAGACAAGAAGGGAGACCTCGACTTGGTGTTACCAATTGGCGTCAGTTATCGATGGAAAGGGATGGCTCACTTCCTTTGATACACAACAGCCGAAATCGTCTAAGTGCTTAAGAGCCAAACAAATCGTGATTATGGTTCATTAAGACGTCAAAGGACCTGGGCTTAGAAGCCACTGACACATCAAACGGGCTTGGATTTTTCTGCAATCGGTCTGCAGCAGCGATAGAGAAACGGACCACAGCAAAAGATAAAAAAGGGTCTCAAAATTCGGAAAACCAAAGTTAAGATCATGAGCTCCATGGCGACTTTCTAAGCCTGCAACTTCTTAGCGACCTTCTTGGCCTTTGAGGAGCTGAAGAAGCGAGATACAGAAAATCTCCAAAAACTTGATCCCAAAATTAACATTCTAAGTGCGGGGTCCGCCATGGTGTGGCGGTAGTGTTGCCGGTCTATCACATTCAGGTCCAAGCCCCGGTACAAATAACATCGAAAGTAGTTTGAAACAGTTTTTTCGAAACGGGGTCGCCCCTTGGCAGTGGTGTGGCAAACTCTTCGAGTATACTATTTCTGCCATGGAAGCCTTTTCAGCAAAATTCATCCGCTTTGTAGATGCCGTTCGGAGTCGGCAAAAAACCGTAGGTCCCGACAATTTGTAGAAAAAAATTCAAAGCTGTACACCACAAGGTTTAAGAGAAGCTCGGCCCAAAAATCTTCCGAATATAGACGCCTCACCCGGCGTAAGGGAAAAAGCAAGACTTGGTCAAACTTGGCCAATGAGATGATGGCTGTTAGAGGGAGAAAGAAAGATTAAGAGACAAGGCAGAAAAGTTGTGCAGCACAGAAAAACGCCAAGATGGTGCTAAATTGTCTAAGGACGAGGGATGCCTATTCATAAAAGTCGATCCGCACTTCCCGCGAATGGCTTCCGTCGGATATGGGAATAGGCATGATTGTTTTGGGGACTTCAATACAAACCCGTACTAGAACTACACCACAATGTTCTGCTGTGTAATTCAAAAGAGAGAAACACTTCAAGGCCTAAAAAGCCTAAGAGGCTAGTCCAAGAGTTCCACCCTTCTACCTTGGAACGTTTTACAACCTTAAGTCTCTACGCGCCGCAGGACCTTTACTCCAACCGTTTCTATAAAATAGTCTTACCTCCTGATTTTAGTACATTTTATTACTATCATTACACTACTTATATACATATTTATGCAATGCATTGCACATACTTAACGGTACTTAACGTACATTATCGCAATTCGTTTATGCTTAAGTAGTGAAACAAAAGTTGCCGTTCAATGTGAAAGAAACCATTATCATTACGTGGTGAGAGTTGCCACTGTGGGGGAGAGTGCTTGAGAGTGACTTGATGGGAGGTTAGTGTAAATGGAGTTGGGTTAAGAGACCATGCATGATCTTTTGATGAACTGCTCGAGGCTGTTGTGCCGCTACAGTTTCTTGGAGCTTGACGCCTCATCCGTTTAGGTCTGCCAACTCAGCACATCCTACGACACAATGAATGATGACAGAGATCTTGCAAACCATTGCGCTTAACGCAAAGGCAAGTACAATGAATGCCACAAAGTATGCCGCGCGGACGATCACGTGTCGGTCCTAAAATAAGAAGAAGAAAAATTTAAAGTATGGTAGAAAAGTTACAAAAACAACACACACAAAAGAGTCAACCACCACTACCATGATGCACTCACACACACAGACAAATATCAAGGTGGGTTTCATGAGCACACGAAATCCACCTTGATTTTGTTTTTTTTTTTCTCTTTTTGTTTTTGTAAGATTTTGCGTGCATCAAGGTAAACTCGTTTCATGAAACTCACCTTGGCTAATGACTGTAGGAAGTACACATGTCCCGCTTTTATTTCTTATTTGGCTCTCCAAATGGTTTCTTGTCCACATTCTTCAAATTATAAATATTCAAAAAGAAAAAAAAAATTCCAATCTCCAAATAACCAAAATAAAAAAAAGAATTTTTTCAAAGCGCAGACTAGTAGACGACTGTATGTGTTAACATGATGGACCACAGGGATTGCAAGGTGGACTTGGTCCACATGGTGCACATGGTACTTGTGGACCGCATGGTCCACATGGTCCACAATGCGTATTCCACGGTGTTGGTGCACATGGATAGCATGTGCCACATTCTGGCGCTTCATATGGACATCCTGGCATACATGGACTACATGAGCCGCACGGTCCACATGGACCGCGTGGACTACAACGACGACCACGTGGTCCACAACCTATGCCACATGGATCACATGGTGGTGGTACATATGGACCCGAAGGCATTGTCAAACCGCATGGTCCACAATTTGGTATTGAGCATGGTCCGCATGGTCCGCATGGATTGCATGGTCCACATGGTGAACAGGGGCCACCGCAGGGTCCACATGGTCCGCATGGGCCACATGGGAAACCTGGTCCGCACGGTCCCCAACAAGGAAAGCATGGATCGCACATTTTGGAGTTGTTTTTTGTGGTTTTTTTTTTCAGAATTTCTGCAAAGAGATGGAAGCGGTAAAGGCAAGTTAGTGAAGTGTTGCGTGCTGGTGGCTGCGGATGGCTACTTACTTAAAAAAAAAGAGTTGTCTTAAATGAGAAGTGAGTGAGTGCACAGAAAATTTGGAAGTTTTTCGTTGAAAATTTTGAACTGACTGAAAATTGTTTGAAAGCTTATTTTGATTAAAAGCAAATGGGTAGGTCATGGGGTAGGTGATTTAGGTTTTTTGGGTTTTTCACTGGAAGGTGCAGCGTTTACAAGAAGGACGCACTCAAGTTGTGGCTCATCTAACGGAGCGCGTGGATAAGTTGCTTGCAAAGTGTTAGCACAAGGTGAGCGCTGAGAACCAATCATGAGCCGGAAGTACTATCCAAAATAACGTCAGTGCGCTTCTCAAGAAAAAAAGTTTCATGAGATCCAAACTAAATTTAGATTCATAATCCATTCCACACGAGCTTAACAACACCTTTTGAAATCCTACCTGAGGCTTCTGCTCCAGCTAAATAAAATCACTTAGCCAATCAAGCAAAGAGCGCTTCTCAATCGGTAGTAAAAGGTACTTCATCAACACTTACTTCATGGAGCGCTACGTATCGATGTATAAGAAGCGAAGAGGTAGTCCTTAAAATCACCGTAGTCTAACTCTTAGGACGCAAAGAGGGCTTATTGTAATCTAAGCTCTAGCGCTAGTTAAGTAAACCGTCTTACCTGCGGCTCGGTGCACCATTTTAACAAGGCAGAAGAACTCACAAGGATGCTCGAACTTCTTGTTTTGGATTTTAGAGAGGAGGGTTTCAGGAAATAGAAATTTCCCAACTAATCACGAGGAATACATATGTTTTTAAAGGGAGGTTTTGAAAGCGCCAGAGTAGCTGGTCTTGTGTATCAAAGTTTTGTAACCTTAGGATGGGGTTTTGTGCCAGGGGTTTTTTGCTTTGGGTATCAGTGTCTTTGGAAAGATTCCTTTTTTAAGCGATGACCTCTACATTTCCATGCAAAGAAACTGACTTCGAAGACTTGAAATCATCTTATGTTACATATCAGGTGGATATGATCTACTGGACAGCCAAAGAAAAGAGATCATTGAGGGAGTTCCTCTTTTCAATAATTTGATCTATGATGCCTGAAATCTGTCTGCCTTCAACTTACTTTAAAAGAAAATATGCGAAAGCGACATGAGAGCTGAGAGTCTACAACCTTCTAAGAAAATGTTGATAGAAATTTTAGTTATTCCAAACCTGTCCAAGTCCTGTCTTATCGGACCTTCTAGAAAAAGAAAAAATTCCAAGGAGAAAATAAAATACAACGACCCTTCCCTCTGAATTTGAATAGACTACCTTAACCGACTGTACTTGATCATGCCCGATACATACTATGTACATATTTCGAGGGATACGTCCCGAACATAAAAGGTAAGGAATAGCAAGAATTCGATTCTTGAATTCGAAAGACTAAACCTTAAGACAACCTTTTGGAAATCTAGGCAAAGCATGGACGGAGTGTAATCGAAGTGAGTTGAGCCGAAAAAGGTCGACCTACCTAAAGGCTTCCTTTTAAAGCAATAATGAGAAGCTTGAATGAAAAACAGATGCACGGTCTAAGAGGCATCTCACTTATCTGTTGGTATAGTCCACTCTTGGATAGTTCAAAGTTTCAAACAAATAAAGGATTGTGGTATCACAATGAGCCGTTTAATATCGGACCAAAACCCTCTCGAAACCCACCTCTTCCAATTAACTTTTTCGGAGTAAAGGAAGGGTATAATTTGCATAGCTCAAAAATATTTATATTGTAAACGAAATCTTCATTTATTCCGTCGGAGAGCGCACCATAAACCGGTTGGGGAGGTATCCATAGTACCAATATAAATCCCGAAAAGATAATGCAAACAAAAAAAATCCCGAAATAACAGATTACCAACAGGACATAATGCAGACATAACCATGCCTATTACGGTATCCGACGGATGCTTTGCGGAGGGAGTGCGAATCGATTCGGGTGAAAACAGTTGCGGATTTAACCTTTAAAATTAAAAAAACGAAATTGTCAAGATATTTTCTTCTATTTCTTGTGTTGAATAAGCTAGTAGATTTAATATAGTTGACGTTTCGGGACAATGGGATTGTGTATTTCGGGAATCTGTGGATCGGGATTTCATTATGCAAAATTTTCAAATCCGAGCACTAATCACAGATTATGCAATTTTTTAAATTTTAGTATGAGTTTTTCCACAACTCACCCCCTTACCCGCACAACAAATACATCACAGAAACATTTAGTTTTAATAAAAAGTAGCCACTAACAAGCCTTTATTAAATAAAGAAAACAAAATATTTGAAAGTTTGTCAAAATACTTTTTACGTGAAAGGGATGTCTCGCATAGACTTTAATGAAACTCCTCACTTCCTATTTTCTTTTCTTGCTCTCTTACGGTTTTTGGTTAAATTGCATTTTTTTTTTTCATATTTAGTTACATTCACTTTGTTTTTTTTTTTTGTTGAGTTTTTTTCTTTTTTAAAATTCGAGTAGTTTTTGTGGAACTAGTTCATTGTATGGGACTGCAGTGTCCAAATCGTTTCCGTTTCCATTTCGTTACGTTCCGGGTGTATTATGTATGAGGTGGGATCACGTATCGCATCAACATGTAGCTAAACACACGTTGTTGTTGTTGCCAACCTAATATCCTTATTCATGCATAGAAGTGATTTTGCCTAAACTTTCGTCACAAAGTATTGGACTTTCAAAAACCACCTGTGATTGAATGAAAGAAAAGAGAAGAAATTGGGTTAGTACGAGTATAATGCTGCCTTAAGTAATTGCAGAGAGAAGAGTAAAAGAGTAAAAGAGTTGCGAGTGCGTTGAGCAGAAAGAAGAGAGTTTTGAAGGGTTTCTGTTTTGTATTTATTTCGAAATGGCTGCTCTGAGTTGGAATACACTTTGGTGATTCTCATTAAAAAGTTAAAATTAAAATTAAAAAAACACAGTCTCGAGTTCACACATAGGATGGGCTCCTGGCGGAAATTCAATTTATGGACCATCAGCAAACATTTGAGTTGAAACTTTGAACATTTAGAACTAGCACAACGGAACATCTTCACTTAAGCGACTCCACGAGTAGTTTGACTTTTGGTTTAGTAATCTTTATTGGCACTTTTGACAGTTGCAATCAACTGTGCTGAGGTTCATAGGACTAAGATGTCATGACGTTGCATTAAAAGTAACTCCAAGTATACGAAAGCTCCCGGGAACTGACACTGAACATTGCCTATTTTGCCTTGAGCTACCACCAGGACGGAATATGCGGAGACAAGGCGGGATTTTACCTTTGAAGAGGGGGGAAAAAAATATAAGAAAATTTTGAGGTGAGAGGTAAGCTGGTAGAGTGAGGTTAAGTCAGTCCTATCAGGAATTCTTTGAAGGCAAATAAGCTCATTAGATTAGTACTAGGCATCCGACTGTTGCTTTCTTGTTAAAGCTTTTTGGGGAAATTGAAGCAGCCTGCCTGCCGTTGTGGCCAAAATTTCCTCGGATATATGATCTTTCTGGGCTCCTTCCTCAGCTAAAGGTCTTCCTACATGAAATTTTTCAAATTCTGTAGATTACTTCGAAAGCTGTGATTGGACCTGATGAAGCCATAATAACATAACATTCCCACGACAGCCGGTTCTACGTACCGGAAAGACTTGGAGCTTCCCTTACCAAGGCCTGTTATTTCGCTACTCCCCTGCCTAAGCCGTCAGGAAGAAAAAGATGCTAGATAACAAGGTGGGTCTTGGTCTCTTTCCATTTTTCATCGCTCTGATAGGTATTTAATTAGAGAAGATTTGGAAAGCCTTTATCGCTGGGACTTAAACCGCCACCACATATTAAGCGGGGCTTCCACACTACATAAATTAGTCAGGAAGTCTGTAAGTTCTGGAAAATAAGTCTTATGACTTAGGGTACTTAAAGGACTTCCATAGAAAGCTGGGAAGCTAAGAAGTAAATAATAAATTCTAAGACCATCCTAGCTACAGATTTTATAAAAACCATAGCTGCCTAAAGGGCTGGGAACTATTCGACTAAAACTAAGCTTCATTTACATTTCAGGGTAACAAAGGTCTAAAAAAAAGTCCATAGAGAACTGGAAAGCTTTGGACAGAATACTGAACGTCTCACAAAAGTCCATAGAGATCTGAACTAAATCCCAAAGACACCCAACTAAAAGTTTACCCAGCAAACATCCCAAGTAGAGAAGTATTTTTGATGGTTTAAAAAAATGAAAATGAGAACAAAACGACTTCGCTCCTGATCCTAATCTCGATGAGAAATAATTTTCGAGTAGATATCTCAGCAACTTTGTCTTAACCAATTTTCTTATAATTTTCGACTTACATGGATATGATGGCGGCGTATTATTACAATTCCATACACATGGATCCGGAATGCCAGCTTCGCCAATAGGTGGACAACAACCTGGTGCTGGCGGACATGGTATTGGAGCTGGTGCTCCACATGGCGGATTCGATGGACCACAACAAGCAGTATCACAACAAGGAGAACATGACGGACCACATGGTCCACATGATGGACCGCATGGTGCACATCCACCGCAAGCACGCGCACATAATGCGGGTGTTTCCTTGCAACGTATCCGTTTGTTATTTACGCCCATTGTCATATTGGCATATCGTAGTGGAAACGATGCTGGACAGCAATTAGGTACAGGAAAGCACATACAAGCAGCTCGACCCTGGCATAATGATCGTGGGCATCTATCTTGTAAGCCATTTCGCTTAATACAGTCGCAGGTAGTGTACATAATTCCACAACGTAATTCGCGACTACGACACGATCTAGGCTAAAAGAGAGGAAACGAAAAAAAGAGAAGAAAAAAAGAAAAAAGAAAAGAAAGAAAAAGAGAAGAGAAGAGAAGAGAAGAGAAGAGAAGAGAAGAGAAGAGAAAGGAAAAGAGAAGAAAAAGTAGAAGAGAAAGAAAAAGTAGAAGAGAAAAAATGCACTCATTAGACTGGATGGTGGTAAGTTTACTGTTCGTACATAACCTCAATTCGCGCGCAAACCATAACAAGGTGGGTTTCACGTTCGCTTGAATCCACCTTGATAGGTTTGCGCGCATCAAGGTAAATGCGACATGAAACTCACCTTGATAATGGCTAAGCTTGAAAACTTGAAGAAAATTTTGTCTGGCCAAAAATTTCATATTTCTTGAGTTCGTGTAAAATGTTGGAACTAATTGTTGTTGTTGTTGTTTTATGTAAATATTCGTCTTAATACTACTACTATAAAGTTTTTGTTGATGGTTTCGATTTCTTTGTTTGAAGTCTCCTTAAGTGTAAATGGGTTTGTGGGGTGGGGGCCAAAAGGCGTGACAGACGCTTATGGGCCAAACGGTCCGCCTGCAGCGCTTGGCATTATTGGCGGGCATGCGAAAGGCGTCGCCTCATCTGCTGCTTGGTATGGACCACAAGCGCCTGCCACACCTTCGCCTCCGCCTCCACCTCCACCTCCACCAATGCAACCGGGTGGCGTACCACAGGGTCCACACGGTGCACAATTTGGTACGAAGCAAGAAGTACCGCAAGGTCCGCAAGGTCCACACGGACCACATGGTCCGCATGGTCCACAAGGTCCGCAAGGTCCGCAAGGTCCACAAGGTCCACAAGGTCCGCAAGGTCCACAAGGTCCACGACAAGGCGAGCAAGGTCCACAAGGTCCGCAAGGTCCCGACGGCTTGCACGGGAAACAACCATTCGGTTCACATATTGGATATTGATTCGTAGAAAAGCATGGCAACGGACCGCACGGTCCACACGGTGCACATGGTCCCACAGGGCATGGTGGACATGCCACGCTTGGCTTATAATTAATCGGTCCCGTTGGATAACAACAATATTCACGTGGTGGTGGTATATCAATTGTTTGCGGTTTCGGTTGACACAATATTGCTTGACACACTTCACGCGGCTCACATATACGCTTCGGATAGCAAACCACATATGGATCGGGCACCATCGATGGATAGTAGATGACCCTTGGCTCACGCACCATCTGTGAGACCCATGTCAATTTGGGCACTTTAATAACGCGCGTTGTATCCACCACTTTGGGTATGGTAATTTGTCGACAACGATTCACAACCATCGGTTCGGGTACGATCTTTTCATTGAACACGACACGCTTGCGACAAATAAGCCGAGGCGGTTGTTGTACTGTTATGCATTTGGGGCATGGTGGCGCTATGCGTGGCGCACATTGTGGCAATGCATCTAAATGGGCGCCGGTGTAACATTTTGGCGAGCACTGTGGTTGAAAGGCACAACAAATTCACCATTTGAGGTTATGTTGTATATTTTGCAAATAAATTTCGTAGCAGATTTTTCAAGTTATCCAAATTCAAGTTCCAATTCCGCCAAATATTTGTTTTTGCATTCGAAAATTTTTTTGCGCATAAATTTTGTTGGTTTTTGATTTTAAATTTTTTTGTTATTAACGTTGTCATGTTGATTTTTAGTTGTTGGGTTGGGTTGGAAGAGCAAAAAAAATGTGAAATTTCTGTTTGCTACATTCATTCGAGTTTAAAAAATTTTTTTGCAAACAAAGTGCCATCCTCAAACTTACCTCAAATGGTGCACAGCAGGGATCGCAAGGGCCACAGGGTCCGCACGGCCCACACGGGCCGCAAGGCGATGGACATGGTCCGCAGGGAGAGCAGCAAGGGTCGCACATTTTGAGACGTGTGTTTTTTAAATTTCTGCAAAGAATACAACAACAATTAGCAACAGCTTTTGCAAAATCTGTAATTAAGCCCACATGCGAAAATACTCACTTTTTAACTTTTTAAGGAAAATAAGTTCACTTGAAATTTAGATACAGCTAAAGGGCTGGAAATTTAGAAATGAATGAAAATTTTTTGAAAGAAAATTTTTGAAGTTTAATTTATTTTGCCATGCCAATGTGAGTTTTTTGCTTGTGTAGAGAGTGGGGTGGGACTGGAGTGGAAAGTTGGACTGAAAACTTGGTGTGGAGCTTAATTGAAGCTCTTTTGGCGGAAGCTTATATTGACTATACCAACTTTAAGCTGGATACTGTAAACTCTTAGTTGAGCTGAGTGACATGTCAAGCTGAGACATGCCGAATATTTAAGTTAAAGTTTATCCTGATGTTTTAGACTTGCATCCTAACTAGCAGTGACCACACTTTTTTGTGAAGAAAGCTCCTAGCTCGTCGTCGTATATTTTCCTTCACCAAAAGATCTAAAGCGACTCCAATTATAACTTTAAATCGCTCATCTACCTCGTAACAAACAACAATAACATTAATTAACAACACAAGCTTCAGCCTCTCACTATTTCACTCTTCACCATACCCATCGCATATTCACCACACCAACAAGCCGCAATCGTAAGTTGTGCTTTAAACGCGATCGTCATTGCGATCAAGTGGCCAACAGCAAATAACGTTGGTTCAGTTCGTGTTCGTCTGCCGTTGGTTCTAGTTTGTGAAATCGGAAGAAGTAAATAGCTTGCGGGAATTAGTACTTTTAGTGAGCGCATGAAGGAAGTGGCTGATTGAGGTTAGGCGATAAGCTTAAATCAAAAAAGCATTTCGCAAGGCAACAATTTAATTGAGAAATTGTAGTGTAAAAAGGATAATTTCCTTAAAATGCTGCAAATTATTTATTAATAAATAGTGAAATTTGAATATTGCACAATAAAATGGAAAAAAAAATTACATTTGCAGCAGCTCAAGCGATATTTAGGGCAACCGGAAGTTGCGTCATTAAGCTGAAATAATCAAGAGCAAAGTGCTTGAAAGCTCAAATTTGAGTGTCACAAAAAACGAAAGACAAGAAAGTTGTGCTTTTGTGAATTTTGAAGATGATTTTTTTTTAGTGAAATTTTAGCAGTGTTGTAGTAAAAATAATAAAATTAACCCGTTCACGCACGTTAATGAGCGAAAAAATGGAAAATATTGCTTACAACTTTTTTAATTGAAGTTATACAAAAACAAAAAGAAAACAATTTTATAGGAACTTATAATTTATTTTTATGTTTAACTTTGTTATCTTTGAATAATTATTTGTTTCAAGAGCGTGATCAAAATTCAAACTTGTGAAAAAAAGGGTTAAAATGTGAAAAGTGTTTTAGGACGTAAACTAAAGAGACCTGGATTTTTTTTTTATTCTCATACTTTTTTGAAAAATAATTTTTATAGCTAAAAATAACTATAGAGATTAAAATAAAAAACTCTCCCAAAGAAGTACTTGCAATCAGCTGTAGGGATACCGAGCACTGTGGTGGGGACACCTTGTTTGAAAAAACTATATATAGTCTTTTTGAGGTTAACTTACTCTGACTAAAATTTTAAAATGTGTAAAGAAAACATGCGAAAAAGTTTTTTCAGGATTTTAATTGGTGTTTGAAAAAAAAAAAATTTTTAAGTACAAAAAAATTTGTTTCAAGAGTTTAATTTGTGTTTGAAAATAAATTGAAAAGTGCCAAAAAAATTTTTTTAATTTTTATTAATGTAATAAAAAATTAAACTTATGTTTTATTTAAAAAAAAAAAAAAATTTAACTAAATTGTTTGAAAAAAAAATTGAAAAGTGAAAAAAAATTATTTTTACCATTGTCCAATTTTTTTTAAGCTCTTTTATATATTTTTTAATTGTTTACTTTATTTAAATAAACATAAATTTATTTATTTTATTACATTATAATAAACAACTCATGCTATAAATACATTTATTGCATTAAAATTGTAATCCATACTATCAATAAATTGATGAAATAAATAAATAAATAAAAGTTTGAAAACAAAAAACAATTAAATTTGTAAAAGCGCAAAAAAAAATTTTTTCCACGATTTTAATTTGAGTTTGAAAAAAATTTTAAAGTGCAAAAAAAAATTTTTTTTAAACAATTTAAAATTTCTTTTTTAATATTTAAAAGTTTTTTTTAGAAATAAACATAAATTTATTTGTTTTATTACATTATAATTAAAAAAACATACTATGAATAAATTTTTTGACTACATTAAAATTAAAATCCGTACTATAAAACAATTAGAAAAAAAATTGAAGTGTAAACACAATTTTTTAGGATTTTTTGTGCTTAATTAGGATCGACTGTTTTTCACTCGCTCGCCCTGCCGAGTGAAAGTTGCGCACTTCCTCTCCCGATGAAATATCAAAATGCGCTCTCTCCGTGCTGTTCTGTTAATTTTTTTTTTAAATTTTTTTTTTTGTAAAAATTTTAAGCCCGCCAAACAGACCTATTAAAACTCAAAGTTGGAAGCTTTCCGCATCTTGTTGAAATTACCAGAAATTAGATTTTTTACTGGAATTTAATTTTGAGTGTTACTCTCTCGCTCTCTGTGGATTTTTAATTTTTGACAGTTTTACTAGTTTTAATCAAAAAACCACGGGATCAGACCCTGTATATTACGTACTTCCTTGTTTATTTCAAACCACTAAAAAAAGCTTTCAAAAACACTTTTGCCACTGGCGCAATGAATGAATTTTATTGCGATAAAGCCATAGTTGTTGCTAATAAAAAGAACGGTTCAAAATGTTATCAATTACTAAATTTTTGACAGGAAAGAATAACTAAAATTAGGTTTCGGTTGTTTATTTTACTTTCGCATTTAAATTTTTTTTTTGTTTTTGTACATGGCTGGCTCTGCGTTTCGAACACTTCCACTAAGATTTAAAGTGTGTATGAATATTTTTTTTTTGGGACGCGTTATCAGTTCATATATACTTAGTATATACATATGTATGTTTGTATGATATTCTCTAGTTATTAGAAACAGCTGACGCGTATGTAGTCGTTTGCCGGCCGGTTTGCTTGCGGTCTTATCAATCAAAAAATATATGTATATTTATTTTTATAAAACCACTGAGAAATCTACTTTTTGTAATTTTGTAGTCTTCGAACGCGTGCCAAGTCGAATCCACTCTGAAGTCAATTACATATTTACAAAACAGTCGCGACCTAACCTCACATCAACATAAGGAAGTGATAAGCTGAGCACTCTAATCAGAAAAACAGAAAACTATGTCAATGGCGCTAAATTTAAACTAGTTTAATGAGAGTTGTAATAGCAAATGAGAGCAACAAATGTATTAGGCTGGCCCATAAAATAATAATGTAATTTTTTAGAAAACCATTTTTCCTTAATAATCCAAAATTATAGTTCACTAAGAATTATTATTAACTGGTTTCGAGCTCACAAAACTTACAAATATGAAAAACTAAAAGATTTTGAAAAAGTTACAAATCTTGATATTATTTTCTTTTTCGCCATAGCCATATTTAAGCTCCGATTACTCTGGGAAACTCAAATTTTTATTGTGAAGACCTCAAATATGCAATAACTTAACATAACACACCATAAAATATAATAACGTAACATAACATAATATAAAAAAATAAATTCCACAACAAAATATAACATAACACAACATAACGTGACATAACACAACATAACGTAACATAACACAACATAACGTAACATAACGTAACATAACACAACATATAGTAACATAACAAGACATATAATAGAAGAACTAGACAAAACATAA
Source organism: Sphenella marginata (assembly GCA_951509765.1). Lineage (NCBI taxonomy): Eukaryota > Metazoa > Arthropoda > Insecta > Diptera > Tephritidae > Sphenella > Sphenella marginata. The sequence continues at coordinate 101,802,438 of OX608080.1, read as the reverse complement.
CGTAACTAAATAAGTTCCTTAACATAATGTAACATAACATAACAAAACATAATTTAACATAACACAACATAATGTAACATAGAAAAACATAATGTAACATAACAAAACATAATGTAACATAACAAGACATAGCATCAAAGGACGGGCCATAACATAAAATAACTAAACAAATTCATAACATAATGTAACATAACAAAACATAAAGTAACATAACAGAACATAATGGAATTTAACACAACGTAATGTATCATTACACTACATAATGTAACATAACGCAACATAACGTAATATTAAACAACATTAGGTAATATAACACAATATAATGTAACATAACACAACATAATGTAACATAACTCAGCATAATGTACCATAAAACAACATAATGTAACATAACAATAAATAAATAGAAAAATAAATAAACTCATAACACAACGTAACATAACACAACATAATGTAACATAAGGAGGCATAGAATAAAAGAACGAAACTAACCACAGAATAAAATAAAATAATAACAAAAACATAATATCAAGTATCACATACAAAACTAAGCAGACAATCTCCACGTCCTAAATCTACATAGAGAAATTACCAATAACATAACATAACCGTAAACAACAACAACAACAAAAATGGCGAAATAAATTAGCATGTCAATACAAGAAGAGTACTCTCAATTAATTTCGTGAAATTGTCGTTTAAGTGAAAGATCACCTGAGCTCAGATTTTTTTTTACTAAAAACCACATCTCAGAATTTTTTTCCGAAATGTATTGTCCTTATGTAAAGTACTCAGCTGAGAATGATCACCTTTGAAAAAAAAGAGTTAGTGTGTTGAGGAAAAAATTCTGGGCCACAATGTTCTTGAATAGATTTCTGGAATAAAACGTGTTTCAAAAAAATTCTGGGTTATGTGGTTCCTGAAAAATATTCTGAAGTAACAGTATATTCAATTCAAAAACAGTGGTTATTTTGAATACTTTTTTGATAAAATTTGTATCTCCAAACAGCCAATGAAACCAATTTCAAAAATGCAGTACAATTTGCATATACAGAATTTGTAAAACTTTCTAAATTAAAATTAAAAAAAAAAATAAGTTTATGTTTTGCCACATTCACCAAACTTTGCGGTGAATCAGTTCGGCATCAGTGAGTTGAACGAAATATGATTTTTCCATGGATTTCTTCAATTTTTACGCGTCGAAAAAGCATCTACGTCATTAGCTTATTAGCTATTTTGGGATTAGCGACACGAACGGCAGCGCAGTCAAATGAAGGTGAGTAGCAATTGGTATGGGAAATCGTACCTTAATTAAATTTTTTTTTTTTTTTTTTGAAAGAAAAAATGTGTGCTGAGTTCTTCTTACAAAGTGATCATAGTAGATAAATAATATGTATATTTATAAATAACTCCATTTATTACACCAATCCATAGGAAGTATGTCAAAAGAGCCATTAAAAAAGCGGCAAATTCTACTGACAAACGATTTGTTCCTAATTAGTCAAACAGATTGCGCAAAACATTTTGATGGCTTTGATATCGAGATGGGCAACAACAGTGGCAAGTGTTAAAATTGCATTGCAAATGAATTGAATGACATTTTTCATAAATTTATATCAGTCGTAAAGTGCGCTTGTTATGCTATGACGGTTGACATGAGTGAGAACTGATGTTGTAGATATGTATGTCATATACACAATGTATCGATTATAATGATGATGACGTACAACATGTGCAGACTGCAAAGAATGTCAACATATGGTAGGGAGTGGAACGACTTTTGAAGGAAATGTGTGAATTTTGGAAAAACTTTGAATGCCAGAAACTCTCTAAGAACGTAGGTCGGTTGATCGTCAACTCCTCATACTTCCCTGAGTGTTGTTCGTGTACTAGAGACACTCTCATTAAAATGGGAATAAACATTTCAGTTACTCAAAGACAGAAGTCAACAACATATCGAAGGACACTCACCCTAATTCAGAACATTTTCTTATCATTTATCTTACATTATTCTTGTATATATGTTTGTATCTTAAAATATACTGAAATTCCCAGAAAGTAGTTTTTGTTTTTTTTTTTTGCAAAAATATTAACTTTTTTACTTTTTGCAAATTGGAATCTATCACTTCTGATTTGAATAAAATTTGTTGACTAGTTTCCTTTTATCATAATATGAGTTCTGTCAAAAACAAGTTTCATATTAGGTCTGTTTCTTGATTGCTAATTATGAATAATTATTCCTAAAAAGTGTTCTTTGAAAAAATTAGCAGCGAATCCAGCAGCTTTTTGACATTTAATTGAGAGAAAGAGCGCCAATTCGCTGCAAGCTCGCTGCTGGGGATTGCTGGAGATTTTTCGTCCAGCAATAACCAGCAAGTAACAAACAGCTGATTGTGACAATTGCCAAAATCAAAATTGATTGCATATTTTTGTAAAATTTAAAATTTATTACGAATATTTTGAAAACTATGAGTTATTTACCAGAAAATGAAGTAAGTACAGAATTTCTGCTGGCTCCTGTTCGGTGAAAAACCAGCAGAAGAGAGATAAAATTGGCAGAAATGAGAGTTTGACAGCTTTTTACGAGACTCTCTTCTGCTGACAGTTCTTTGCTGGAGATTTCAAGAAACAGACCTATTGAAGAATTTTAGGAAATTTACGGATTTTCCCAATCGAAAAAATTTTCCAATAATTTTCGAATATACAAATAAATTTAATTTGCACTAAAAAAATTGGCAAAAAAAATTCAATTTAGAATTTTAGAAATCGAAAAACTAAATTTCGGTGTTTAATTTCGGACTCAAAGTTGTTTACGTTATTCCTGTGATGTACATTTATAAAAATATTTTGAAATTTTTCAGAAAGTTGTTTTTGTTTTTTCAAAAATATAAATTTTATAACTTTTTCCAATTTTTTTTTGGAAAAAGAAGTATGTTTAAAGCTTTTCTTATTAATGAACGAATTTTAGAAAAACTAAATTTCGCTGTTCAATTTTGTTTTTTTTTTCAGTTTTTAACATTATTATTTTATATAGAAAATATCCTGAAATTTTCAGAAAAAAATTTTATTAAAAAAAAATTTTTTTTACATTGTTTTAAAATATGATTTTTTTAATTTTTTTCTAAAATTTAATTTTTTTTTAACATTCCTTTAGCTAAAAACAATTTCAGTGTTCCAAATTGGTAAATTTTTTTTTTCGACTAGAAAGTAAAAAATTATAAAAAAATGTCATTATAGTTAAAAGTTATGATTTTTGGCCTCTAGCCATTGACTAGTCATGATATCTACTAACAAAAATTAAAAACACATACTTTTTTTCAAAAAAAAAAAATTGGAATGAATAAAAATAATAATAAACAACATTAAAAATAATAATAATTGACTAAGAAGGAAAACAACCAGAATGTAAAACATTTAGTAATTTTTTGCTCAAACAACTGAACTCGACTTTTAATATAAAAATTTTAAAAAACAATTTTTTTGAAAAAAATAAAAAGTTTCAGAATAAATACATAATTGTATGTATGTACATACATACATACATCAAAAGTGTAATGCAAAAAAATTTTTATCCAAAATTTGACGGCAAGTTTTAATCGAAAATGTCCTTCTCTCAACTCGGTAGCACGATAATTGATAAGCTTTTCTTACTAGAGCTAACAAATTACTTCGTGTCGATTGTTTTATTTACTGAGAAAATCCTCCCTTTCGTCAAACACAACAAATGATGTCACGCCCTAATACTTGCACAAACACGCACAAACACACACATTTATTGCTCTAAACATGCGATATGGCTGCAAAAACCATTAAAAACGCTTTCCAATTGAAAAGCTATCTCAAGCAAATCATTGCATCTTTCCAGGTTATATAGCTAATCAAAAAACAAAAACAAAAAAATTGTTAATAATTCTTATTGTTGTTGTAACGCTTAAATTGATTTTGCATATATTGTGGCTTGTTTGCAGTTCGTAATCACTGTCAGTTTGAAATGTGACAAATGTTGGCGATATCACAACTGATTTTTCTATGCCAATGACCAATTGATGTGGCATTGACGTCACATCACACGCATCACGCGCAGTCGCTAAAAATTTTGCTGAAGGTCGATTAACGTGATCCATTTTTTTGTTTTGTATTGAATATTTTAATTGAGTTTAGTGTACACTCTCTTTGTGTGTGCATTAGGGTGGTCCTCAAGTGTACTTACATAAGTGTAGGGGAAAATTTTATTAGCACAGTGGTGGTTTCGGTTGCTATTAGAAATGATAGAGTGATGTATCTTATATGGATTTCTGCATTAAGGTGGCTCCTAAACAAATTAAATGATTGTTTTTTCATCTCATTTCTTCTAATTGTAACACCTTGTTCAAAGATATAACATAACCTAGTCATCTCGTAGTATTATAAATTGAAGAAGTGATCCTAAAAAAAAGTTTTGAATTTTTAAGGACCACCCTAATATACGAATAAATGACAATTTATATGTACATATGTGATATCTTTAATCGTAGTAATATCAATTGAAGTGGTGACCCTGAAAAAATTTTTTTTTTGTATTTTTAAGGACCACCCTAATGTACGAAGAAGTGAAAATGTATATGTATGTGATATAGTTGATCGTAGTATTATCAATTAAAGAGTTGACATTGGAAAAAAATTTTTGTTGCCTTTTTAGGACCACCCTAATGTACGAAGAAGTGAAAATGTAGATGTATGTGATATAGTTGATCGTAGTATTATTATATTAAAGAGTTGACACTGAAAAAAAATAATTTTTTGAATTTTTAAGGACCACCCTAATGTACGAAAAAGTAAAAAATTGTGTGTATATGATATCTTTGATCGTAGTGTTAACAATTGAACAGGTGACACTAAACAAATTTTTTTTTATTTCTTAGGGACCACCCTAATGTACGAATAAGTGAAAATTTTTTAATTTTTCTTACATTGACAATCACTAATCGATGATTAAGTTTGAGCATGGGGAGAGAAATTCAATTGATCATCGATTTTGCAAAATTTGTTTATATATGTACATACATATGTATGTATGTATGTACATATGTCTGGGATTTTAACCCTTTAAGGGACTTTTTGTTTGGACCCATAAATCGCAAAAAAACTTGGGGGAGTTGTAATACGGAGTCCCAGCGATATTTATAGACCTTACATTGACCCTAACGAGAACTTTTCTCTTCTTTCCACTTTCAGATGGCTATGTGGACTTAATACGCGAGTTCGGTTTACCCGATCTACCACCCGGTGTCAGTGGTGTGCCGGGTATGTGCGGTGCCGAAAGAAATCTTTATCAAACACATACCGCACCAGCATTTCGGATCTCGAAAGACGCCATACTCACCGTACAAACTACACAAGCCTTCCCACATGGCTTCCCTACGGACTTTTCAATCGTCTTGGCTTTGCGTAGCAATCAAACGAATCCAACAAAAGCGCCCGTTTTCACGATCTATTCCGACGAAAGTGAAGAGGTACTCTCGCTCAGTCTCGGCAAAGAGATAACGCTCAGTTATGAGCAAGTCGATGCGACATTCAATCAACGCAATACGATTAATTTTGGTATTGGTATTAGTGACACAGGGTGGCATCGAATTGGTGTGAGCATAAAGGGGACGGCAGCAACTTTGGTTGTGGATTGTACGAAGCAGGTGACACGACGTTTGGAACGCGCACGTGGTAGTACGATTGCGACAAATGGCCTAATACTTACGGGTGTACAAATGACCAATGATGAGGGTTTCTTCACTGGTGATGTGCAACTGATGGGTATTGTGAATAGAGCTGAAGCGGGTTATGAAGTTTGTACGCGTTATGCTACACCCTGTGTGCGTCAAGGAAGCTACACTATGAGTGGATTTAGGGGCGGTGTAGATGGTGGCGGCGGCGCCGGTGGTGGTACAGATGGCAGTTGGGCATGGTCTTCGTCGAGCAGCAGTGGTGGTGGTGGTAATGTTGGTGGTGGTTTGGAAAGCATTATAGACAAGAGTAGAGCCGCGCTTGGTATTAATGTTGGTGGCAGAGATTCCAGCGGAAGTATTCCAAATTACGACTACACGAGCTCTCACACTTATGGATCAGCACCTAGCGGAAACCTACCAGCCACTGGTGAACGACTTGGATATAGCTCACAAGGAAACGGACCGAACTTACAGTTGAACGGTGGCACTCAAGCGAGTGGAGCTCGTTTAGGACAAGAGTCGGGCGTTGATGGTGTGGGCGGCAGTGCTGGCAATGGCTATGCACTTGGTAGTGGTGACGCTGTGTCAGGTGGTGCTGGCGCTCATAGTGCAAGCGCTGCATTACCGAATGAATTCGCAGAGTTCGAAGAGGGTGGCTTTGAAGATTATGCTGTGGAGGGCAATGAAGATGTAGACTTGAACGCTTTTCTCGATATTCCGACCCCCATACCAAATGTAGGCGCCGATAGCGACGCCGCCACAGGAAGTGTCGAGCCCAACAATGGTCTGAATGCAAGAGGAACTCGTGCTAATGGTACCGAAGTTGAGCTTACAAATCACGAAAGCAGAAACGACAGACGAAAGGGTGCTAGCCCCGGCTTCAATGCTACAGATCCCGGCTACGCTATTAGCGGCGGCAACACAATTTGTTATCCCGGCCCTAGAGGGTATACTGGTACACCTGGTCCACCGGGTGAACCTGGTCGCAAGGGTGAAGCTGGACGTGATGGTTTGGCTGGTACGCAAGGTATACAAGGACCTCCAGGACATGTATTTGTAGTGCCCGTAAGTAAAACTTCCAAGACCCCTAAACGGCTGGTAGAAGAACTTATTTAAACTTTTCTGATTTCAGAAGACGCAAGGCGGCAATGAGAAAGGACCCGACTCACAAGCTGAAGCGCTCCGACAGATGATATCTCAACACATGGCAAGCATACCAAGACTTTTCATACCCAGCAAACACTTAACTCTATCTCTTTAACAGATGGCTTTGCGCGGTCCTGAAGGCCCCATGGGACTCACGGGTTTACCAGGTCAGCCAGGAGTGCCAGGATTGCGTGGCGATAAGGGAGAGCCTGGGGATGTTGGAGAACCGGTAATTGAAATTGCTTAATCCCAGCCAATTGTAGCATATTGACCTAACGTTTAGAATATTTATCTTCGACAGGGCTTACGTGGTCTGCGTGGACCAGGTGGCCCGCCAGGACGTGATGGCAGACGTGGTCGCTCTGGAAGAGATGGTGAACGTGGTGCTGTAGGACCACAAGGATCAAAAGGTGAAGTTGGGCCTATGGGACCGATTGGCTTGCCAGGCGAAAAGGGACACCGTGGTATGATGGGTTTGACAGGTGAAAAAGGTCAACAAGGTGTGGAGGGTCATCCAGGTGAAGAGGGTCCACCTGGCTTGCCGGGATTACCAGGAGAGTTGGTAAGTTGTGTGCTTAAACAAAGTTTCATTAAAGTGATTATCAAATTTTTTTTCAGGGCCCTCGCGGATTTCCAGGCCCACGTGGGTTCGCTGGTCCTGCAGGTAATCCAGGCTTACAGGGCGCGGAAGGACCACAAGGTCCAAAAGGCAGTACAGGCTTAACTGGACCAGCGGGTTCGATGGGCCAGTTAGGTGCAGCTGGTCCACCGGGTGCGCCCGGTCCACAAGGTAATCTTGGCCCGCCTGGCATAGCTGGCCCACCAGGAAAACCAGGCCTTCCCGGCTTACCAGGAGCCGATGGCGCTCCGGGCCGTGATGGTACACCAGGCGTTATTGGAGCAAAGGGTGATCAAGGCATGCAAGGTGTACAAGGACCGGTTGGTTTCCCCGGCTCGCGTGGTCTAAAAGGTGATGATGGATTACGTGGTTTACCTGGTGATAAGGGCGATGATGGTAGCAGAGGATTGGATGGGGAAAAAGGTGATGCTGGCTTACCTGGAGAGCGTGGACCTACGGGATCAGCTGGCAGTCCAGGTCCGGAAGGTCCAGAAGGCCCAAAAGGATTTGAGGGACCAAGAGGTGAAACAGGCGCACAAGGCTTAACAGGAGAAAAAGGTAAACAAGGCCCGCAAGGATTTCAAGGATATCCTGGTCCATCGGGAGATAAAGGAGAAAAGGGTGCAACGGGCACTACAGGACCAGCGGGCTTAAAAGGCGAACGAGGATTGCAAGGACAGGCTGGCGAACGTGGTGAAATGGGTCCGAGAGGTTTTCGTGGTTCAAGAGGTAGGCGTGGTGGCGATGGTAGCCCTGGCCCGAAAGGTGACACTGGACAACCAGGTGCACCGGGTCTACAAGGTGAAACGGGTCCGCAAGGTACGGAAGGCCCACGTGGCTTCATCGGATTGCCAGGTGCACCGGGAGCTGATGGAAAGAATGGCGTGATGGGCCCACCAGGAGAGCGCGGACAACCGGTTAGTAACAGAGAAGAGATCTTAGAAAGATTAAATTTTTTAATATTTCGCACATAATTTCAGGGAGAACCTGGAAAGCCTGGGCCGCCAGGTGAGCCAGGCGTTATTGGCCCACGTGGTGCACCCGGAGATCTAGGTCCAATTGGTGAAGCTGGTGCGCCCGGTTTACCAGGATTGCCAGGAGAAGCCGGTTTACCAGGCGAATCGGGAAAAGAGGGTCCACCCGGACCCATTGGTCCACTCGGTATTCCAGGACCTCAAGGTCCCACTGGACTGCCAGGTTTTCCTGGCGAGCGTGGTCATCAAGGACAGCCCGGACTACCAGGACTAAAAGGCGAACAAGGTTTATTAGGTGCACCAGGCTATCAAGGTGATAAAGGGCAGACAGGGGAGCCGGGTAATCCAGGCTCACAAGGTGCACCCGGTAATGCCGGTCCACCTGGTAGCGTGGGTTCACCGGGTGCTAAAGGCGAACCAGGAGAAAAAGGACCAATTGGACCAGCTGGCAGAGATGGTTTAACGGGATTGCGTGGTCTGCCTGGGCCACCAGGTCCACTAGGAACGCCTGGTGAGGATGGAGATAAAGGCGAAACTGGACCACCTGGTGAAAAAGGTTTAAAGGGCAGTAGAGGGGAGCCAGTAAGTATAAAAATATTCGCAGAGATTCATGGGACAAATTATTGATTTTCCGCTTTAGGGACCAATTGGCTCAACAGGCGCTCAAGGACCACGTGGTGAGTCTGGACCACCGGGAGCACCAGGAGAAAAAGGACCGTTGGGGGAATCAGGTCATAGGGGAATAAAGGGTGAAGACGGAAAAGCTGGCGCACCAGGTCCTCTGGGGAAACCAGGCATACAAGGCTTACCCGGACCAGCTGGCATTAAGGGTGAACATGGCGACGATGGATTGATGGGGCCTTTAGGACCACCAGGTCCACCAGGTGATCAAGGCAGAAGAGGACTGAAAGGTATGCTTTTCTAGAAAGATTTTGGTAGGAAAATGCTTAGCGATTTCTTTTTTTTAAGGCGCTCCTGGGCAGCAAGGAAAACCTGGTCCCCGCGGACCACATGGCGCAACTGGTGCAGATGGTCCAGTTGGGCCACCTGGACCCGTTGGGCCAACTGGCAAACCTGGCGAAGCAGGACCAGTAGGACCGAAGGGAGAGCAAGGTAAAACTGGACCAATTGGTCCACCTGGGAAACAAGGCGTGCAAGGTCAAGAAGGGCCAAAGGGAGCAGTGGGGCCACGTGGATATCCAGGAGCGCGAGGTGAGCCTGGTTTGATGGGTCCTAAAGGAGATGTAGGACCGGAAGGAGAAGATGGTAAGCCGGGCGAACAAGGCCCAATTGGAGACTCGGGCCCAGAAGGGAGAATGGGCGAGACAGGGCCACCTGGAAGGCAAGGACCCGAAGGACCAGCCGGTTTACAAGGAAGTGCAGGTCCGATTGGTGAAAAGGGAGATAAAGGTGATACGGGGCCACAGGGTCCACAAGGTATTTTGGGGCCACAAGGTTTACCAGGTTTACAGGGACCAGTAGGAAGCAGGGGCTTACCAGGTGAAGTAGGTGAGACCGGTTTGCCAGGACCTGAAGGTGTGCAAGGAAAAGAAGGCGGTATTGGTTTGCAGGGACCAGCTGGACCAAAAGGTGACCGCGGAAGACGAGGACCAAAAGGACATCGCGGCGAGCTAGGTATGGTGGGCCTGAAAGGTGATCAAGGGGAGAAAGGTGATCGTGGGCTGCGTGGACCACATGGCCCCGAAGGACGAAAAGGAGAATCAGGGCCAATAGGCCCAATTGGACCCAAAGGCAATGATGGGCCGCAAGGACAAACAGGACCAAACGGACCACCTGGGCCAAAGGGTACCGAAGGAACAGCGGGCAGTAAAGGTGACATGGGACCACCAGGACCAGCTGGACCACCCGGCGCGCCCGCAGAAGCACCACTCATACCACCCGAATTGCTCTTCCAAATGCAACAATACTCCGGCACCAAAGCGGAAACGAGACGCCGACGAGATGTAGATATATTTGAAGATTTGGTACCCCTCGAAGATGATGATGATTTCAATGAAATAATGGGCGTACCTACAGGACCCGAGCACCTACAACCGGAACCAACAAACAAAAAGCACAAACGAAAACGAAAAAAGAAGCCGACAAATCATGGCAATCCCAACGGCAAACTGGTAGACATGTACAGCGCCATCTATAGCATGCGCGAAGAGATGGATCGCATGCGTAAGCCCACCGGTACACAAGACAACCCGGTACGCACTTGCCGTGACTTACACTACGCACATCCACAATTCGAGGATGGCTGGTATTGGATAGATCCGAATGCGGGCATGCCCGACGACGCCATCTACGTGTACTGCAATATGAGCGCGGGCGGGGAGACGTGTATACAAGCCGATGCACACACAGCCGAAGCGCCAGTGGTGCCCAGACGTCAAGTGGATGGTGCGAATTGGTACTCAAAATTGAATGGCGGCGCGAAGATCGCATACGATGGTGTGGGTACTGTGCAATTGACCTTCCTGCGTTTACTAGCCGAAGAGGGCTATCAGAACTTTACCTACTATTGCCGCAACTCAGTGGCATGGTATAGTGAGACCGAACGGAGTTATGCTAAGGCGCTACAGCTGCTGGGTGAAAACGAAATGGAAATCACACGCGAAAGTACGCCCGTACAAGTGGAGGTCGTGCGTGATGAGTGTCAGGTAAGCGAGAAACTAAGTTTAGGTCAGTAAGGGTTTGAGGACTAAATGACTCTTTGTTTTTATTAGCATGCGAACCCGCCGGGCGAGACGGTTTTACTGGTGCGTACCAAGCGTCTCAATTACTTACCGCTAGTGGACTTCCAACCGCAGGACTATGGCAATATGGATCAAGCTTTCGGTTTCAAGGTGGGACGAGCATGTTTCAAATGAGTGAAATGTGAAATTTTATAGAGCCCAACACAAAAAAAGAGGGAGAAAGGGAGAGAGAGTGAGCGAGCGAGGGAGTGGAGCAAAAATATTATATATACATAAGTAGTCACAAAAAAAAATATACCAACAATTAGGGTTAAGTTTACGTTATAAGCATTAAGAGGTTAACCCTTAATCGACTGCCATAATTGTAAAAAGAAATTTATAAGCATTCGAGTTGTTGTAAATGTGTTAAGTTTTAATTTAATTATTTTTACTAGAATACACAAACTAATTTAAGCTGAGAGAGTCTTTTGTTATTAAATAAGTTTTTAAATAAAATAAATTGTAAAAGAAAATCTGCGCAAAAAAAACACGCGGAAGCGAAAGGGTTAAGTCACATGACCGCATCATCGCTTGGGTGGAAAGTGTACTGTTATGAAGGCTGCACTAGTCAGTATGCAGTAAAAGGTTTTTTCTGAAATACATTTTACGATTTCTGAAGAACAATTGACTATTCTGAAATACATTTTACAATTTTTGAATTACAATTGACTATTCTGAAATACAGTTTAGAATTTGTGAAATACAACTAACTGTTCTGAAATACATTTTACAATTTCTGAAGTACAATTGACTTATGCTGAAATACTTTTCACAATTTCTAAAATACTATTGACTTTTCCGAAGTACATTTAACAATTTCTGAAATACAATTGACTATTCTGAAAAAAATTCTACAATTTTTGAAATACAATTGACTGTTCTGAAATACATTTTACCATTTCCGAAACACAATTGACTATTCTGAAATACATTTTACAATTTCTGAAATGTAATTGGCTATTCTGAAATACATTTTACAATTTCTGAAATACAATTGACTATTTTGAAATACAGTTTAGAATTCGTGAAATACAATTGACTATTCTGACATACATTTTACAATTTGCGAAATACAACTGACTATTCTGAAACATTTTTTACAATTTCTGAAATACATTTTACAACTTCTGAAATACAATTGACTATTCTGAAATACAAATGGTTATTCTGAAACACTTTTTACAATTTCTGAAATACATTTTACAGCTTCTGAAATACATTTTACAATTTATGCAATACAATTGACTATTCTGAAATACAACTGACTATTCTGAAATACAATTGACTATTCTGAAATTCATTTTACAATTTCTGAAATACAAATGGTTATTCTGGAATACATTTCTCGGTTTCTGAAGTACACTTGGAAAAGCTATAGTACAGTTTTTGCTTCAATCAAAAGTTGCTGCTGACATTAAACTAAGAGACTTTTGACTGACCCATTGCTATAAAGGTACTCTTAAATATATTTTTTTCTCTGTTTTTGTTTTATTTTCATTTATTCCTACTTTTGCAACGGCACGTAGACTTTCTAAATTGTAAGAGTAGAATTGTTACACCACAAATATTTCTTTGCATACCTTTCACCGGTCGGCGCAGCGTTGACACCTCCCACGCCTAAGCTTAACTGTCCTCAACTGCTGGCTGCGTGAATTTTTACATTTTTCTATTTTTTAAAAAAAAAAAAAAATCCAAAACATTACAAACAATCATTCATAATGCACCCAACTCTCCAGTGAGCCACGCTAGCACCCACCACGCACACACACACACCCCTCGCCAACACACCGGGCACACACACCTCACTCATTCGCATTGTCACTGTCGTTTAGCGCTGCAACAAGGCAAGGATTAGTGCAACACTCTCTATGCATAAACATTTTAGCTGAATACATATGTAGCACGCGCAGCTAAGTGTATTAGGGTGTGGAGTGAGTAAATAACAACAACAACAACAAATGCTTGGGTAGTTATACAGATTTTTTCAAATTTTTGCCTTTCATCTTTTATTTGTTTTTTTTTTCTTCTTTTTTGTTTTTTCTTACCAAAGCTCAACTTGCCTTGTTTCCATAGTCAAATACAATTGTTACCCATCTAACTAAATACACTCAATGTTTTGCTAATGCATTTTCACTTTAGGGCATTAGTGTGCGCTGAACAAAAAAAAATTCATAATTTTACATAAAAAAATTTGAAATCACAAAAAATAAAAAAAAATTCGTGCTTACACTTAGAAATGCTTCAAAGCTGCGTTCCATCTATTTGTGTACGTCCGTTTTTCTTTTTAATTTTTTTTTCGCCTTTTTATACCTTTTTCACACCCAAAAATTCTCTGACAGGACATTAGCTCATTTCATTTGGCCTCATGCGCAATGCAAAAAAAACAACAAAGTATGAAAATCGCATTAAAAGGATTGTAATTCCAACGCCTAAACAAATACTTGCAGTCGAAAAAAATTGCTGAAATGTTGTTACACAAAAATTGTATGAAATTCATTAATCCCAAAGAAAATTTAGAAAGGAAGTAGATGTCGTTGGGAATATTTCTGTTTTTTTTTTCTGTTGCAGGAAAATGAAAAATAACACGAAATATTTAAAGGACAACCTTTATATAAAAGGATCAGAAGTAGGCTTTGCTAAATTTTTAAAGTTCAAATTAGTTGCTGAATGGGGTTTAAAATTTAAATAAGCGGCAACCCTGTGAAAACATTCTTAGTAAAATTAAATAATTAGAAATCTACAAAAGTTCACCAAAGTATGTAGGTAAAGTAATTTTCGACATAATAGCAGTTATTCAAAAATAATACTTAATTAAAGTCAGGTAGCAACCCTAGGTAGGCACATTAGTTTAAAATATTTTCAATGACATACGTCTTGAAATACCGTTCATTTGATACCCATATTGGCACATCTATCTTAAAAAAATGTGTATAAACAAATTCAAATAGGTGGGAACTCTGTAAAATTATGCTGAGTGGCAACACTTTAGCAGAAGAACTGACTACATAGCACATAACCTATGTACGAAAATTCATCCAAATGGGTAAAATCGTTCTAAAAAAAAAAAACATATTTTTGAAAAATTGCATTTATTTCAATTAGGTGGCCACTCTAGCTAATAAAATTGCTCCAATAAATTTATTGAAAAGTGAACTAAACACCTTTCATTTGGTAACGATATTGCCATATTCTCCTGTAAAAATGTTTATAAAAATTTAAAATAGGTGACAACTCTTTAAAAATTAATAAAAAATATTGGCAGCACTTCACCCAAAACTCTGGTACCCATATTCAGAAATTCATCCAAGTGGGTAAAATAGTTTTCAAGGCAAAAAGGCAGATTTTTCAAAAATTTCATTTATTTCGATTAGGTGGCAACTCTAGCTATTGCAATAGTTTAAAATAAATTTCTTGAAATATGAATCAAAACACCTTTCATTGGAAACCGATATTGCCATATTTTTCTCTAAAAATGTGTATAACAAATTTTCAATGGGTAGCAACTACATATGTAAAAATATCCTAAGTGGCAACACCTTAGGAGACCAGCGCAACGTACGGCATATTATCCATTTTCAAAAGTTCATCCAACGGGTTAAAATCGTTTTCAAGGTAAAAGCAGATAATCAAAAATGTAAGACTTTAGATAATATAATGGGATTAGGTGGCAACCCTACATGACTTAAAATACATTTTTTGAAACACGAAATGAAAGATCTTTCTTTAATTTAGTTTAATAGGGGATTGTAGGCTAGTTTGACCTAATAGTTTGAGGTGCAAATAAAAGTTCTTTATTTCATCTTCTTGCCCAACGTTCATTTGTTATTCCCGTTAGCATATCTCACTTAATAAAAAATTACTTAAATAAAAAACAGGTGGCAACCCTACATGACTAAAAATAAGTTTTTTGAAATATGAAATAACATAGCTTTCATTTGGTATCCATATCAGCATAACTCACTTAAAAAAATTAAATTAAATCAAAAACAGGTGGTAACTCTGTATAAATATATTTTATTTATATATATTTTTTTCTCAGTAGCTGAGTTTGCGATTTGCTTAATATAAGGAAGCTCGTCTAAGAGCTAAAATTCCTTCAAACCCTCAAACAAAAGGGATCACTCTCACCACTCATTACAAACCTTCTTCTTCCTTAGAGAAAAAGAGATTGCTAGACCCCGCTCGTAGTACCAGGAACTACTTGAAGATCGAAATTATCAACGCATCGTTGCAGTCAAATGGATGTCAGTAAGGACTTTGAACTGGCTACTTGAAATCTGCTTTTGGACAAGTGGAGTTCAATAAAATCTTCTCTACCTAGCAAAAGCCAACAAAGTAGGTTCGAGGCTAATTTGGTACATCAACAAGGTACCTATAACAAAAGCCAAAAAACACGTGACTAACAAAACATAAACGGAAGGACAGCAGTCTCTGTAACACTTCACCAATAAATATATGTATAAACAAAGCCAAGAAGCTTACCAAAAAAGTTGTTTCAACTTTTGAAGTGCCGAAGTTTATTTATCGTGCACACGCAAAACGAGCATCGAAGAGACAACTCTAAAAGCTTCGAGCACTCAAAAATTCGACCACTTCTTACCGCGCATGCGCCTAACTGCCAACTGGTCGAAAAATGGTGACGCGCGCCATCTACTCCACCCAAACAGACCAATCGTAATAAAAAGGCGGAGTCAACATGAAATTGTCTTTGTATTCGTGCTGAGAGCGAGTAGGTATGAGAGCATAACACTCTTGCGCATGTACCCCGCTATTTGTTTGTGTGTATGTATATGTGTGTTTGTATTTGTTGTGTACCTTAAATAAGCTAAGAAGGGTAGCAGCTAGTCTGACATTAAAATCCGACAAAGTATGGAGAGGAGAAAAAAAACGACTTTTTGACAAAAGCAAATGCGCCATTGCCAAAATGAGTAGAAGAGTAGAGCCACAATAGCAACAACAAAAACAACAACAACAAGAGCACATGCACACGCACACACACACACACTCGCGCAGGAAAATAAAGTCACGAGGGCACATGAAATCAACACCCACAAAAGTCGCCATATCAATGCAACAACAACACCAACAGTGAAGCCTTTGTCTTTTCACCATCACCACTCGCTTGCAACAACAAAGCCGTGCAAATAGCATGAGGTATTGGCTTTCTGTTGTATCAGAGTAATTTGGTGCTAGCGTGTGCGTGTGTGTGTGTGGGTGTGTGTGTGTGAGCTTATAGTGGCATTTTCGCATTGTTGCTTTATTTCTATTATCCTGGCGCCATTATAAAGCGTGTGTGAGTGCCAAAGTATAATGCGGGTATGCTCTTACATACATACATACAAACATGTGTGTGTGTGTAGGTGTGTTTGTGCATGTTCTTGCTTGCTTGGCGGCCATGTGTGACTTTGTATTCTGACTGGTTAATATAACCGCAGGATTGTATTACGCCGTCATGTAGCCACTTATACCGATACCGATGACTCTTGACGCACACGAAGCTGCTTCTCCATCCACACACACACACACACAACTACAGTCAACGGTTGAATGACACGAATTGTTGTTGTTGTTATTGCTTTTGTTGTTGTGCCAAGTGTTAGCTATTTGCCACTTTTCGAATGGAAGGTGCTATGTACTTGTGGCAATGAAGGTTTTGGAAATTGAACTCGAGGGTATGTATGTAGTGCAACCGTGTGCATGTGAAGGTGTTAAGAGGGAATATAGGACAGGTTGAGCTTGACTTTAATTAACAAAAACTTGAATACACACGTGGTGATGAATGATTGTTTCAATCGAGCTTAGTAAGGCTAAAACCTATTGGACAGCTGAACCTAGAGAGGCAGGCAAGATTTGTATGACGTACTTGAAAACTCGATTAAGCTTCATTGTGTCTCAAAACTTATAAAAGAGTGAGGTAGATTTTAATTATTATACCTCCGATGAATGATAAGATATGTAACTTAATCCCATGGCTTGATGCAGCACGCATTATTACCTCTCGTTTGATGCTCATATTGTGCTAACAGATTTTGGGTCACCTTGGTCCACATATTGGTCTATAGCGGGGAAATCGGCTGAGTTATGGAAATATTGGATATCTCAAATGTTAAATTACACGTCTAGTAATGTAAGGCTAAAAGTTTCATGCAATTCTATTCATCAGTTTTCGAGTGATGCGCGTTCAAACTTGCATACATACAGAAAAAAATTACAAAAAAGTGTTGTTTTGGATATTATTAGCCGCTCCTTAAATTTTTTTTAATATCTGCAAGTTTTTGGAGATAGGACGATATATTTCTGAATTCGTAATAGAAGAGAGGGAATAGAAAGCTTGAAAAATATGTAGATTATCCACATATGTATACAAGGAAGTTTTTCCTTCTGGATGTATTGCTAGTCTATCGAATTTTTTCCTGCTGGGCATGTCAGTAACCAATACAGCAAAATTTAACAAAAGTCATTTCAATTTAGTTGCGAGTCAGTAAATCAACCCCTATCAACATGCCACATACCAGTAGCGAGTGTATATACAAAGAGATATATATATGTATGTATGTAGGTTCATGTATAGGTATAAATATCTTAATACATAATATGTACCTACTTATATAGTCTTACATATTTCTATATCCATACATATATGCATGTATTTCACATCGCCACTACATAGACTCTCAAAGCAGCAAAATAAGGTTATATAACATCTTAAAAATTTGTAGTAATACAAAAGCAACAACAACATAAAATTAATAAAAGAAAAGAAAATAAAATGAAATACAATAAAATAAACATAAACATAAACATAAACATAAACATAAACATAAACATAAACATAAACATAAACATAAACATAAACATAAACATAAACATAAACATAAACATAAACATAAACATAAACATAAACATAAACATAAACATAAACATAAACATAAACATAGACATAAACATAAACATAAACATAAACATAAACATAAACATAAACATAAACATAAACATAAACATAAACATAAACATAAACATAAACATAAACATAAACATAAACATAAACATAAACATAAACATAAACATAAACATAAACATAAACATAAACATAAACATAAACATACACATAAACATACACATACACATACACATACACATAAACATAAACATAAACATAAAAAACGTACTGTTAAACTGTCAGGATATGGCCCATGGGAACATTTTTCGACCATAGAAAACAATTTTTCAAATATGTATGTCCAGCGACTTACAATAGATTCATTCTACCGATGTTATTTTATTATGGTTGGAATGTCTGCATATTGGAGACATTGTCTGATAAGAGATATTTTCTTATGATTCTAACAGTGGCGGTACACCTTAATGTGTACCAGTGGCTCGTAAATGACTTTAGAATTGCTAAACGCTTTGCTTGAAATAAAACTTATTCACAGAAAATAGGGGAATTATATGCGAATTAGCCTTAACTTAGAGTACCCTACAAGAACACCACACAGACACAGCTATCTACATTGATCATTGAGAATACGGAGCACATAAAAAGCTCGATGCGAGAGTGAAATCAAATTTGCTACAAAGTATACGAACTATGTGCCACTCATAAGAGAAAAGTCCTCATTAGGTACACGAACAAATATTACACAACACCCATACGTACGAAGTTTATATAAAGGTCACATGGGAAATTGTTGTTAGTAGCGGCATTCAGTTTTATCATTTTTTGACATTTTGTGGTGAATCCTAGTAAGCCACAATACGTGGTGGTGGTGTGGGGGAGTGTAGGTGAACGATGTATAAGAAGCCATGCAGCCAACCAGTCAGCAAAACTAAATATCTACAACAACAATGAGCTAACCCACAGACTTTTCTGGTATATAATGAAAGTACACATCTTTATCCAAATTAGTATATTAAGTACCCAGCAGGAAAACATTTCAAGTTCTAACTGGTGAAATGTTTAACATGCAATTTGAGTTTAAATAAAATAAAATAAAATAAAATAATTAAAATAAAATAAAATAAAATAAAATAAAATAAAATAAAATAAAATAGACTATCCGTCTCTAAGCTACCAATGAAGTAGTTAGGTTTCAGAGTACTAATTAGTCATTTCTAATTATCATCAGTTCCAAGTTTCCCTTCGAGGCTTGTGCTACTTAGCTATACCCCACAGTGCAGTGGCTACGCAATGCCTCTTTTCGTTCATTGTAATCGCATCCATTTTGGCCTTCATTTTCTACCAAGCAAGCCAACAAAAAAAAGAAAATACTTTCTGGTTGGGCAAGCGTTGCTCACGATATCTCAGCGCCAAAAAAAAGTTTCTGTGGATGGGTAGCATGTAATCAATGTTGAGCCCGAGCCGATGTTAAAGGGATGAAATCGCATAAAAGTTCATACCATAGGAATGTTAAATTCATTTTTTTTTTCACACAACTCTAGCGCTCTTCCCGCTACACGCCGAGAGCTCTCACAAAACTCCAAAAACACGTACTTTAGACCACATTTTGCAAAAGGCAAGTAAGACGTGGCGCAACTTCTTGATATCTGCTGGCTGCTACCACCACTAAAGCTTTCTGTCGCTACTGCAGTATTACAGTTACATACAATTGGTGTTGTTGTTGTTGTTGCTGGTAACTACGACCAGCATTGGTTGTTGGCATCAGCATCAGCATTAAAAGTCAGCATTCGTTGTGGTGGGTGTAAAAAAAGTCTCGATTGCAGAGGTATGAGTTTGGCTTTTAGCAGCCACCCTCCGTACTTGCTATGTATCTGCTCATCTGCTGTTGCCTTTGCCTTTCGTCTGCTGCTATCTCTTCAACCTTCTATCTCCCAAATGTTGCTAAAGTCACCATCCCCTTTGTTATATGCGCCCTGCTTTTCACATTGACTCTCGACCAGCCTACTGCCCGTTGAAAGCTACCGCTACAGCCACACAGTCAGCCAGTCAGATTCAAATTGACTGCAAAAAAGGACTCTTGAAGCTTCACTTTTATAATTGGTGGTCTCTGAATGTCTATTGCAATTTGCTGTTCGAAACGTTCACAACGTTGAGTGCGCGTAACGCGACGGCATAACATACAACATAATTTTATTACGGCGAATTTGTGTGATTTCCTTTTAAAACAGAAAAGTTTTTTAAAATTTCCTCATTTTGGAAATAAGTCAAAATATTTAAAAATAAATTACATTCATTAAAAGTTAAAAAACAGCTCTATTGAAATAACATAAAAACGATCTTGAGCAAAAATTAAAAAAAAAATGTCATGCGAGAAAAAAGTTCGTCAAAAATTAAATTAATTGCTTGCTAAGCAGTGTTTGTTGTAAAAGTGACTTAAAACTCAAGTTTGTGTGCGAATTTTTTCCAAAATACTAACACAAAAATTTAACGCGCTGGATACGCTGGGGTTTAAGTATTTCCATCAGCGGAAAGTGGGAACAGGTAAATTATTTGCCGTCGCTTAGAAAATGTGATGAGCCGTCGGCGTGAATTTGAAAGTTTTTCTTCACGCAAATTTTTCAGTTATTTTTTATGTGACATGTGAATTTGAAATATGCATAGCACAAATTATAACTTCGAATACGATTTTCGAGAAATATGATAATTTCTCTATTTTTTACTGATTCGAACTTAAGCGACAGCAGTAACGTGCCTATAAACCGGATTAAGGCAAATGAATTTTTGTTGAAAAGCTGTTAGTGCAAGAAATGCGACTCTGCACCCACTTAATTTTTGTGGGAACTTTTTAGCAAAGGGCGTGGCAGCTCACACTTTTGACTCAGTAATGTTTGTTAAAAAATTATAATCGCAAATTAAAAACCATTAAAAGTATTAAAGAAAAATTCGTCAAACAGATAACAATTTTTACTAAAAGTTGTCCGTAAAAAAGGGGCGAAATCGACAAAGGACCACGCCTACTTTCATATTAAAGAGTTTTAAAAGTTTAATAGACTACCAAAATAGTCAATATGTGCTCAAAAAATAACTGTAAATACATACATTGTATACTTTCCAGTTTGAGTAAATCTGAAAAAAATTTAAAAATTCCGAAAATGGGCATTTCCAAGAAACTTGACTCTTAAGGCTCATATTCCAAAAAATTTAGCGTTATTCGAGAAAAACCTTTTTTTTTGCTAATGGAAAT
The DNA here is from genome assembly GCA_951509765.1 of Sphenella marginata. NCBI lineage: Eukaryota > Metazoa > Arthropoda > Insecta > Diptera > Tephritidae > Sphenella > Sphenella marginata. The sequence continues at coordinate 101,781,114 of OX608080.1, read as the reverse complement.
TGTTGAGCATGTTTATTTTATAACTTTAATGTGTTGAAAAAATTTTCGAAATCACTGTAGGGCCACGCCCACATTTATATACATAAAAATGTATCAAAAGTTTCATAGACTACCAAAATAGTCAATATGTTTTCCAAAAATAACTTTATATAAATTCTTGTTCTCCATAATTTACGAGTTTGAGGAAATCTGAAAAAATGTAACTCTCGAAAATGGGCATTTCCACGACCTTATACATACATATGTACATTGTACTCATATTCCAAAAAACTTTTAAGGACATTATTCGAGAAAAACTTTTTTATTTGCTATTGAAAATTCTTGAGAACGTTGATTTTATAATTTTAATGTGTTGAAAAAATTTTCGAAATCAGTGTAGGGCCACATCCACTTTTTTAATTTAGTTGTTTTTTTTTTTATTGAAAACTCACATGTCTGTGACTTTGCGAGCTATAGCAATAAGATTTGGCATACATTCTTAAGCGAAACTTTTCTGTTAATAAATGTTGTAAAAGTGGGCGTGGCTCAACCCACTTTTCGGTATAAAAACTCTTTTCGAAGGCAATCAGTTGTAATTTTATGAAGATATTTCATGTAGAATATTCCTACCAAAATACAAAAAAAATAATTCCGGTGAAGTATTTAGTATTTAAGTAATTCAAAATCGATTTTATATATTCTTTATAATTTTTTACTTTTTGTTTGTCCGTTCATTTCCATTCGAATTTTCGGAATCTTGCAAAGTTTTTTAAAGTGTATTTACCGTTGAGCTAGACACTTCAACCTTGTAATATTCGAGTTTGAAAATCAGTGGCAATGCAAGGTGGAAGAAAAAAATATCCGATAGGTGGCGCATGGATCGAGACATACTCAAAATTGATTTTAAACTTGATATTTTGTGATTGATTTTTAAGTAACTTACCGGTAAGCTAAAACCATGAAACTCGTAACAGAGATTCTCAATGAAATGTCAAGCAAAACCTTGTACACAAAATTCCACTAGATGTCGCGCTTATCAAGTGAACGAAAAATCTCTGAAAGACGGTGGGGAATCATGAAATCGATTTTGTTGTAATTTCTGCGCAGAAGAGTCGGAACTTCCTACATAATCCAGAATCCCGTGACAATGCACTATTTCTTAAAAAAAAAAGATGCTAGGTGGCGCACGCATCTACCAATATCGAAAAGTAATTGGAAATTTGAAATTTTGCGATTGATTTTTTTACATAGCACAAAGTTCACGACTGACTCTTGAACGATATAATTTTTAGGAACAAAAAATCCGCTAGCTGCCGCGCTTATCGTGGTAAATATTTGTAATTCGCTGAAAAAAGGAACGAATCTTGCGATCGATTTTTGAAAACTACCAGGTCAGCTAGAAACTTGAAACTGAACGAATGCTTCAAAACCCGGTGAAAATATATTTGGGGAAATTAATGTTTAAATTTACATTTACATCAGACCTGTTAAATAATGATTATTGATCTTAATCTTAATCAAATTAAATTTGTTGTTATTTTTGTAATAATAAAACATTTTTAGAATAATTAATCGATTAGGATTAAATTTTGTTTTCGATTAATGAAGATTTATTTAGTTTTCAAATTTAGTCCTAAGATTATTTAAAATTAACAAAAATTTCAATTTGATTAAAAATTTCATTTTGATTAAAAATTTGGTTGATTGCAATTAACTAGGATTAATCAAAATTTTAATTCGAATAAAATTTGTGATTAATTGCGATTAACGAGGATTAATAAGTACTGTTCATTAGAAAAAAAGTGTCCTCTATGATTTATATTGGCTCACCGTCATCCCTTGTAAATTTTTGTTTGTTTTCAAACCGGTTTCTCCATTTGGAGATTTTTTTTGGATGAATTTATAAAAAAAAACGCAAATATGTAAATTTTCTTAATTTTAATTAATATTGAAATATTTAAAATTTGTTATTATTCCTCGTTAATCGCAATTAATCAAAAATGTTAATCAAATTGTAATTTTGATTAATTTGATTAATCCTAAGATTAAATATGAAAACGAAATAAATCCTCATTAATCGAACACAAAATTTAATCCTAATCGATTAATTATTCTAAAAATGTTCGTTTATCATAATTAATCAATTAAATTAATAGAGCGGTTTAATATAATTGATTTTTAATTTTAATCCAGATTTAACAGGTCTGATTTACAAATGTATAAGTTCTTCGGATTATTCCTATAAGAGATTAAAAAAAAAATAGTCAACAATAGTAAACCGTGAGAAAGCTTCAATTCCCACGCACCAACAATTTAACTATCAAAACACAATATTCACTTTTGCTTTATGCTGAGAATAATTTAATTTTAATATTTTCTAGTGCATTTTGGTTTTGTTTACAAAAGTGCAACAACAAAAAATTATAAACACAATACAATAACGACACACAATTGAAATGACTAGCAAACTTATTGCAAACACAAAAATCTCAAAAGAATAACAAAAACATTTTCAAATAAACTTTAAAATATTAAAATAATAGTTGACATATGCACTAACGAACAAAAAAAAAACCTTACAACAACAAAAGGGATGCATTTCATAATTTAATGCAACAATCAATTACAACAAAAAAACACTTGAAAAATAATAGCGCAGCAACCCTTGGCAGAGAGCCCGAGGAGGTGCTACAAACCTATTTACATACATACAAACAGACAACTGGTAAATAAAGGGTGTGAAAAGTGGCAGCACGCGCATAATGAAACGTGCATACAAACATACATATCTACACGCAAGTGGACGCACGCAACAGGAAAAAAATTATATAAACAATGGCAATATGTCAAACGTCCAGGCCGTGGCGTATTTGTAATCATTACATTGAACTTTTGTGTTGAGGGGCAATAAATAGTAATACAGGGAGCATCAAAAGTCGCATATACATGAGAGAAATGAACGTTTTTTATTCACAAGTCGCTAAGTGGTAACGAAAAAAATGCGTTGCAGGAAGCTAATGTTATTTTTGATTACAATTTTGACTACGACAAGCACATTTAGGGATATTACAGAAGTCGTCTTTGATAGTTTAAGGTTTGTATCGAAAAAAAAGTGGCTTCAATCTCCCACAGCTCATTTGTAACACCTATTTAGATGACTCTAAATCTTTTTTTTACTCTGAACCAGTGGCTTTAAGGGCATTTCGAGGACAACTTTTATCCACAGTTCCTGAAAGGTATTTCTCTTTGGATTCCAAAGCGTGGTTGGACCCGAATACCACACCGTGAATCAGCCCGTGGCACTGAATCAAGTAGAAATTTGAGAGGTAAAGTTTGTCAGAGATCACCTTCTATAAGAGATGACCCTCAACTAGTTATCATAATCAACCGAAAGTGTAGGTTATAGGCCGTCTTCAACCTAACCTGCTCCAGCCTTGGAGGAACCCCACCTCATGTAAAATAAAACAGTTTTTTGCAAGCTTTAGACCTGAGTAGAGCCAAAGTGGCGCGAGCTCACCTGCTAAGTTCAGGTACTGCTTTTGCTTGGAATATGACGCTCGAATAAATGCTTCCTTTCTATAATGCCGGAGCTCAAGCTAGTGCCTCTCACCTCTCATTACCGATCTTCTATTTTCTTTCGGAAGGAGGGATGACATGACCTAGCAGCATACACTGGTCATAGCAAATCGCTACCACGACAGTCGGGCAGCACTAAGCGGGAGTACCGAAGCGTATCGGATTCATATCTGGCCAAGGACTGTCAATTCGACAACACTCCCCAAAAAACCGTCGGAGTAAAAACAACAAGGTAGAGCTTCCGGAGATGCTCACTCCTTCCGAGTGAATCCAATAAGATCTACTATAGCACCTTCTCGTACCAGCTTGACTACTGAAATCTTGGAAAACCTTAAGGTTTTTGAGACTAGTCTCCTCTGATGAGCCCGTGGCCCACTTTGTTTAATGATAACTTTGAGATTCACCTAGAAAGTTTAGAAGCCGGTTCTTATGGCACACCACGTATTTAATACCTCCATTCACTTCCCTATCACCATGTATGTTAGTGCACCCGAGGCTCGTTATGCAAACTTTTACCAACCCTGCAAATCGAATAACGAAATTGGCCTAACTCAACGGCATTGTCACTTTTCAACTCAACTCGGCTTTGGCTTTTATTGTTGTTGTGGGCATTGAGAGTCGTCTTCTTGCTATTGTTATGTGAGCCCAATGTTTTTGTTGGTTGTTGTTTTGACAAGTGGCGTTTGTTTATTAAAGGATTTCTCTATTAAATGAGAGCGAATGTGGACGCTACGTGCTTCGGCCAAACCCAAAGATTAACTGTAAAATTGCGGTACATAACAAGCGGCGGCGGCCGAGTTGGACCAAATGAAAAGCAACCGAGCAGAGGTGCGAAAAATTAAATAGCAAAAAAGGGTTTGATCTTTTTCTTTTTTGGTGATTGCGTTGGGTTGACTGGAAGTGGACGTTTGTGTGTGCGTCGTTGGCTGCTTGTGACTCCGGTGGCCGTAAAAGAGTCACGTTTGAAAATTCTAAATAAACAATTGTTTAAAAGTCGCCATACTTTTGTTTATCTAACTTGTGTAGCCTCTCAAAATGAAAAAGCTCTTGAAGTGTAGTGAAACTTTGTGGGCTGGGAAGAAAGGACCGAAATAGTTTATACGCACGTGTGATTTTCATCAAGTTTAGAAGTATATATGCACATTAGGGTAGTTTTAACCAATATTTTAATAAAAAAAAAATATAAAAAAAAAAAAAAATTTTTTAAATTTTTTAAATAAAATTTAAATATCCTTTACTAATTTTGAAAAATAAAAAATAAAAATACTAAGCCAAAAATTATTTTTCTTTTTTTCATGTGAAAAAAGCCATAAATCGCATAATTTCGAAAAAGTTTTCGAACTTCCAAAATTAAATTGACTTATCCTAAAAACTAAATCTTAAAAACATGTTGATGATTTCTTTCCCTCATTATATCCCTCATCCTTTCAATTTCAGATTGTTTTAATTTTTTACTTTTTTTATCTTTTTTTATTTCCAAATAATTTTCGAACTTCCGACCTTACTTGGCGTACCCTACGAATTCTATGAAATCTTAAAAAACGTTGATGACTTTTTTTTATCCTTTATCCTTTCAGTAATAAATCAAGCGGTTTAAGGTTTTTTTTTTCATTTTCTACTTAATTTCGAAAAAAAATTTCGAACCTCCGACCAAACATTGGCGTAACCTACAAATTCTTTGAAATCTTGAAAATATTGATGATTTATTTTTAATCATTTATCATGCCAATAAAAAATCAAATACATTCAGATTTTTTCGAACTTCCGACCTTGCATTGGCTTACCCTACAATATCTAGAAAATCTTAAAAAATGTTGATGATTTATTCTTAGTTCTTTATTCTTCCAATAAAAAAATTAATTCATTCAGATTTTTTTCATGTTTACATATTCGTATTTTTACTTCATTTCGAAAAAAATCAAACGCCCGACAATTTCTATGAAATTTTTTTCTTTTGCTAAAAGTAATCCTGCTCTGTTCATCAACTAACTACCCTTTTAAAATCAATGAAAATATTTACCTTTTTTTATTTTTTTTCTTATAAATTACACCCTATTTCTAGTATTTTTGGAAATCGTACTTCCTTAGCACTTTTTTCGAAAACGTCTCCTTTTTTGAAAAGCCCACAATTTAATTCTTAAATATTTCATTTCAACTGAACATATGTTGAATTGTACTTCGAAAAAAGTATTTTTGAACCTACATACATATGTAGTTCTAATATTTTTTTTTTTTTTTTTTTTTTTTTTTTTTTTTTGCCCAACGGATTATTACCCACCATATCCCGCCCGACCGGCGCGAGGGGCGCATCCGCATGACGCGCGGATTGTTCTTTCGTGCCGAGTCTTTGAAAGGCTTTGGTTTGTTAATCGTCGAGATCTAAAACTGCTCAGCTACAGAGAAAACCTCATCAGCTAAGTACAAAAGATTCCACAATTAATAAATAATTAGTTGACAGCGAAAAGTTATTGTTAAGAATAAAGATAAGAATCAAAGGATATGAAAAAAAAAGTTGTTGCTATGTATTCAGGATAGAAAGAATTGACTTTTTTATGCTGTATAGTGAGTCTGAGATATCAAACGTACCAGAATGAGAATTATAATCTTGACACAAACAACGAAAAGGCTCATTTAATTCAAAATTAGTTCGGCACTGTTTCAAGATAAGTGGTTTAAAATGTCTTGATGGACGAGAAGGTACATTGAAGTTCACTTCGCTCAAAAGAAACGGGCTTACGATTGAACCATTTAGTAATTTAATCATGAAGACAATTCCAAGCATTTCCCTCCGACTAGAAAGGCTGTGAAGATTAATTAGTTTTAAGCGACTCGTATAAGATGGCAAATTATACAAGGGATCCCAGTGAAGATCTCTTAAGGCAAATAGTAAAAATTGTTTTTGAACTGATTCTAAGCGATCCACGTCTCTTAACAGAATTCTGGAAAAGAACTGTTTCGAAAATATTTTTCAATAGCTCATCAGCCGTAGCAATTTCAACTTTATGTAAACCAAAAAAAAAAAAATAATAATAAAAAACGTTTTCCAGCCACCCTACTATAAGTAAGAGTACTATAGATACCCACCACCCTCTCACATACGAACATAATCCACCACTGCCAGTCTCTAATGTAATTTAAGCCTGCTCTAAGGAGTTTATTTGTCTTTAGATTAAATCTAAGTTTTTGTTTTTAGTTTAATATTTGTCAAACGTGGTTTTTGTATTATTTCTAATGCGGTTTTGTACTTCTTCTCCTTAGGGGATCGTCTGCTGGACATACCGTGCAAGGTGTGTGGCGATCGAAGTTCCGGCAAACATTATGGCATCTACAGTTGCGATGGTGAGTAAAACTAGTTCATGGAAATTTACTCTCGATAGATGTTATGGGGTGTAGATTTTAATCCCAGAAGTTTCGTTTCTACTCAGCCACATTCTCGCGCTATGAGCACGCTGATTAATATTCGACGATTTTTTTCAATCTAGCTGGCATTATTTTATTTTTTACCCCTTCCCCTTTCAAACAATAAAATATTTAAATTTTTCTTTCTCTCCTCCTTAGGTTGTTCCGGTTTCTTTAAGCGCAGCATCCATCGCAATCGCATTTACACCTGCAAAGCAACTGGTGATCTGAAAGGTCGATGTCCCGTCGACAAAACTCATCGCAATCAATGTCGTGCCTGCCGGCTGGCTAAATGCTTTCAATCGGCCATGAATAAGGATGGTGAGTACCAAAATTATAATGATTGTAATGGTATGATAATTAAAACAATAATACAAAAGTGCTGGGAGAAATAACAAACAGATAACATAAACTTCGAATTGTGGAGCGAAGTTTGCGTTTTACGCATTTTGGTACTTATTTTGTTAACTAAGTTGGAGTAATTATACGCAAATTAGTAGAGAATTAAATCCTTAATCGTGATTATTTTGATAGCTTTGAAGGTTAAAAGTGGTAGTGGATCTCACTGCCAGAAGAAAAACTTGTGAAGTGTAGAATAGCAAGAACGTTGAAACCATCCCTGACTCCTCAAGAAATTGAAAAGAAAGATAAAGATAAAGATAAAGATAAAGATAAAGATAAAGATAAAGATAAAGATAAAGATAAAGATAAAGATAAAGATAAAGATAAAGATAAAGATAAAGATAAAGATAAAGATAAAGATAAAGATAAAGATAAAGATAAAGATAAAGATAAAGATAAAGATAAAGATAAAGATAAAGATAAAGATAAAGATAAAGATAAAGATAAAGATAAAGATAAAGATAAAGATAAAGATAAAGATAAAGGTAAAGGTAAAGGTAAAGATAAAGATAAAGATAAAGATAAAGATAAAGATAAAGATAAAGATAAAGATAAAGATAAAGATAAAGATAAAGATAAAGATAAAGATAAAGATAAAGATAAAGATAAAGATAAAGATAAAGATAAAGATAAAGATAAAGATAAAGATAAAGATAAAGATAAAGATAAAGATAAAGATAAAGATAAAGATAAAGATAAAGATAAAGATAAAGATAAAGATAAAGATAAAGATAAAGATAAAGATAAAGATAAAGATAAAGATAAAGATAAAGATAAAGATAAAGATAAAGATAAAGATAAAGATAAAGATAAAGATAAAGATAAAGATAAAGATAAAGATAAAGATAAAGATAAAGATAAAGATAAAGATAAAGATAAAGATAAAGATAAAGATAAAGATAAAGATAAAGATAAAGATAAAGATAAAGATAAAGATAAATACAGAGAAAAAGATAACGGAAAAAAAAGTATAGGGATTTAAAGAGGAAGAGAACAAAAAGTCCAAATAATTTCTGACATAAAACAAGGAAAAATGATTAAAAAGGACGAAACAGGAAGATTACGCTAAAAGGAATAACAACAAAATTGTCAAAAGCCGACTCAACGCAACAACAAAATTAAAACTGAAAAGAAACTTTGATATTTATATTATAATCCTCCCTCGCAATATTTCAATGTAATATCTCATCGCATAACTAACCCTTGCAAATTAAAAAAGGGAAATGAAATCAATTTTCAAGGATCTCGATGTCAACAAACTTTTGTCATTTCATACCACACTCTAACTTCAAAGCTTTTAAGCCAATATTAAATGTAGCATAAAAATACAAAAGCGATTAGAGATTCAAGTTCAACAATTCAGCCACAGCTAAAATACGCACACACACACACCCCGCACATTAAGAACACCAATACATTCATGCCAATATTCACGCAAAACAGAAAATGGGAAAAAGCCAAACGGCCAATAATACACGGGCAACCACTTCAGAACGACCTCGAAGTTCCTTCACAAACCAAAAATTTCCGCCCTCACACAGTTGAACACATACACACGAACGCACACACACACACACACTCATAAAAAAGGCAACAAATTCGAATGCGTGTTTTGTATTTGAATTGCGAGCTGTGATCTGTGCGCCGGAGAGCAGCGTGAGAAATCGAACACATTTTTGGCATTTTAAACATGCAACAAAGGCAACAACAACAAGAAAACGTAACAATGCTACGACAATAACAATAACAACAACTCAACAAATTCACAGAAACATAGCAAATAATAATCGTAACAACTTACGCTTGATTGCCAACTTGGCGTGGACCATCATAGCCCAGCCCAGGCCATTCAGTGGTGTGGACAATTGCTTTGTAAGCTTAACGCTTAAGAAGGAGTGATGAGATCGAAACATAATAGCGGATTACATGCATTATCCTTGCAACTTCTGGCACTAAATCGCACTAAATGTGTATTGACAATCAGAAATGATTATCCTGTCATTGTCAAATCGGTTGAATGGTTTAGTGATGCTACAATGTCATATTTTCTGCTGTTGTCTTAATGATGCCTGAAACCAATCGAAGTTAGAGCGAGTAAGTGCGGCTTTCGTTTGTATGCGGGTGGGTAAGTTGAAGCACCGGGCATTTATGTAAGTGCTCGACAGCATTGCTGATATCGCTTGAGGCCTCTCAACACAGTTAATCATTGTCCGTGAGGATGCCCACATTCCAGTGTCCTATAAAAAGCCAAGACTATTTAGCGTTTGTCTAAAAAATATTTAAAAATAAGTAAAGAGATATTAATTCAAATTAAATTAAAATAAAATAAAATAAAATAAAATAAAATAAAATAAAATAAAACAAAATAAAATAAAATAAAATAAAATAAAATAAAATAAAATAAAATAAAATAAAATAAAATAAAATAAAATAAAATAAAATAAAATAAAATAAAATAAAATAAAATAAAATAAAATAAAATAAAATAAAATAAAATAAAATAAAATAAAATAAAATAAAATAAAATAAAATAAAATAAAATAAAATAAAATAAAATAAAATAAAATAAAATAAAATAAAATAAAATAAAATAAAATAAAACAAAATAAAATAAAATAAAATAAAATAAAATAAAATAAAATAAAATAAAATAAAATAAAATAAAATAAAGTAAAATAAAATAAAATAAAATAAAATAAAATAAAAAAAAAATAAAATAAAATAAAATAAAGTAAATAAAATAAAATAAAATAAAATAAAATAAAATAAAATAAAATAAAATAAAATAAAATAAAATAAAATAAAATAAAATAAAATAAAATAAAGTAAAATAAAATAAAATAAAATAAAATAAAACAAAATAAAATAAAATAAAATAAAATAAAATAAAATAAAATAAAGTAAAATAAAATAAAGTAAAATAAAATAAAATAAAATAAAATAAAATAAAATAAAATAAAATAAAATAAAATAAAATAAAATAAAATAAAATAAAGTAAAATAAAATAAAATAAAATAAAATAAAACAAAATAAAATAAAATAAAATAAAATAAAATAAAATAAAATAAAATAAAATAAAATAAAATAAAATAAAATAAAGTAAAATAAAATAAAATAAAATAAAATAAAATAAAATAAAATAAAATAAAACAAAATAAAATAAAATAAAATCAAATAAATAAAATAAGATAAAATAAAATAAAATAAAATAAAATCAAATAAAATAAGATAAAATAAAATAAAATAAAATAAAATGAATAAAATAAAATAAAATAAAATAAAATTAGTCGGTTAATAGCATAATCACTTAGGCGATTACCAACAACTTTAATATTCGGATAAAATATTAAGCTCATGCTTTTTAAATTCACATGTGCTTAGGAAAAAATCACAAAGCTCATGCTAACACCCGCAAGAATTCGTAAAAATAAAAAGAAACGAGCAACGCAAACAAATAACAACGCGCTAAAACCTAGTAAAAGAGAACAATAACAAAAGACTAGTCAGACAACTTGTCGCAACATAGAAAACACTTTCGACTACACATATCACTTTACAATAAAAGCTAAGGCAACAGCAGAAAGCCCAAAACAAAACAACAACACCAGCACGCATGCCAAAGCCGTTAACATATGTGAGAGTGTGTGAGTGTGAGTGTGTTTGTGCTCGAATTTATTGCCTTCTAGTAGCTGTCTTTCTGGCATCGTTTAGTTGCCTTTTTTTAGTGTTATTTTCTTACATTTTTTGTTGTTTTTATTTTTGGCACTTCTTCACGGCTATTGTTAACACATTGGTGTTGTTATTACTTTCTGGTTGTTGTGGCATAAATAAACAAAACATACGAGCACTCATACGCAACGTCTTCCAAAAAGTAAAAGAGCAGCTCGTTTAGAACTTGTGCGACTTATAGAGAAGGGTGGTAGTGGGTGGGGTGCAATGTAGTATGTGCTAAATTTATTTTATTTTCTTTTATTTACTTTTCCTTTTATTTTTAGTTATGCATTAGTTTTAAGGAGAACCGCACCTCAGGCCGTTATACAACAACAAAAAGGCAAAAGTCACACAAGTCTTTGGTATAGAATGGAATGGCTATGTGAGCTTGGTTAGTGGTTTGAATTTTGGCGTGAAATCTCTAAAGCATAACACTGAAAACCTTACCGGACCCTGCTTTTGAGATTGGAAAAAATGTTTTTTGCACTTATAAACTGCTATAGGGTATCCTAGGTTTCTAATAAAATTTGTGAGTGCGCCTAAAAGTATGCTATATTTAGTTTAATGTTGTTAGTTGAACTTTATAACTGGCTGGGTCGCATTTAGCAAACTAGAAGACCCTTTTACTAATCATAGTAATATACCTTAGAAATTATTAAGGCAAAATTTTATTCCCAATAAACCCTAAATATGTTATTCTTATAAGTTCATGGCTACTACGGACGGTATATGCGAAAGCTAAAAAATATTTGCTGAGTCAGTTTTATGACTTCAAAACACACCGGAAAAGTCGTCGGAAAATGCGGAGAAGCTAGGTAATGTTGTTCAGCGAAGTTTACTTGATAACCACGTTGAAATTGCTTTTCCAAGTACAGAGTTGTAAGTTGACAAATGCTGCATACTTTTAGGCTCTTGTTGTTTTAGTACAAATTTCATGAACTTACTTTAGTGTTCATAAAAAAAAAAGACAAATTTCTTCATCAAAAATTTAATTGATTTCAGTTGAGTTAAACAAATCGTTGCTGATTATTTCAAATGATTTTTTTTAGAAAAATTCTTTTTGCAGAATTGCTACTTAAAAAACAAATTGCATACATATGTATACATCCAAATAAATATGTATATACATGTATGTGTGTACATAATTGCATTGTAAATTGCATTTACAAATGAGCGACAAAGTCCTAAAGTGCATACTGAATGATTTATTAATGCAGCTGGAAGCCATTTTCATGTCAACATAATATCACTCACATACACATACATACATACATACCAGCCGACTGTGGAAACGTCAGTAATTACCGCAACATGCGTATGAGTATGTACTACAACTACACACATACTCGTACATATTTATGTACATAAGGAAATTTACAAACACAAAAGTGGCCTCTAGGGCATAAGAGTGTTGAGTACTTTGGCATTGGAGTACATTGCTAAGCTTTCAGAATGCGGTGTGGAAGGCCGACATGAGGAGAGGAAGCGAGTTAAATTGAAAGTCAACCTGCAACTGCCTTAATTCAAGTGAGTGAGCATCTCTTCCTACCTCTGCTGATACAACTGAGTACCTTTTGGAAAAATTTCGAAACACTGGCTCACTACTGTGAAACTTTTCTCTTCAGGGTATCCATCAAACCAGAAATTGGGCCGTTGTGTGGTTTTTTCAAAATCTGCTGGTAATATACTGCCATTATTGCATATTCATTGACATGCTAATGCACTTCTACCGATATCGGTGAATGAAAATATTTTGTTGATGTTATACCTGTAGAGAATCTATGAGGACGACTAGTAGTGCTTCACTGAGCTGCTTGGAAGGGCTTTAAGAGAAAAGAACGCTCATTACTTTATTCTGTTGAAGTTTCTATGGAAGCTGCAACATTTTAGACAATTTCAAAGGCCGTAGAAAAAAAAAAATAAAATAAAAAAAATAATAAAAAAATAAAAAAAAAAAATTTATTTAAAGTATTTTTATGAGCTCAAGGCCGTTGCGTGAAAATATAAAACACAATGTTTTAATATGTTGGTCGATATTTCGGTTTTATTCTAAAACCATCATCAGGAACATATGAATATGTTTGATCGACATTCATCTGTTCATTTTGATATTCATATGTTCCTGATGATGGTTTTAGAATAAAACCGAAATATCGACCAACATATTAAAACATTGTGTTTTATATTTTCACGCAACGGCCTTGAGCTCATAAAAATACTTTAAATATTTACATATAAGGCTACAAAAATCATCCAAAAAAAAAAAAAAAATAAAAAAAAAAAAATTAAAAAAAAAATTTTAAAACTCGAGTCCACAAAAATATACTCCGCTTGAGATTCTCTCTAACCAACTGAAATTTTTGTGTTTATTATTCGACGACCATCGAGTTTTGCTGTACTGACTTTCCACTGTTCTCCTATACAATTACGATTACGATTTCATCTGTTCCCCACTTGCATCGTATTCTCTTTTCCTTTTACACACTCCAACTCTCCCTGTCAACTCTTGCTCTCTCCCTCTCTCTCTCCTCACAACTCTCCCCAGCTCCATTAAGCCGCTAACAAATTACAACAACATTTACCACCTGCATCTTTATTGTTGTTATTTATCAACACTGCAATGCGTAACCGTTGATGCGTAATGCACTCGACAATAACAACAACAACAACCAAAAACAAAGTCAACAACACCAACAAAGGAACTTTGAATGTATTGAGGGCATTTAACAAAAAGCCGCATGCGTTGAGGCGTAAATGTTGCCCAGCCACACGCACAGCACACCGCTCCCTCCGCTGCTTTAACACTTTTGGTGTCAAATATGCGCCTGAAGGTGTGCTTTAAAATGTGCAGGTTGAGTACATGTGTGTGTATATATGTATTGGCAAAGGAGTATTTAAATAGATATGTAGAGATATACCCACAGTTCTTTGTAAAATTAATTTAAGTTCGAATAGGCATTAATTTAGCATCAATGTAGCGCATCAGTGAGGAAATGGTATTTTGTTAAACTTGGAAAAGATAAAAAAAAATTGTTGGTTCTCATGTCTTTATGTTTGTTCGCGCATCACTCAAAAACTGTTGGCTAGAAATGAATGCAGTTTTTGCCAAAGTATACTTAGATGTTCAACTTAAAGTTTAGTTACATTTTTCTTCAAGGGAATTGTATATTTTAGCTGTAAACAGTGGTGGCAAAAAACAATTGTCTAAAAATATTTTTGCATATCAAAGTAGCTACTATGTAAGAATATAGAACGATAGTCGTTATAAGAGCTGCCAAAGTAAAAGAAATATTGTGGTTGAATTTGTTAAAACTTTTTTATGTACCTATAAAAAATCATTTTATATGTGTATTAGCATTTTATTTGAATTATTCATTTTTAAAAAAATAATAGTTATAAAAAGCCCAAACAGTAATAATTTCCATATAAAAAATAGTGTTTTTTATAAAAAAATTTTTTTTTTATTTTTTTCGTAAAAAAAAATAAAAAATATATATATAAAAAAAAATTCAGCAAAAAATGGGTATTATTTTTCACAAAAAAAAAAAAATTTTCCACTAAAAATTTACTTTTCACAAAAAAAATTTATTATTTACAAAAAAAAAAAAATTGTATTCATGTGTTTGTACGCCCATCACTTGTTAACTACTACAGCGTATCGAATAGTTTCTTTACTGATATATTGCTGGAGGTTTATCTGGGAGTATAAGAAACCACTGATTCGATTCACGCCCCTTTTTTAAGTAAACTAGGTCTGTACTCTTACATCCTTATTCATAAAAAAATAAAAAAAAATTCTAAACTAACGAAATTTTTTTTAGGTTTTCAAGGTAAATAGGTCCAGAGCTATCTAATGAGCTCATATATATTTTTTTTATAGTTTGTTTTCTACTATGCTTTTTTCTAAATTTTCGTAATCGAAATGAATACCGAATTGAATACCAAACCAGCTGTGTAGCTCCGCCTAACCGGGTTTTGCTCAGTTTCTTATTTGGAAATAAAGAACATCTTATAGTAATTATATAAAGGCCCTAATTTTCTTTTCTCACGCACGCATAGCTGAAATGCAATGCATTCAACCCATCAACTTCCTCTTATCCAGCAACCTAGCAGTTTTGGCCGACTTCACCTGCTACGCACCACCATGGCGTATGAGTGATTTTAAATCCGCTTTTAATGTTGACAATGTCACTTTTCGGCTGCAGGTAAATGAATGAATGGCGTGACACTGGGACTCCAAACATAGCTGCGTGAAGGTATATATGTAAACTGAAAGTACATACATATATGCAAACGACTTTGTTTGTTATAATTGTTGTTGTTGTTGTAGCTCACATACGCATTTGTTTATAGTGGACACAACAATCGAGCTTCAAAAGATCAGAATATCAAAAGCGTATAACATACATATATACATATACATATATAGGTATCAAAGATGTCAAATATGTACATACATGTATATACATACATATGTATAAATGTCTGCTATTATATATATTTGTATAGCGAACACACATATCCTTGGACAGAATACGCACTCAACTGCTTATTAAAGCTTTTTGACATAGCTATATGTACATACATATGTATATTTAAACTCATACACATACATACATACATACATATGTACCCACCAGGAATTTTCGTGAGGTCCTACTTGTGTTATTCATTCCAGCATGCATGATTTTGTTAGGTTCATCGCAGGTGCTGCTAAAATGTGTTAGCTGGTCATGACAGTTTTGAGTATCTCATTTTCCACCTTACTATAGCAGCTTAAAGTAGGAGAAGCCGAAGTTATCAGATGACAAAGTAAGGCTGTGAGCAGCTACGAATTCAGGATCTGTAGGAAGATGTTGGATACAAAAGCAGTAACAAATATGATTGCGAAAAATGATTTTTTTAAACCTGATTTCAGTGATAAAAAGGGTCGTAAGCGCTAATGTTATAAAAAGAAATTACGCGTGTGGTTAGAGCTACTGACGAGTACATGAAACTGGCAGCTGTGAAGTGAGGTCTGCTGCTATTTTCAGGTATGAAGGAGTTATATTCTGAGCTGGTTCGTATACTCACTATCTTACCTTCCTTCCACCTAACGTATGTATCATAACAACCAAATGAAAAAGGCAGCTATGTTAGCATGTACGCACGATTATTTCCGAACGATCACTCTTCATTCCTTTTTGTACTATACAAAGTCATTCATGCGAAGGCGGCCATCGCCGTGCGTTAGTCATGGGGAAAAGTCATGGAAGTTGTTATGCTCCGCTGGTGAAGAGTAAGGCTGAAAGTATTCATGATTTCCACCTTCGGTGGCCTACTGGGTAATCCTACATACACGCGTACTATATATATATGTATATAGATATATGTATAATTAATACATATGTACATATGTATGATTGTGGTTCAGTGAACAAATGCGTTTATTCTATGTAGACTCAGCAAGGCTTGAAGTCAGTTTTTTTCATTGACGTATTTTCGATTTGTCAAGAATCCCACCAGGAATTTTCGTTAGGTCCTACTTGTGTTATTCATTCCAGCATGCATGATTTTGTTGGGTTCATCGCAGGTGCTGCTAAAATGTGTTAGCTGGTCATGACATTTTTGAGTATCTCATTTTCCACCTTACTATAGCAGCTTAAAGTAGGAGAAGCCGAAGTTATCAGATGACAAAGTAAGGCTGTGAGCAGCTACGAATTCAGGATCTTTAGGAAGATGTCGGATACAAAAGCAGTAACAAATATGATTGCGAAAAATGATTTTTTTAAACCTGATTTCAGTGATAAAAAGGGCCGTAAGCGCTAATGTTATAAAAAAAAATTACGCGTGTGGTCAGAGCTACTGACGAGTACATGAAACTGGCAGCTGTGAAGTGAGGTCTGCTGCTATTTTCAGGTATGAAGGAGTTATATACTGAGTTCGTTCGTATACTCACTATCTTACCTTCCTTCCACCTAACGTATGTATCATAACAACCAAATGAAAAAGGCAGCTATATTAGCATGTACGCACGATTATTTCCGAACGATCACTCTTCATTCCTTTTTGTACTATACAAAGTCATTCATGCGAAGGCGGCCATCGCCGTGCGTTAGTCATGGGGAAAAGTCATGGAAGTTGTTATGCTCCGCTGGTGAAGAGTAAGGCTGAAAGTATTCATGATTTCCACCTTCGGTGGCCTACTGGGGCAGTCATACATATACATATGCCAATTTATATACATAAGCGTACAAAGTATATGGTTATTATAAGGGTATGCAGTTTTCCCCCCCATTTTGTGTTCTTAATAATTTTATTTCTCTTGATTTTTTATCATTATTGAATATTTGTCAAGAACACAGAATCGGGGGTTGATAAAATTTCAATTTGAGCTAAAAACCACGTCCGCTTTTTAGAAGTTAATATTTTTTCCCCCGTAGATCTTTATTTATTTTTATGAGTTTTAAAAAAATTTGTATATAAATATGGGCGTGTTCCTATAATAAGAGTAAACCTGTTATTAATGATTACTATTAGTAATAATTGTCGGCTTGATAGATTTTTTTTTAAAAGGATTACTTATTATAATTTTATCAAGAATCATAATTTAAAAAATTTATAAAAATTAACAAAAAACATAATTAGTTTAAAAAAAAATCAAAAAAAAAAACAATCAAAAAATTCAAAAGTATCTAGTCAAAGTATTTAATAATTTTTTTTTACTTTGCTCATTTCTAATTTTTTTAAACTAAAACTAACCAATCAAATAATCAAAAATAATTTCCAAAAATTAGATTTGAAAATTAAAATAACTCAAAAAATGAAAAAAGTGTTTCAATAAAAAAGTCACAACAATAAAATAGTCAAAGAAATGAAAAAAGTTATTTTTAATTTTTTTGTTTACTCTTGCTTATTTCTGATTTTATAAATTTAAAACACCCCAAAACAATACAAAAAAAATTAAAACAATAAAAAACAATGAAATAGTCAAAAGAAAAAAACAAATAAATTAAAACATTTTTTTTGTTTACTGTTGCGTGTTTCTCATTTGTTTTTATATTTATTTTTTTATTATTTTATTTATTTTTTTTTTCCAAAACAATAAAAATAATCCAAACAATAAAAAGCAGTTAAATATTCAAAGTAACTAAAACTTTTTTTTTTTTTGTTTACTGTTGCTTGCGTCTGATCGTTTTTATTTTTATTCTTTTTTTTTCTTTTTAGTGTTTTTGATTTTTTGTTTACTTTTGTTGTTGTTTACAAAACAAAATTATTTTTACGTAATCAAAAAAAATTAAAAAACTCCCATAACAAGCTAAAGTAAAAAAAAAATTAACACACCCTAATGTACATAGTATACATATGTATATAGATATCAATTGTATTTATATAAAATACAAGAGGCATGTATTTTCACATTCATATATTCTATCCTGTATCTTATATACATACATACATACATATGTACATACATACATACACGACATATGTATGAGCGAAAGCCTTCAACACTTTTTGCGTAGGCGAATGACTGATTATCTGACTGGCTGTTCGTGTGTCTCCTGTTTCTATGTATGTATGTGTAAATTGACATGCAAGCGGATTAAAAAATTTTAAAATCAACTCTTAACATGACATTGCAGTTTCGGCTTTCTGATGCATGCATAACAGCAGCAACAACAACAACAACAACAAACAATAAGCAACAACTCTAACAAAAAACTTAAAACAATGCAAACAAGAACAATGAACAAACGAACGTAAAAACGATCAGAAAAAAGTGAGGATTTTAAGTCAGAATATATTTTGGAGGGTAAAAACAAATACAAAGATAGCTCATATGATAACGGTTTGTTCCCTGCCGAGAAGTCAGTAACTAGTGATACACATTTGATTTGAGATTTTTGGTTTTACATGCCATTAGCAACAAAAAAAGAGTTTCAGTCATTGAAATTTAGTAATTTTGTGTTAAACTATTTAATTGAACTTGACTAGAAATTTGAATAATAATTATACAAAAAATATTTTTTTGGTAGAAACTAAATTTAAATTTTTGTACAAAGAAAAACATCTTTCTGGAATTTTAAGAATATCTTAGATGCACTCAGAGATCAAAGATATGTATGATACAAAAAAAATTTTATGGCGAACTTTTTTTTCAATTCTGAAAAATCAAAGATTTTTTTAAATTAGAAATTTAAAAATTTTTTTTTCCTCTACTATATTTTTCTAGAGAAAAATTTAAAAAAGAGTCTCTGAAAATTGCAGGATATCTTAAGATATAACAGAGATATGATAAAAAAAATGTTAGTCTAAAATTTAATGGTGAACTTTTTTTCGGTGCTTAAAAATCAAAGATTTTTTAAAATTAAAAATTAAACAAATTTTTTTTTTTTTAAATATTCTTTTCTAGAGTATTCCTATGAAAGTGCCAAATTCTCAGTGATCAAAATAGAGTTTAATTAATTGAACTCGACAAGAAAGGTAAAAAAAAATTTTTTTTCAAATTTTAAAAAAAAATTTGTAATTCCTATTTTTTAAAAAATAACAAACAATTCTCTGAAAATTTTTAGAAAACTTTTAGTTTAGCTAGAGGTATAATACAAAAAAAAGTGGGCCAAAAATCAATGACATATGTACGTAAAATATTATCGATTTTTAAAATTCGAAAATATGTTTTCTTAATTATTTTTTTTTATAACTCTAAGTATTTAGTTTTGAAGCGCCTACAGAGTCAGCTAAAGTGAGAACATTTTTTTTTATGTATATATTTTTGGTTTTCATTTTTCTATAGCACAAAAAAACTTTTCAGTAATAAAAATTATGTAAATTTGTGTTTAACAAACTGAGCTCTGCTAGAAAGCTAAAAAAATAAAGAAAAAAATTTTTAGAAAAAAATTAAAAGAATTCATATTTTGAAAAAAAAGAAGGTAAAAAATATTGAAGAAAAAATTTTTTTGGAGAAAATTTAAAAATTCCTACTTTGGAAACAACCTTCTTTCTGAAAATTTCTTATCAGTCAAAAATAAATGGCCAATTTGGAATTTTTTTTTTTAATTAAAAACAGCCTTCTGAAAATGTCATCATATCTTAAAATATATCAGATTCATAAACAAAAAAATTTCAGGCCAAATTTCAATGTTTTCTAAAATTATAAATTTATTTTTTTTTGTAAATATTTGTGTTAACCTCAAGTATTCCATTTGAAAGTTTATTTTTTTTTTGTCAAATTCAGTAGCTGTCGTCATAACCAACCTCATTCCAAAAAAAAATATCCTCTCACCAACACATCAACATCTTTATCCTGCACTAATCCGCCAATCATCATCATTTTCCGTGGATTTCTTTGACAACAAATTCACCTTTTCAAAATGACCCTAAATCCCATTTACGCTTGATAAGATCCATACATGCGCTAATATTGTTGTTGCTATTTTCAAGCATCATTTGACGTCACTTTTCAACTCGAATGCCAAGAAGAAATTGAAAAAAAGAAGAGGAATGAAATGAAGAGCTCATCAACAAAAATAAAAAAAAAAATAGGCAAATAGAGCTTAGGACATGACAAATGGTATACATATGTTTATATGAACCAACAACAACAAATCACGCAAATCACAAAAAAAAATAACAAAGACGTTTTATAAAATATGAAAATCCGCTTAAAATGCCGCGTAAATACTTTAACCAAAATGATGACGCATGTTTTGTTACAAAATTTCACAATGAGCTATGCTGTGTAAATAATATTTATGAACGTACAACAACAACATTTCAAGTAGTGAGGAAATTGACAGCACAACTGAAGATGGTTGTGCAAATGAATGAGTGTGTGTGTGCGTCTTGAGCTCGTGAGCTTTTTAACATCTCCTTCAACGCTTCCACTCCCCGTTTCCTTGCTTGCGAGGGTCATTAGCATAAAGTGCTTGGCTGTCAAATGAGGGAGGTGGCTTGCGGTCTTTTCATAGCATATTTCTTGACTCAGAGTGCGTGTGGGGTGGCTATATTGAGGTCGTGCACTTTGGTAAGCCACAACGTGAATGTTGGGGAAAAAAGCAAAAAAGAAAAACAAAAAACGTGGAGCATGTCTTGTCATATTTTCGCATAATAACTTATTTTGTGCTGTGAAAAGGCGACGAAGACGTAAAGGACCACAGCAAAAGCTGGCAGGAGCTACTGTCAACTCCACAGCTCCATTTTTGTAAGTACACAAACAAACACTCACTCACTCATACAAGCAGCTCACTTGCTATTCAAGTGGCCACCATTACTTTTGACTGTTTATTGACAAATGATGTTACGAACTGGCGTCAACAATTCAGTGGATACAGTGGTGTGCAATAAAATAGCACAAGTATTAAAGGAATTAAAAATTATTGCGATTTTGTTTCGCTGACCGATAGGTGTTTGTGTAAGAACCTCTCTGGTGTGGAGGTAGTGTTGCTGGCTTACCACGAAGAAGGTCTCAGGAGAAGTAACAAAAAATTTTTAAAAACGTGGCCGCACTCGGCAGTGGTCGGCAAACCTCCTCGTGTATTGCTGTCATTAAAAAGGTGCTCAGTAAAAATTACTCTGCTTTTTCAGTTAGGTAGGAAGCTGGAGCTGAAAATCTTCAGAGGTACAGCGCTGGCGGGTAGCCACTCCGAAGCTCCTAATGTTCGTATCTAAATCCAGTTTTTTTTATAGAAATACAATAATCAACTGTACTCGCGTTGCCATTGCATTGCACAGCTCCTCCTGTCTTCATTTTACATTTCCATCATTTTTCACTTGAACGCTCACTCACTCATCCTGCATATCCTCTTCCCTTCCCTCTACAAATACTATATTACTTTTCCTCTTTTGCTCCAGCCATCTTCCTTCTACGTTTGCCACCATACGTTCCATTCACTTTGTCCCCCACTTTCTTTTCGCCTCATTTTCAGTCTTTGTGCTCGCCATTTTACTTTTTCATTTGTGTATCTCAATTCAGCCTATCGGCTTATTGTTCGGGATTTAATTTTATTGCTTTCTTTGTGTATTTCTTTTCTTCCACTTCTTTTCTCATTGGATCTCTCCATCTCTTTCATACATTCTTCTTTGTCTATTATTGAATATCTCTTTGAATTTGCTTAAATAGCCTCATTTGTTACATTGTTTGCCTTTTGTTGGCGTCTTATTTTTATTTATTGACTGACGATTTGCTGTGGTAATCTTCTTCCTTCTTTATGACGAATTTTATTTGTGAATTTATTGTTGTTGATTTTGCTTTTATTGAATGGTATTATGTATTTAGTTATTTATTATGGGATGAAGTAAACTAAGCGAAGGTAGGGAAGGTTAAGGTTTAGGAAGGTTTCTTTAAATGTGGATGGCAGGAGTTGAATTGAACATAGAAATAACCGCCAGGTAAAAAAAAACTCGGGTCATTCCGATTATTGTACAATATCTCTCTGTTAGATAAGTAGCACTGACATGTATGGAGTTTCGAAGATAAAACGAGTTTTTATAGGTCATTTTGAAGCTTAAAAAATCTGCCTTCAAACTTTCAAAAACTTATTTAAAAATTTTCGAATTTAAAATTTAAATTTTTTTTCAAATTTTCGAAGTCGAAGTTCGAAATTTTGAGATATTGTCCTGGAATTTGTTTTTAATTATGTATAAAGATTTTCAATATTTGTATTGGCCTACTTAATAAAAAAATTTCGAATTTGAAGTTAGAAATTTTTGCAACTTTCGAAGTCGCAGTTCGAAATTTTGAGATATGGTCTTGGATTTTTTTTTAACTCTGCCTGCAGATTTTTCAAATTTTAAGTTTAAATTTTTTTTAAATTTTCGAAGTCGAAGCTCGAACTTCGAAGTTTTGAGATATTGTCCTGGAATTTTTGTTTAACTCTGTGTGAAGATTTTTAGTATTAGTATTGGCATACTTCATAAAAAAATTTCGAATTCGAAGTTTGAAATTTTTGCAACTTTTGAAGTCCATGTTCGAAATTTTGAGCTTAGCATACTTAATAAAAAAATTTCAAATTCGATGTTTGAAATTTTTGCAACTTTCGTAGTTTTAATACTACGCTTAGCATACTTATTTGCACGTTTTCGAATTCGAAGTTAGAAATTTTTACTACTTTTGAGCTCGAAGTGCAAAATTTTCGGATTTCGTTCTAAAAATGTTTCTTACTTTGTAAGCATTTTCCAATATTAAGCTTGGCATATTTAGTTTAAAGTTTTCGAATTCGAAGTACTGTAGTTCGAAAGCTTTTAAAAACGAAGTACAATTTTTAATTCATTAAACTCGTATTCTTCGAAATCTCTCAAAAATGTTTAAATAGTTATGTAGCTTAGATTACTTAACTTAAAGTTTTCGTACTAGAAGATTGAAATTGCTGTATTTTCCAAATTTGCAGCTCGAACTGCTCGGGGTTTTAATTCAAAGCTTTAAATTCGAAACCTTTCGATTTTCGGTTTGGATGTTAACCTTGAAAGTGGAAAAAGTCTAAAATCTTGAAATGTGCTTTTAGTTAAACCAAGCAGCTGAAAGTTCTGCGGGGAAACGACTTTGTTTTTAGTTTTAATTTTGACATTTTTTTAAATTTGTTTCTGAATTTGAGTTTTTAATTTATTTTTTTGAAATTATTTTTTCTTTATTTTTTTTTTAATGGTTTTGTTTAATTTTTTTTGCATTTGAGTTTTTTATTTCTTTTTTTTTAAATTTTTTCAAATACTTTTTTAAATTTTTGTCTAATTTCTTTTTTAAATTTTTTTTAGTTCCTAAACTTTTTTCTGTATTTGAATTTTTTATATCTTTTTTTTTAATTTTTTTAATTTTTTTTCTGGGTTAAATTTTCTCGGAAAAGTAATAACACAATTTTTTTTTTAATTTCAACCCCATCCAAAGCTGGGCTAGTCTCACTTTTAACAAATATATCGACAAGTCATTTCGGTGCTTAGCTGCAAATAAAGCGCATAATGAACATCTTTGTTATCTAATGAGCTTTCTCTTTGTTAATAATGAGCAATACATTTCCAATCATCTCCACCCCTGCGTCCGCAACGAATCGCTTCTAGTGTTTTTGTAATTTCACGCTTTATTTTCTTATTTATAAATACGAGTGCGAGAAATGCTTAATACAAAACAACAACAAGCAACAAATATTCCGCATGGCCTGCGCACAGTGTTTTCGTTTTATAAATTTTGTAATTTTTTTGGAAAATTTCTATTAGTTTGTGGGAGATGAAAATAAATTGAAATAATAACAACAATGATTGTGCAATAATCAGATTTAATCATCGATTTGATCATTCCATGATTTGACCTTTATTTCTGCATTGTAATGTAATAATTAATTTTTCTTCAAATCGCGCAAACTTGTCCTTTCCTTTTGTGGTGTCTCATTCGCATTGTGCTCGTGTTTATTTTTTTATTTATTCAACTCATTTGATTTTTGCGTTCATTTGCCAAGCTTTGTAATTAGATGAGCGCACACCTTTCGCACGCCCACCCTCACCCTTGGACCTCAAACTCACTCCCCCACTGGGATAGCATTCCCTTCACCTCAACAACTTTCACACCCTCTCATCTGCCTTCGGTCACACCGCTTTTATGTTACTCGCATGCTGCTCGCACTTCAGCTTCTCGCCTTCTTTTCAGCAGCACTACACTCACCCCCCACTCCCTTCCCTTACACGACTTCCCTGTGAATCGAGCAGCTGCTTCACTCGCTTCAGTTCATCACTGCTTGGCTATTAATGTACTTCATCACTTCATCATTTGTATCTTTGGAAGCTCATTTTCCCTGTTTTTCACCTCGCCCGCCTCTTGCGCATTTGCTTTCTCCATCCACGCCTCGTTGCATTTTGTTTTCATCCTTATCATTAATTTTTGTGTTTTTGTTCTTTTTTTTTCTGCGGTCTTACGCATCCTCGCCCATTAACTGTGTGACGGCCAGGCCACACTTTCTGGCAAACTGACAATATTTCTTTTACATCGTGGTTTCGGGTGTTCTAGAATATTTCCACCTCTTCGTTCCACCTACGCAATTTAGTTTTTCCCTCTTTTGTTTTTGCGTGTGCGCTTACGGGTTATGGTTTAACGTTTTTGCATTCTCCCATTTATGGCTTCCACTTCTCTTTACTGTCCGTGGCTAATTAATTGATTAGCTTCACTAAATCGGTCAATATGTTTTATGGTTTGGCTCGCTTTTCGGTTCTTCCAACAATTTGTTGTCTTTTGTTTTTCTATTACCCTGAACATCTTGTGTAGGGTTTTTTGCTTTTCTTTTTGGGAAGTGTGTAATGATTTACTAATTAGATTTAGTGAATGTTGTTTTTGTACTAAAACAATTTGACCTCTGATATTTGGACTGTGAAATGTGGCACGTGTTGTAGTTCTCCATTTTATTTTATTTTATTTTGATTTTATTTTATTTTTTCTTTATTTCATTTTATTTTATTTTATTTTATTTTTTTTTATTTTATTTTTTTTTTCTTTATTTCATTTTATTTTATTTTATTTTATTTTGTTTTATTTTATTGTATTTTATTTTATTTTATTTTGATTTTATTTTATTTTTATTTTATTTTATTTTATTTTATTTTATTTTATTTTATTTTATTTTATTTTATTTTTACTCTATTTTATTTTATTTTATTTTATTTTATTTTTATTCTATTTTATTTTATTTTATTTTATTTTATTTTATTTTATTTTATTTTATTTTATTTTATTTTATTTTATTTTATTTTATTTTATTTTATTTTATTTTATTTTATTTTATTTTATTTTATTTTTATTCTATTTTATTTTATTTTATTTTATTTTATTTTATTTTATTTTATTTTATTTTATTTTATTTTATTTTTTCTTTATTTTATTTTATTTTATTTTATTTCATTTTATTTTATTTTATTTTATTTTATTTTGGTTTTATTTTATTTTATTTTATTTTATTTTATTTTATTTTATTTTATTTTATTTTATTTTAATTTATTTTATTTTATTTTATTTTATTTTATTTTATTTTATTTTATTTTATTTTATTTTATTTTATTTTATTTTATTTTATTTTATTTTATTTTATTTTATTTTATTTTATTTTATTTTATTTTATTTTATTTTATTTTATTTTATTTTATTTTATTTTATTTTATTTTATTTTATTTTATTTTATTTTATTTTATTTTATTTTATTTTATTTTATTTTATTTTATTTTATTTTATTTTATTTTATTTTATTTTATTTTATTTTATTTTATTTTATTTTGTGATTTTTACACATTTCGCTTTGTCTCTTATTGTCATATTTCTATTTTTTATTTTACTCCTTTCTTCTCAGCCAAATCTTCTTTGTTTGTGTTGCGCTTATTCTCTATGAAAATTGAATTTCAAGAACTTAACAAAATTTTGCCTTCTTAAGAACATAAATTAAGCCGCTTTTATTGACTAACTTAAAAGGCAAAAAGGTTAAGATCGTGAGAATATGCACATTTGTTGGCTTTATGTTTACGCATATGGGTATTAATTCATTAAATATTATACATACTAGCATACATATATATGTTCATATATACATAACTATAACATTTTCAATTTACCTATCACATGTGAAGAAACTAGCTTATAATACAACATGCATGTATGCCCAGTAGGAAAGTTGATGCGCAATTCATGAAATTCGAATTTTTATATCTTCCTCTCCTTCAATTCCACTTAATATGGTGCATAGCTTGTATTTATTAGAAGATTTTCATCAGAAACCAAATACATATTAGCAACAACAGAAAGTATATTATTAAAAAAATTCACTAGATGGCGCTGATATCTCGCTATTGTCAAAACTTGTATTTAAAATCCAATTCGGATCATATAGAAGACCTATAATGGTAACAGAGAGTAACCGATTTTTGGGAATTTTGAAACTACATAGAATCGAAATTGTAAGTGAACCTGCTCAATCACATTCCTACAGGGTGCATCATTCACTATTGCATAATTATTTATTTATTTGCTACAATTTTCCGCAATATCCTTTTTGTGTGAATTTCCACACGAGTCACTATAGTGGGTGGTGACAATATCTAACTAACTGTTGTCCTGGTGACTTTTATTTGTCGTTGCTAATTAAGTGTGTATGCATGTTTCTATTTACATTTGTATTGGTGTACAAGCACACACACACACACACACAGCCCACTGTAACACATACATATGAGTTGGCAAAATATGAGGGATGACATTTTAATCCAATACTAATCGCATACGTGCACAAGTGAAGAACACACATGATAAAGCAAAATATACGAATTGTGAGTTTATGGGATGTGAGTACCCAGTAGGGCAAGTTTGTAGTACTTAACAGGTGAATGTATCATTTGTGGTATTATATGATAAATGGTTAGAAAAAGTCCTCAGTTTGTGCAAATAGCTAGGATAGTTGCCTGTCAAATACTCCGACTTCTTCGAATTCGAGTTCGAAAAAATTTATACTTTCTACTAGTGATAATCTAGTTAAAATTTTTTTATATTTATTAGCATTGCAGCGCTAGTTATCAATCAAAAATTCCGATTACTACCTTTTCGATTTTCCTGCAGGGTAGTTTTGCCGGCGAGCAATGTTGTTTCATTTGAAGTGCAAGTGCTTGTATTCGATATATTTACAATCGCCAAAAGTGT
This sequence comes from Sphenella marginata, assembly GCA_951509765.1. Classification (NCBI taxonomy): domain Eukaryota; kingdom Metazoa; phylum Arthropoda; class Insecta; order Diptera; family Tephritidae; genus Sphenella; species Sphenella marginata. The sequence continues at coordinate 101,753,413 of OX608080.1, read as the reverse complement.
ATTTAATCGCCAAAAGTGACATTAAAGGGTTACTTGGCGGATGCTGTCACATACTCGTGTAAGAATGTGTGTATTTAGCTCGAATTAAATGTATACAAATCATCCACATCAATAGCAAACACTTGACATTATTCTCACCTTTTGTGACATTAATCGGTTTTTGTGTTGAGCTCAGTGTTTTTGTTGTTTTTATTTTTTTGCTGCATACTTCACTTTTTCTTCTTTATCCGTGGAGTTAACCCCATCCAGTCTCGCTGAGAACAATTTTTTTTTTTACTTAACGCATAACTTCCTTCTTGCGAGTGCGTCATTTATCATATTTTCTTACGTGAAAGCTAAATTGATGAGGTGAGTACGTTTGGTGACACCGTCTTGCAGTTGTAAATGATGTGCTGTGTTTAAGTTTGAGTCCAAGAAGTCTCTTAAAATACAAAAAAAAACTCATTGAAAATTTTGAAAAAAAAAATTGTACACAATATGTAAATACCACAGTTTCCATTTCTGAACTGAGTTGGAAATTGGGATGTTGGGAGAGCTTAGCAGCTTTTCTGGAAAGTCGGAATTTAAAAAATTTTTGAGACTGTTCAGACTGAGAAACTCCAAGCAGTAATTAAGTCACAATCGTTACAAAAGTATTTTTTTTATTTATTTTTTTTTATATTTTCTTAAAAGTCTTTCAAACCAAAAGAAAAACCAAATCTTCAAAGTTAATATGGGAAAATGACTGATTGTCTAAATAACTAAAAGACTTTTGCCTAAAAATGCAACAAAGCGTAAATTTGCCAAAACTTAAGTAAATTAGCATGCAAATCAAAGGAGAGGAAAATGAAATTTCTTAGCTAAAATCTTTTCTTGTAGTAAATATTATTAGGGATGCACATTTTGCGATTTTTAAAAATGAGAAATTTTCGGGATCAGGCTTTACAATTACGGGATTCGAGTATTAGTCGTTTTTAGTTTTAAATACTCATTATACTCCAACAGACCAGCTGGAAAAACATGTAGAAGTTGTTGGAGAAACCATATAACTTTTATGAGAGCAAAAATTTTAGAAAAATTTATCCCGAAATTTTTGGGGCAACAAAATATTTGAAAAAATGAAGTCCCGAGATTTTCGGGAGATGAAAAACTAGAAAAAAGTAATTCCAAGATGTTTAAAAGAGCAAAACTTTTATACAAATCCCGAAATTTTTGGAAAAATTCCCAACACTTTTAGGTGAGCAGAAATTTGAAAAAAAAAGAATCCTGAGATTTTTAGGACAACAAAAATTTGACATAATTCCCTAAAAACAACAAAAATTAAAAGAAAGTAATCCCGAGATTTTTAGGTCAAAACAAATTCTAAAGAAATCCGAGATTTTTATGAGAGCAAAAATTTGAGAAAAGGAGTCTCGAGATTTTTAAGACAACAAAAATTTGAAAGAAGTCCCGAAAAAGGCAAAAAATTAAAACAAATTAATCCCGAGATTTTTAAGTCAACAAAAATTCAAAAGAAATCCGAAATTTTTATGAAATTTCAAAAAAAGGAGGCCCGAGATTTTTAGAACAACAAAAAGTTTAAAGAAATCCCGAAATTTTTATGACAGCAAAAATTTAAAAAAAAATCCCGAAATTTTTAGGGTAACAAAAATTTTGCAAAATCCCTAGAATTTTATGAGAGCAAAAATTTAAAAAAAAAATGAAATACCGAGATTTTTAGGAAAACAACAATTTAAATGTAATCCTGGCATTTTTAAGGCAACAAAAATACAAAAAAGTAATCCCGAAATTTTTACGAGCGCAAAAATTTGAAAAAAAACAAATCCCGAGGTTTTTAGGACAACAAAAATTTGGACGAAATCCCGAGATATTTAGCAGAGCAAAAACTTAAAAATTAAATTTAACGAATTAAATCTCGGGATTTTCAATATCCCGCAATTGTCATATCTAGTGTTCAACACAAAGCAAATCATAGATATTGTGCTTAGTTGGCTCGACTGGTCGAAAACAAGACGTTCGATGTTCGTTGACGTTTAACAAACTTTTAGTTGTTTTTGTTTCTTTTTTGTTGTTGTTATTAACTTTTGTTCTTATACTTACTTTTGTTCTTGTAAATGTTTAAATGCCATAATGTCCTTTTACTTAACCAACATTAAGTTTTAGCTTGTTTACACACCTTTTGTTGTCCTGCCAACATTCACAGCTTGTCTTCGTTCTAATTTACTTCTCAGCTGCTTTTCACTGTTACTACTAAGAAATGTAAATAATTGCCAAAAATTGTTGTTACACTTTTGGTGTGCATAACATTAGGCTCTTAAGCCTTTGAACTTAGCACAGCATAGAGCTTATGTGTGTGTGTTTGTGTTTGACTGGTTGTGAGCTGCCGTCTTGACATGTTATTCCTCTTACCAAACTTGAAGACAATTTGAGTTGAGCAACGAATTTTGGTAGAAGAGGAAGAGTGTGGGGAGGAAGTGAATAAGAAATACGCTCACTTGTTATTTGCCTTGTTTCCGCCATGTTTTGTGGCTTAACCACGGCTTTTGTGGCTACTTTAGGGTATTTTCGGTGTGGCTTTGTCAGACTTCTGTTTGGTAGGGGGAAAGAGAGAGAGAGCTTCTGAGCATATTTTGAAGATGAGATGACATTTTTTTTTGGAGAATTTAAGTGTGAGAGTGGAAGTTATTTGGGGACTCTAAATGAAACTTTAAATCGGATTTCCACTGCTTCAGATATGGGGTTCCCTTGTTCCAATAGACTAACCCAGGCAATTCCCTTGTCTCGACATTTGGAAGATGATATGACGAGACCTTTTTTTAGAGAATTTAAATGTGAGAGTGGAAGTTATTTGGCGACTCTAAATGAAACTTTAAATGGGATTTCCACTACTTCAGGTATGGGGTTCCCTTGTTCCAATAGACTAAACCAGGCAAATCTCTTGTCTCGAGCCCTTGTCTCGACATTTGGAAGATGATATGACGAGAACTTTTTTAGAGAATTTAAGTAAGAGTATCAAAGTTATTTGGGTACTCTCAATGAAACTTTAAACGGGATTTCCACTACTTGCCGTATGGGGTTCCCTTGTTCCAATAGACTAAACCTCGACACAGCTGCCTATGCTATTGGCTTTTAAATGCAAAATATAATAAAAATTGCCACTTAATCTACTTGACACTCGAGCTCAATGTGTCCACATTTCCTACACCAGAAAAAAAAATTTTCAGAAGAAACTGAATTGACCTGCTTCCCATCTCAACACTCCAAACACGACCCCTCTCACATCCTCTGTGTCGCACAACAATACAAAAAAGACGTTTAAGAAACAAGTCGCAATAACTTTTTGAAAAGCCTCAAAGCCTTTTGGAAGATCAAATTTTTCAATTACGCTAAAGTGGCGAACTCATAAAATTTTCACGCCACTGATGAGCTCAAGCAGCCAGTCAAAGACAGTGAGTGTGAGTGTGAGCGTAGGCTATGCGGTGAGCCGCGTGATGCGTTGATTGTGAAGACTTTAGGCAATTTGGTGACAAAAATCTCGAGAAGGCAAACAAAATGAAGGAAAAGAAAATAAAAGAAAGAATTTAAGAAGAAAAAAGAGAGGACGAAAGGAAAGAGAGGAAAAGTTAAAAGACAAGACGTGAAGTGTCAATGGAAAATATGAGTAGTTAGATGGGGATGGCGTCCAATTTTTTTTTTTTTTTTGTTTTTGTGCGTGCAACTTTTTAACCCTTTCAAGACTGTGGTTGTGTGTGGCATTTGTCACTTTGAAATATTTTTTTTTGTTTTTTAATTTTATTGTAAAGTGTCTACGTTGTCGTTTTATTTGTTTTTTGTTTTCTTCTGCTGCTGTCTTATGTCTCGGTCTTATGTGGTTTGGTTGCAAAAACTTAGAGCAGACTTTAATGTTGAGACTTTGTTGTTGGGGGGAAGAGTGAAGGGTGTTGCTTCGCTTTTAATTTTAGCAGCAAAGTGCGGCAAGTTTTTGATGAGTTCAGCGCTGGAGAAGAAAGTTGGTTTGGAGACGAAAGTTGGTTGCGTTGTGCAGATTGCGAGCATACAAGTTTGTTTGTTGTTGTTGTGTGATTCTTGATTTTATAATTTCTTGCGAAAAAAATAAACAAATGGAAAAGCATAAATTTGCATTGAGACAATGCAAAAGTCGTGTCGTGGCAGCAAAAAATTTTCTACGCAAAACATTGCGGTTGGTACTCAAAAACAGACAACATCAAAGCCCAGCGGGGCTTCGGCGGCTAGGTCATGCTATGAAAATGAATGACAATGTGCTGGGGTTTCGGGAATTGACTAGCGATTACGTCTTTCACAACAAACTTCTTTCGAGTTGTCCATATCTACAATTTGATAACACATTTGGCTCAACGGGGTTCACATATTGGTCGATAACTCCGAAACCGATTGAGTTATTGAAATAAAAGTCAGCTTAAACCTTAAACCAGACATCTAGTATTGAAACTGTGAAAGTTGCATTTAATTATATTGAGCAGTTTTTGAGTGATGCGTGAACAAACATATAGACATACAGACAAAAATTCATGCTTTGGTTGCTATTGGCTCAATATTGACACCTGCTTTCAATTTTTTTTAAATAACTGCTATGTAAAGACAACGGACTGTTATAATTTAGAACATGTTGAGACATACCTGCTCTACATATTTGTCGATAACTCCGAAACCGATTGAGTTATTGAAATAAATGTTAGCTTAAACTTTAAACCAGACATCTAGTATTGTAACTGTGAAAGTTGCATTCAATTATTTTGAGGAGTTTTTGAGTGATGCGTGAACAAACATATAGACATACAGACGAAAATTCATGCTTTGGTTGCTATTGGCTCTATAATGACTCCCTCTATAATTTTTTTTTAAATAACTGCTATCTAAAGACACCGGCCTAAAATTTAGTTAGTCGAGTCAAGATTAAACTGGGTCTCAATCCCAAGGGTTGACTAGCTGAAGGGACGTCGAAGCTCTTACCAGTCTCCGAAAACGTGAGGAATAACACGCCATCTCTCTCATACTCAAGGCAGCTTTTCGGATGATATTTCATATGAGCTGGATGGACGTATCTTGGCTGCTGATATCTCATTATCAGAGCCTCCTGGTTTTTTTCACAGCAAAGATCTCTGAACACCGTCCTCACTAATGAGACGAAAATTGATGCAAATTGCTTTTTATTAAGAAAAAAACCTCCTCCTCTCCGCTAAACACTTGAAGAACACCGTGGTGTAAATAAAAAGAAGACGAACCTAATACTTAGCTATTCAAAGTTCCCGATTTGCCTAATCAAAAATCAAACGCAACACAAACAGAAGCCATCACGCTGCACACGAAACGCAGGCTTGCGTTCAAGATTCACTGACGCACCCGCACCCAGCAGCTGCGTATGTTTGAGTTTGAAGCAACTTTTTACCAACTTTTGATTTCTTTCCTTTTACGTAGCTGCGGCGTCTTCTTAGTGTTTTGAGTTGAGAAATGGGATGAGAGTAGGATTAGTTGCCTTTTTGCTGATTTAGCGCACACTCCCATCTTACGCACACACACTCGACACTTTGGAAAAACATACCCACAGAAAAAACACGTCAAGTCAATCAAGCTGAGCAAAGCTTGGGTGAAAAGCTTCAAGCAGATCGAAATGCAAATGCCGCAAAATAACTCGCACAAAATCAATTCAAGTGTATAATTGCGATAATCTGCTTTTAAGTAGTTAAATAAATAAAAGTTAATTTCGAAGACGATGAGTTTGATACACAAAAAAGTTGTTCTATGGAGGGTAGGGATGGGCTGAAATCGGAGCGCTATGGATGCAAGCTTTTCGTGGAAAATATAAAGCGAATGTGTCTTACTAAGTATGAAAGTGGTTGGGAAATGTTTCAAAAGAAGTCTCTATAGTTGATTACTATATACCCAGTTGCGCTCAGAATATTTTATACCCAGTTGGGAATATTAATATGGCCGTTATAGTGTCCTTATCAAAGTTTAGACCAGACCTGTTAAATCTGGTTGAAAATTAAAAATCAATTATATTAAACTGCTCTACTAATTTAATCGATTAATCATGATTATCGAACATTTTATCAATCAATAACAATAAATCGATTATGATTAAATTTTGTGTTCGATTAATGAGGATTAATAGCGACTTATTCGTTTTCATATTTAATTCTAGGATTAATCAAATTAATCAAAATTTCAATTTGATTAATTGCGATTAACGAGGATTAATAAAAAATTTTAAATATTTCAATATTAATTTAAATAAAAAAAAGTTTACAATTTGTAAAGAGAGGAGTAATTTGGACATTATAAAAGTTCAAACCAGACCTGTTAAATCGGGATTAAAATTAAAAATCGGCTACATTAAACTGCTCTACTAATTTAATCGATTAATTATAATAATCGAACATTTTTAAAAAATTTAATCGATTAGGTTAAAATTTTGTGTTCGATAAATGAGGATTTATTTCGTGTTCAAATTTAATCCTAGGATTAATCAAATTAATCAAAATTTCAATTTGATTAAATTGTCTGATTAATTGCGATTAACGAGGATTATTAACAAATTTTAAATATTTCAATATTAATTTAAATAAAAAAATTTTACAATTTTGTAAAATGAGGAGAAATTTGGACATTATAAAAGTTCAAACCAGGCCTTTTAAATCTGGTTGAAAGTTAAAAATCGGTTATATTAAACAGATCTACTAATTTAATCGATTAATTATAATAATCGAACATTTTTAAAAAATTTAATCGATTAGGTTAAAATTTTGTGTTCGATAAATGAGGATTTATTTCGTGTTCAAATGTAATCCTAGGATTAATCGAATTAATAAAAATTTCAATTTGATTAAATTGTCTGATTAATTGCGGTTAACGAGGATTAATAATACATTTTAAATATTTAAATATTAAATAAAATTAAAATTTTTTAGAATGTTGTGTCTTTTTGTAAAATAATCCAAAAAAAAAGAAAATTATGTATTCCCAGAAAACCATAGGAGTCATACATGAGTAAAAAATGAGTCTTAAATGGAAGCGTTTATGATCTTTATGAGCTCGTTTATGAGTCCGAAATGAGGGCATTTCCCTTCTTGCGATGGTCGTCCGATATGAGTCTGATTCCATATATCATATGAGCTTGAATAGGACACCTTTTTTTCTCATAAACGGCACTTATTAATCCTCTTCAATCGAATTGAAATTTTTATTAATTCGATTAGTCCTAGGATTAAATTTGGAAACTAAATAAATCCTCATTAATCCCCATTAATCGAATGCAAAATTTAATACTAATCGATTAATTATTCTAAAAATTAATCGCATAATTATCCTAAAATTTAATTGCAATCAATCAAAAATTTTAATCAAATTGAAATTTTGATTAATTTGATTGATTCTAGGATTAAATTTGAAAACGAATTAAACCCTAATTAATCCTCATAAATAAAACACTAAATTTAATCCTAATCGATTAATTATTCTATAAATGTTCGATTATCATAATTAATCAATTAGTACAAAAATAACAAAAAAATTTAATTTAATTATCAATGATGAAGATTAATAATCATTATTTAACCGGTCTGAAATTCACCTATCTATCATTTCTTCTTCTTCCACTTTCAGCCGTACAACACGAGCGCGGTCCACGCAAACCAAAATTGCATCCACAATTGCATCATCATCATCCACATCATCCGCATCATCATCATCACCATCATCATCACAATGGCTTATCAGCGCATCATCCACATCATCATCTTGCCGGTCATCATCTGCCCGTTTCGCTGGTGACCAACGTGTCGGCTTCCTTCAATTACACCTCACACATTTCAACACATCCCGTACAAGGTTTCCAACCACCACCAGCACATCCGACCGCCTTCCATCATCCCGGACATGCGCTGGCGCAACATAATGCTTTACAAAATGGCGGCATTGCTGTACCACCACATCCACCATTACCATTCCCACCACACCTGTTGCCACACATGCATCACAATCTTATTGCCGAAGCTACCAGCAAATTGCCAAGCATCTCAGCGGCATCAGCAACAACAACAGCGGCTTCGATTGTGGGCGCTGCAGTGAGTGCGGCTGCTGGTGTTGGTGCACACGCGCCACCACCAAGTCAAAAGCATGCTGCACTATCACTTGCTGGCACGGGTAGCAGTAGCAGTAATGTGCCCACTTATGATCTCACAAATAGTGGCGGTTCGTCGGGTGCTGCAAGCGGTGGTGCTGCTAGCACTACCAGTTTGGAATTCTACGCCAAATCAATGTTGACGGCACATCATAATTACTCGTCACCTTCGCCTACACCCTCTATACAATCCATATCGAGCATTGGCGGACGCAGTTCGTTGGGTAGCGAAAGTCCACGTGTGAATGTGGAGACAGAGACACCTTCAGCTACACCACCACTATCGACAAGCGCTTCACCTGCCCCATCACTTACCGATACGAATGCGACGACTGGTGAACGTGGTTCACCAATTATCATAATTAATGGTAATAGCAATAACAACAATAGCGATGTATTGGACAACAACAATGACAACAGCATAAATAATCAAAATTGTAAGCCGAGCAGTGGTGGTGGTAGCAGTTTAGCTCCAAGCAGTGGTACACCATCGCGTTCCACGCCACTTTCCAATCACTCACCACCACCACCCTCACAAACGCATCATGGCACTGCATCTTCGGCGCGTTCAAGTTCAGCTTCATCCGCAACTGCGGCGGCTAATCAAGCTGCGGCGCTTTATGCTGCACGTCAAAATGGCTTTCTCGAGCTTTTGCTTAGTCCGGATAAGTGTCAGGAGATCATTCAATATCAAGTGCATAATTCGATACTTTTTCCTGCTTTGCCGCAACAGCTTGTGGGTGTCGATTCACGTTTGCTGTCGTGGGAAATGCTGCAAGAGACGACTGCGCGTTTACTCTTCATGGCTGTGCGTTGGGTTAAGTGTTTGATGCCCTTCCAGACGCTCACGAAAAACGATCAACATTTGCTATTGCAGGTGAGCTTATTTATTTTTCTTTAGGTTAGCTCAGACTGGGCTCTCGCAGCTTGCGATGACATGAGGTTCATAAATTTTCCCTACGAACCCCTGAAATTCGGGTTTTTTCTTGAAGGGTACACTTCCAAAGGACCTCTATTAGGTCCAAAAGATTTAGTATCTCGCCAGTTTTGGTGAGCTTCCGATTGAAGATTATTTTCCTAAAGCTTTTTGGAAGTAGTTTTAAGGTACTACCTAGAACTTGATTCAACTTAACCTCAGTCTAAAGCATCCCAAGGAAGCGCATGCCCTCCAGACTAAGGCCCCCTCAAAACCTTTGAAATATTTGCTCTACTTTGAAGCCTTTTGAATTTCCTTTCTAATACTAATTCTCTCTTTCCCTCTCTAATTTTCTCTCTCTCACCCTCTCACAGGAATCCTGGAAAGAGCTATTCCTCCTCAATTTAGCACAATGGACCATACCGCTAGATCTAACACCCATACTCGAATCACCACTCATCAAAGAGCGCGTTCTACAAGATGAAGCCACACAAGTCGAGATGAAGACCATACAAGAGATCCTTTGCCGCTTTCGTCAAATCGCACCCGATGGCAGTGAGGTTGGTTGTATGAAAGCGATTGCACTCTTTGCACCCGAAACTGCTGGTTTGTGTGATGTGCAACCCGTGGAAATGTTACAAGATCAAGCCCAATGTATACTCTCGGATCATGTGCGTCTACGTTATCCTCGTCAAGCGACACGTTTCGGCCGTCTTTTGCTTTTGCTACCCTCGCTACGTACGATACGCGCTACCACGATTGAGGCGCTCTTCTTTAAGGAGACAATTGGCAATGTGCCCATAGCAAGATTACTGCGAGATATGTACTCAATGGAGCCAGCACAGGTGGAGAAGTGAGCAGCGCGAGTGTGGGAAATGAAAATGTCGCAGTAGTTAAGTAAATTAAAAATATAGAAAACAAATTGTTGTTGGATATGAGTTGTAATGTGCAAGTCAGGCGCGTATTCAGGGGGGGGTTTCGGGGGTTCAAACCCCCCCCGAAATTTCCGAAAATTAAAAAATATACGTCTGTACTAGAATAATTACTCTATTTACCTTTAAAACCCCTGTTAAGAAATTAGCATTAATAGCAATAATGAAAATACGAAAGAATAAAATTAAATAATATTTCACACTGAGAGAAGTTATTGGCAGACGCTAATCAACTGAAATCCTGCAACGGTTCACTCATTTGGCCCTTTAAAAATTCGCGCCAAACTAACTGCTTTTCGAGCTATGAATACAGCGGGCAAAAATCGTAAAAATGAGTGTCCCTCGTTATTATAGTCACGGTTACCAAAGGTTTAACCAAAAAAATGAACAAGAAGTTAAAAAAAATTTCCAAAAATTACTAAGCTGTACACAACGCAGTCGTATTGAATTATCAGAGAAAGTAACAATTAAATTGTACTTATACTTGTGAGGTGATTCTAAAAGGTGACGCTAATTTGGCAAAAAAAGATTGAAAACGTTTAAAAGAAAGCCCGGTATGCTGTTGAAAAGAAAATGATTAAGAAATATTTTCAAGTATTTCTTGACTATGAAATTGGCATGAATAGCCAACAAATGTTGACGTTCCGTTTTGCTTGTTGAATAATTGCAATTTTCCGCTTTTTATATGAATTTCAATGTTATTTCATTTTTTGTTATAATTTTTCCGAAGCTTCAGTTTTTCTTCAAGAAATAAAGCGACAACTATTTACTTCTTGCCAAAGCCTGAAGAAATCCTACACAAAATTTGAAAACAAACAATAAAAATAAATATTGTTTTGTACACGTCTAAAATATTTAGCCTAGATTTAAAAATTTTTGGGGCTACATATTCAAAGTGTTGTTTGGAATTTTCAGTAAGATTGACTTCCTTTGACTAATTTCATTATTTTTGTATGAAAGAATGTGCAGAAAAACAAGAAAAATACTGCAACTCAAAGTTAAGAACTTTGTGGAAAATTCATGAAAATTCAAGAAAACTCGAAAAATTTTCATAAAAATTTCTAACTTTTTAGTAAAAATATTTAAATTTTTTCGAGTTTTCAGTTTTGTGGCCCGTTCAATTAAAGTGAACAAAGATAGCAATCTTAAGCCGCTAGAAGAATTACTCGATTTTTGGCAATTTTTTTCCTAGCCAAGTGCATTATCTTCCATACAAATTTATAAGCGTAATATTTTTATATTGAAGAAAATGCTCTTGGTCGGCTTTTGACAATTGAACGAGCAGCAAAACTGCATACTCGAAAAAAATCAAAAAAATTTTACGAGAAAGTTAGAAATTTCGATGAAATTTTTTCGAGATTTCTTAAATTTTCATGAATTTTCCACAAACTTTTGAACTTTGATTTGCAGAAGTTTCATTATGTGTTTGCACATACTTCCATTCAAAATAATTAAATTAGTCTAAAGAAGTTAATTTTACTGGATATTCCAAAAAAACCCTTTGAACGCAGACATACTGATCTAGGTGTATGACCAAATTTGGTTTAGAATTAAATTTACGACGGTTGTCATAGAAATGCGCCTAATAAAAATTATTTAAATTTTATACCGAAAATGTTGTTAACAATTTTTTATGTTTTTTTAAAAAATGTTAGTTCTCGAACCGACGTGCCCCAAATCAGTGCGCTATGCTCTACCTACTGAGCTACGGCGCACTCATGAATTTTGTGCGAAAAGTACCGTGTTTGTTTATCCCGGTTAAGTTTTAAATCTAAACCGCAAAAAATTGAGAAAGGTTTGGAATTTATTAAAAAAAAGTTTTAAAAATTGTGTAAACCAATGAATGGTTTAAAATTTAGGCTCAAATTTTTAGCCGTGTAGAAAGAGGAAAATTTCAAATAAATAAAAGTATAAATATGTAATATGTGAAAATATAAATATATGTGTATTTATAGGTAATTCTTATTTACTGACACTTTGGCCAAAACCCCCCCCCCCGAAATTTTTTTCTGGCTACGCGCCTGGTGCAAGTGCATAGCTGAGAAATGTAAGCTCGAAAGCAAATAAGTTCGTTGGACGCTCGTTGGGTGCTGGTGCACTGTGCTTTGTGGGTGCTTGGATGATGGCTTTTCCATTGAAGTCTATTGATGGTTGAAAGCTGTTACTGTTGCGGATAGTTTTTAATGATTTTTTGCAGTTGTTGTTGTTGCTTTTGTATTATTTGTTGTTGCTGTTTTTAGTTAGCTTTGACGTGCTTGTGAGCGCTAAGTGTATCTGTGCATAGAAGTTGATGCGCACAGCTGACAAAATTCACAGCGTTACCACGTTTTCACTGCACATCTTTTGTATGCGATACGGTGTGTGTCATAAGTAATGGGACGACAGTTTAAATATTTCAGAATTTGTTTGCAGAAATTCTATTTGGATTTTTTTTTTTTCAATTAACCCCCTAAATCAGTAATAGGTTATCGATCAGCTCTCTCTCTCGCTCACTTGTATCATCCCAGCTGCTGTGAGAGGGATGGAATCAATAAATATTACAGAGAAGAAATCGGCTTACGAATGACACCTTCAAACACTCACAGTACACATTTCTGGATAAATAATTATTGCGAAAAATATTTAGCCATCCAACATAGCTTGTCTCTGGCGTCAATCGGTCCTTCCATCGGAATGGTGTGGCCTCTCTTTCTCTTTTATTTTATTATACCTTTCATGAACATGAAATGGTATTATAACTTTGGTCCTATGTTTGTAAGTGTGAGAAGAAGAAGAGATAGACCCACCATTAAGTATACCGAAATGAGTTGATTTAGCCATGTCCGTCTGTCCGTCCGTCTGTTTGAACGCAAACTAGTCCCTCAGTTTTAGAGATATCTCGATGAAATTTTCCAAGCAGGCGCCATTTTGCATAGGATTAATCATTTGTCGGAACCAGCAAGATAGGACCGATACAACGCATAGCTCCCATACAATCGATTGTTCCGATAAACGAGTTTTGGCCTATAACTCTTGCAATTAAAAAGCTATTAGAGCGAAATTTCGCAGGTTTAGTACATATTATATGCGTAATGTGTGTAGTGAAAATCACCTAGATCGGATCAACATAACGTATAGCTCCCATATAATCGATAGTTTCGATAAATGGGTTTTGGGCTATAAATGTTGCAAATAGAAAGCTAGAAACGTAAAATTTTGCACGTTTGGTACTTATTATATATGTGATGTGTGTAGTGAAAATCATACAGATCGGACTTACATAACATATAGCTCCCATATTACCGATTGCTCCGATAAATGTGGTTTGGCTATGTATTTTTAAACTAACAGTTTTGGAGAGTTTGTAAGTAATTGTAAGTAAGGATCGGACACTTAGAAAAGTTGTGCGTATTCATGAAAGGTATAAAGCCTTCGGCACAGCCGAAGACAGCCCTTTCCTTACTTGTTTTTATTTAGGATGAGTGTGGGAGTTATACTTTATATTATTTTTACGTGGAGCTACCTGGTTATTGCAGTACCTCTTCAATTAAGTGTAAATTGTAGACAGGTGGCATCACTGCTAATGTTCCTAACAACTTCGGAATATTTGTCGTTTATTAAGCTGACCTTTAAAGAACATACGTATATCTAATAGTTTTATAAAAAAAATTCCACTCCCGACCAGCGACACCCATTTTATCCCAACCAAAGAGAGCTGAATTTGTAAATTTAAGCATTTTACTAGCGATTTGACATCTGTCAGATTTATTGTTGTGTTTTTATTGTGCTGTGGTATTTGATTTATTACCTTTCCATTATTATTATTCCACTTCTGAAATATGATTTCCATTTATTTATTATTTAACTTGCGAGTTGGCGCTTAAAAATTTTTTTCAATATTTTTAACCTCAATATTATATTCATTCAAGTTTGACGTTTGACGTGATTTAAGAAATTCACCATCAACGCTAAAGGTCGCCGTTAAATTTCTGCACAGCAGCTTCTAACAAGTGTTGGAGATGTTGAGAGAAAAACTAGTTCCATAGGCTAGTTAGCCTCGTACTTTATATATTGTTCGCCTAACCTTTCATTTCTTTGGTTCTAATATTGCAACATTTGAGTAAATAAATTTGCTATGCACATATAAAAGTGTCAAAAAAAATCTAACGGTAGCACACAAATGCTGTTAGAACTTCACACAAATGATTGTGTCTGTTCGCGCGCTTTCCAGTGGTAGAAAATGATTTATTCCGCTGGCGAATTTCTTTATTTATTTTTCATTCGACAATTTTGCCAATGCTACCCAACTACCCCAATGTATTTCTTTTACTCATCATCTTTTACTTTTTTTGCTTTTAACTTTCAGCATTGAGCTCATGCCATTTCTATAAAACATAAATCTCTTTTTTTTGTTGTACTTGTTTTGGTTTTTTAACATTTTCTAAATTTTTTATTCTTCATCAAACATATGTACATACATACATATCGCACACTCACCACACCTGTTCACTCAACCACCCAACACACTACAACGTTGCACTATTTCCCAGTAAAGCTTTTACTGATTGCTTGCTTCTCGTTAAATTTTTTTTGTTTTTTACTTTTTGTAAATTTTTTTTTCAATGTTTTTGCTTCATCCCAATAACCGTCGGCTATTTGTGCTCAATCTCGCTTTGCAAAAATGTAGATATGGACTTTTACCATTTGATATTTTAAATTTATGATTTTTTCTTGCTTCATATTCCACTTCATAACTCACTTCCCCCCCTCTCCAGCGTTTCTGTGGCGCGCATTGCATTTGTATATGGCAAAGCTTAGAAGTAATGAAAAAATAACTTTGCCGCCGGTGTTTCTAAATTCAATTGAATTGGACGCTGAAAACTGCAGCAGCGCGTTTATGAAAACAGTCAGCGGAAAGAAAAAAAATATTTTTTTAAAAATGAAAAAAAAAAAAACCAATGCAAAATGTTTTGAAATAAATTGCACAAAATTTTCGTCTACAGCTGCACAATTTTATTAGCTTGTCGATTTATTGTTGATTTTGTTTTGTTTTTCATAAAATATATAAAAATTGTTTCAATTCACTTTTTTGCAATCAAAATAAAGCAAGAAAATTTTTTGTAAGTAAATTCGCTATTTTTTCAAACACCTGAAATTGCTTTTTAGCACCAAATGCAGAAAAGTAAAAATTTGTATGACACAAAAATTGTATGTTAACACTAGCATTGTTGTTTTAATGCACATTAATACATACGTACATAGAGAAGGTAAAACCAGAATTAGTGAAAAATTAAAAAAAATCGAAAATATTCAATTATGAAATAGATTTGTAAATTAAAAAAAAAATATTAAATACTATAGCTAATATACATATGTATATACTTATACATACATATATACATAAATGTATATCGCATAAAAAGAAATATACATATGTACATACATAAAAGTCTACATAGGTACTAAGTCTACATCGACGGTGGAGTGGAAAATCTCCTTTTTTAGATTATTTTTCAGGAACGAAATTTTTTTTTTTCAAAATGCCTTTAAGGAAAAAGTGATTTTTTTCGCAACTTTCAAGGAAAAAGTGAGGTTAAGTATGACTTTTTTCGCAACTTTTAAGGAAAAAGAGCTTTTACGTAATTTTTTTTTTTTTCCAAATTTTAAGGAAAAGAGGGTTAATATTTTTCGCTACTTTAAGTGAGGTTAAGTTTGACAATTTCCGCAAAATTAAAAAAAAAATTGAGGTTAAGTTTGACATCTTTCGCAACTTTTAAGGAAAAAGTGAGGTTAAGTTTGGCATGATCCTCAACTTTTAAGGAAAAAGTGAGGTTAAATTTAACTTTCTTCCCAATTTTTTTTTTTTCAACATTTTTTGCAACTTTTAAGAAAAAAGTGAGTTTAAATTTAACTTTTAAAGAAAAATTATTCTTTAAAAAAAAAAATTTTAAAGAAAAAGAGACATTTAACATTTTTCGCAACTTTGAAGGAAAAAGTGAGGTTAAGTTTGAGATTGCAAGTAAAAAATAGCTGACTGTGAAAGTAACAACAAAACCTCAAACATTTTGTGTTATTAACCAATGAAAACTGTAACAGCTGTTTATATGTATGTATGTTTTCCCGATGGAGCTTTGAAATAGTTTAAATAGTCATGACACCTACTTTCGATAGTCTTGCGCTAATCGTCAATAGTTCGATAGTGCCATCGCTAATTTGTTTACTAAAACAAAAATACCAAATATTAGGCCTAAGTCATACATAGATTTACATATATTACTTAGTTTTAATAGTTATATAATTAATCATAATGTAATAAAGTTGTTCAATCATCATTAAATTCTATCTAAATAAAATCCTTATAAAAATAAATTTTTTACTTTTTTTGACTGTCTCAACCCTAGAAAGCCTAATTGGGTAAGTATCACCATTAGTTCGAAAATCGGAAACACAACAATTTCCCTTAGCATTGTTGTTTTTGTGGATTTCGATTATTTGAGGAACAACAAAGCTGGGGTAGAACTCGTCGTTGAAACATTGGGCGATTACAGAAGGAGGATAAAGGTAAGTGCATGGCGAACTTCTCTCCAGCTTCGATCCAATGTATGAGAGTTTAACTCAGACCTGTTAAATCGGGATTTAAATTAAAAATCAATGATACTTTACTGCTCTATTAATTTAATTGATTAATTATGATAATCGAACATTTTTAAAATAATTAATCGATTAGGATTCAATTTTGTGTTAGATTAATGAGGATTTATATCGTTTTCATATTTAATTTTAGGATTAATCAAATAAATCAAAATTTCAATTTGATTAAAATATTTGATTAATTGCGATTAACGAGGATTAATAACCAATTTTAAATATTTCAACATTAATTAAAATTTAAAAATTCTAAAATTTTGTGTTTTTTTTTATAAACTCCTAATAAAAATTATATATTCCCAGCAAACCATAGGAGTCATACATGAGCCAGAAAGGATTCCTAAATGGGAGTGTTTATGCTTTTTTGTGCTCGTTTACGAGTCCGAAATTAGGGTACTTCCCTTCTTGCGTTAGTCGTCCGATGTAAGCCTGATTCCATACAACATATGAGCTTGAATAAGAGTCATATAGGGCACCATTTTTTCTCATAAACGGCACTTATTAATAATCGTTAATCGCAATTAATTAAAAAAATTTAATCAAATTTAAGTTTTGATTAATTTGATTAATCCTAAGATTAAATTAGAAAACGAAATAAATCCTTACTAATCGATTAATGTTTCTACAAATTTTCGATTATCATAATTAATCATTTATTACAAAAATAACAAGCTCATATTGAGAAGTAGAAGAAGTCACACCCTTGCACTTCACTGCCTTTTATAGTATCACTCAAGTTCCTAGGGCTATGTGTCTAGCTGAGAAAATGTCTCGAGTCTGGTGGAATCTTGCGTGAGTTTAGGTCATCACAAGTTAAAAAGTTCTAGCCACTCCACTTCCTAAGACTTGGGCTCTGTCAGAAGACGTCGGCACTTTAGTAATATTCACTTATGACATTACAAAAAGTGGTAACAATACAAATTCGTTACGGTCAAGATATTATGAAACCAAAACCATGCATAGCTCACACCTCATGCAGAGCCACATGTACTCGTATACAAAGCTCAATAGAGCTAAGTCAAGTAAATGGAAATGAAAGACGAAAGCAGCGTTTAAGGAAGCAAGCCGACATGCGACATGCAAAAAAAAATCCCTCCATAGACGAATATGTTCGAGCGCTAGAGCTCATGTGAAGTTCGGACGAACTTTTAAGTTTGTTTGTGTGTGCACCAAAGATAATGCATTCAAAGGGCGAAAAGTTGATGGAATAGCTGTTGGATAACATTTGGCTTGATGGCCGAAAAAACGCGAAGCCACATACACACATGTAAGCAACGACTTACACACACAAAGAAGTGAAGAAGTGAGACAAGAGGAACCATAAAAATCCAATAGAGTGGGTGGTAGCAAGGTAAGTAAGAAAGTGAGCGCGAATGCAAGACTGAGGTCCTTGTGCACTTCGCGCTGCCTGAAAGCTCGCACACATTCTCATCCATTTTTGTAGGCATGTCACAGTTTGCCCAGCAAGTAGAGCTCTTAAATTTATGCTCATGTCCAACCTACTAAGCTGTGATCATCCACTTGAGTCTTTTTTTTTTTTTTTTGCCTTTTTTTCTTGTGCCACCCACTTTACCTCTCATCTTGCTCATCCCCTTTGCCCAACTCCTTGCTTTTCCTTGTCAGGTTAATCATGCATTGATGATGTTACGCGTTAATACCTTCGTGTGAGCTAAACCACGTGTTCTATTCTCGCTGCCCAATGCAATCTACAACGCCTTCTCCGCACGCCCTTCATACACGTCCTCTTCGACGTTGCGCGGGATGTGCGCGGGGGGATAGCTACGAATATTTTCCACATGCAACATCCTAAATGCAACAAATTCATGTTGATAGCTTCGTCGAGGCCAGCCGGTCGTTGGTTTGTATGTGTGTGTGTGTGTGTATCTCGTAGCCGCTTTGTTTGCTCACCAAAGCGTACTAGAACCGTAAAATTGATTGCCAACGGAAGCTGGAAAGTTGCACGTAATTTTTGTTGTTGTTGTTGTTGTTTTTGTAGCTCATTTTTTGTTGTTGGCATTTTTTGTCTTTTTGGCCTTGTTACTGTTTTAGTTGTTGCTGCTTTTTTTGTTGTTATTTTTGTTGCTTTTGTTCGTTTTATTGAAATGGTCCACAGCGCGTTTATCATCATTCCATTCCCAGATTTCGTTCGCCTTTATTCTGGGCGCATTTACACAGTTGCTTGATGAGTTTGTCTATCTGTCTGGTGCGACCTCTTGATGATACATTGTAAATAACCTCATATGTGTGGGTGTGTGTGTGTGTTGGACTGTATATGTGGGTGCAGGGGGGTGTACTTTTGGTGTAAATTGAAAATAGGATTTATTGACATGGCGTGTCCTGTCGCGTTGCCACATTTAATCGTGCATTGCATGTACCGTTAGTTATTAAACATTCTCTCATGCTCTAAAATGCGACACTGACGCGCCCGAGGTTAAGAGCTAATATAATGGCGGCATTAGTTGCAATTTAAGCGTTTAATCCGTTTTAGAAAATTACATAAAAGTGAATTCTGAGTCTCCTGCATTTTTTATTTGAGGTTAGGGACGACCTTAACCCTTGCTTTCCAAAAGAACATGCCTGTTTTAGGTTAGGGACGACTTTAACCCTTTAAAAAATTGATTCAAATAATAAAAAATCCCAAAGCAAATCAGTTTCAATGTCTGAGATCATCGTTTCTACTTTCTAAGAGAATATGCAATTTTTTTTAGGTTAGGGACGACCTTAACCCTTTAAAAAATGTGTTAAGCACCTGCAACTAATAACCAAATTCCAAACCACATCAGTTCCAATGGCCGACCTTAACCCTTTCAAAAATGTATTAAGCTCCTGCAAAAATAGTTTTGGTTTCTATCTTGCTTCCACTTGAATTTCAAAGAAATTTTCAGACTTTGAAAAAAAAAATTTTATTTTTATTTATTTTTTTGAGGTTAAAGACGACCTGAATCCTTTACGAAGTGTATTAAGCTCCTGCAGCTAATAAAGAAATCCCAAAGCACCTCAGTTTCAACGCCCCAGATAGTCGTTGCTACTTTTTAAGAGAATAGAATTTTTTTTTTTTTTTTTGAGGTTAGAGACGACTTTAACCCATTCAAAAATGTATTAAGCTCCTATAAAAATAATTTTGGTTGCTATCTTGCTCACATTTGAAGTCCAGTTTCAGACTTTAAATACAAAGTGGTATTTTGTTATTTTATTCATAAGTCGCTAAGAGCTTGCGAAAAAAAAATCGGCTGATAATTATTAATGAGCAAATTATAATTATGGGTTATAAGGGTGTACTGACGGGTGCCAGCAACATGAATACGCTAACTGAAAATGTTGGATAATCAAGTTTCTTTGTTTATCGAATATTTTTCTAAAATATTTTTACCGTTCGGAGATCCCTGGGTCTCGTCTTGAAACTGTATCTTGAAATCTGCTAAAAGACCATTGCCAATAAAAAAAAAAAAACTTATTTTACCTGATGGTCTTCCGAGACGTGTTTGGCAGAAGAATTCCATTAATTTTCTTCCGTATGGTAATTTTCTAAAGAGGGCTCCGAAATCTGACCCCTCCACTCTAAAGAGCACACTCGAGAACCTTTGTACTAAAGAAAGACTCAGTCCTTCTCAAACTCACCTTTGGAGGCCGAAGTAGATCTTACGATTTTCTGAAATTTTTTCCGCCCGACCCTCCATTTGGATATTTGATGGTCTTCTGGTACCTCATATCCCAGGGTTTTAAGACTTTCCAAAAACATGTTTGTGAACAGAGTTCTCAATGGGCCAATCGGGCTGTCATTAGAGTCATACAAAAACCTCAAGAGAGATTAGCTATTCGGCGTCAAGTTGAAGGCAAAACCAAAGTTCTGCGTAGGAAATTTAGTACACTCCGCTCTCGGCAAACAAACATATCTTCTTTGAATTGTGGTAGCTGGTCTTTTGGAAGATCCATATCTCTGAATCTGAAATATTCGGTTGCGTTTCCACTAGACCAATTTCTATTGGAACTCCTAGAGACACTTTAAGATCTGGCACCACATTACACGGCCTTTTGAACTACATACGTAACCAAGTGCGATCTGTAAATGAGTCGACAGAGAGATAGCTCTGTGAGCTCCGGAACTAATATCCAACCACCTGAAATATCCGTAGAGGAAACGTGTTCTTCCTAGGGAGACCAGAGCACGACTTCCTTTTGGATATCGTAATAGCTTAAACTCTCACTTATCCAGACTCAACATCGCCATACGAAATACTTGCCCCGAATTCGATGTGTCACCTCATGAACCTCAATGAATCCTTTTACTTCAAACACCAATATCACGCTGGTCCAGCCCTGTTGAAACTGCTCGTTTCCTTGGACTTTCTTTAGTAGAGCTTGATGAAGATTCTCAGAGTTATTGTGCTCATCAGGCAGGGCACACTTAACAACAACAACGTGACCATATTGCCTATTATCCCTGCCTCTATTTCCGCCTCAGGCTAGTACAGAATTTTTTGTTCTATTTTTTTTCTTTTTCTACAATAATAATCGGATAAAAAAATTGCATCCCTTCACAACACATGCTCGACTTAACACTTTATCTCAAGCAAGAAATGTAAAGAAATGTGATAATAATAATAAAAAAAAACCCAACAATTTCTTTTTTCCTTTATATTTTATTACTTTCTTTTTCTTAGATTTAAAATAAATATTTGTAAAAATACAACTCAAAACACTTTGAATGCGAATGACGAATAGCCAAGGATTGAGAGCAAGCAAAATCAGTCAGCAGCACAGCCATAAACCATTTTGCTGATGTGTTTGTTTGTATGTATGTATGTGTGCAATTGCGGTAAAAGGATTAGAAAAGACAAGTATCCTTGGGCTATTGTATAACTCACTGACCGCACTCTCTTCACACACTTTATTTTATTATTTTGTAAACGAATACAAAAGATGTTTTATAAATGTGTTGATGTGATGAGGTGATGTCGTGATGTCTTAGATGTGATGCTGATGATGATGATGATGGCGAGGATGTTGTCTTACAAGATGTTTTATGGTTTTAATATGGCGGAATGATGTGTGGGCTTATGTTTTTCTTGATGTCTTGGACATTTAAATAAAATATTAAGACGTATGTACTATGTATGTATGTATGTGTGTGTGTGTGTGTAAGTAAGATTTCCTCAATTTCTTCACATTTGTATGTTTGCGGTTTCTATGACAGCTTTCGATTTTGCATGCGGCCAAGTCTTATTGTAAAGGTCTTTTGATGTTTATTTTTTTTCACAGGAAAATTCTATTTTGTATGCAAGTATGTGTAAGTATGTATGTATGCTTGTGCTAATACAGTGAGTCGAAATAGTGCTTGGTATTAAAATGTGTGTAAAAGAAAATATAAAACATCATTTAGAAAAACAATTGTCAAAAATCAACCGAATTTTCAAGAGCCTTGAGACTTGCACTTTGTGAGACTAGAATTAAACTGGCTAGATAACTGCATACTCGAAAATCGTTTTGAAATTCTTGTCTAAAATTTCAAAATTGCCGGTTTTTGAAATTTTCAAAAATTTAAAAAAAAAATTTCATTAACTTGGAAGCACTTGTAAAAAAAATCGTGTTTGGAAGAATTTTTTGTTTTTGTACCTATAAAATTTCAGAATTTTTCGAAATTCTTGTGGAAAAAAATATCAAACATCATGTAGAAAAAAAATTGTCAAAAATCAACCGAATTTTTAACAACCATGAGACTTGCACTTTGTGAGACTAGAATTTAGTAGACTACAAAATTGCATACTCAAAACTCGTTTTGGAATTCTTGCCTAAAAATTAAAAATTTCCAACACGATTTTTTAATTTTTCAAGGATTTTTGTAATTTTTTCACAAACTTGGAAGCACTTGTAAAAAAACTGTGTGTGGCAGGATTTTTTCTTGTATCAAATTAGAACTCTCGAAAATTTTTAGCTCAAATTTCAAAACTTCTAGCACGATTTTTTAATTTTCCAAAAAATTTTGAAATTTTTCCATAAACTTGGAAGCACTTGTGAAAAACTTGTGTGTGACAGAATCTTTTTTTTTTTGTATAAAATTTTTCAAAATATATATTAGCATAACCAACTGTGCCATTTTGCATGGCACTCACTGTATGTAAGTATTTTATTATGTATTTATTGGAAATCTATTGCTTTATAATACCATTCTACATTTTATTTATTTATTCGAACTATTTCTTTTGCAAAATTTATTTCTTCTTCTTATTGTGGTTTTTAGAACATTTCTGTGAGCGTTTGACGTAGCGTTTGTGGTATTTATAGTTAGCTGTTAAGATATTTGATAAGATGTTTTAGGTTACTAAATTATGCATAGCAAAATGCTGCAAGCCATCATTATTTCTTTAAGATGTTGAACAACTGTTGGTCCCTAAATTATTCTCATGAATACTCGTATGCAAAAAGGAAGAAATAAACCATTACTACATTTTTATTATAGAGTTTAAAACGCTTTCAATTTAACAGTTGGCCACCTCCGGCACACTTTTAGTATAATTTCTTTAACACGAATGAAAGGAAACACTGAAGATGGCAAAAGGTCGAAGCCGAATTGTCACAAAACTAAATTTCACCAGTGCTGCCAGAGAAGCGTTGCAATATAGATAACAGCTTTCGGAAGGTAAAAAAAAAAATTCTTTTTTACTTTTTTATGTTCGGAGTAGTCTCCGATCTCAACGCTGTAGCTTTATAAACTTTTCGGAACTTTTATCGGCCACGCGATAATGCCTTACCATCTAGCAGCCTCGTAATCTAACAAAGGGTTCTAGAATATTAACTCTTGCTTTAGCTGTTTAAATAACAATTCGAGTTCTACAGAACTTGAAAGGCCTCTGAAATTAATTGTGGACTCGCCTTTTGTCCTTAATCACATAACTTCTTCCACACCGATACTCTCAACTATCTGTAATTAAAGAAAAGCTTGAAATAGTTGCATACTTTCAGGCGCGAGCATTTTCATTTCAGATAAAACAATTTAATTATTCCCTGTAAATACAAAACAGCATTGTTTATTATTTTTTCATCTAATTTTTCTAATATATTTTGCAATTTTGTAAGCATAAAGATTTTGCCTTTTTCTAAATTTTCTAATACATACATTAAATTTTTTTTTTCTTTGCTTGGTAATTTTTTTGTAATACTTTTCATGCTTCAACTTTTTCACAATAATGTGTATGTATGTATATTATTTTTACATTTTATATATATATTTTTATTGTTTACAATTATTTAAATACTTTGCCAAATTAACTTTCATTTTTCCTCTTTTTTATTATTTTTTCTTTTAATTATTTTTTTGGTTTTAATTAAATTATAAGTGTTAAGTGTTAAAATTTGTTTTTGGGTGTATGGTTTCTGTATGTTTTTTGTAAATAAATAGTTTTTTTCTTGTTTTTTAATTTATTTTTGCAGTTATTTTTAATTAATTACATTTTCTGATTTTTCTTTCATTATTAGTTTGGTTTCTATTTGAACATTTAATTTTCATTGACTTGTTTCTAATATTTTTCTTATTTATTGCTTAAATATACAGTTGCGACCGAAATATTAGTAGTGTTTAACAACAACAAAACACCATATAACATCAAAAATTCACCAAAAAATTAACTAACGCAAAGACAAGCAGGCGCGCAAAATTGGTAAAAGTTGAGCTGAAGAAAACTAAGCCAACTTCATAAAAGTGAGCATGTTTCTTAATATCTTACAACGGGCACACACATCTAAGAAGCTGTAAATCAATTTCAGTTTAAAGTTTTCTTGACTCAAGGTCGTGCTGTGATATCAATCAATACCTTTTATACAACAGAAACTAATTCTAATAATAGTTTGTAACCAAAGCAACACTAAAATTTTGGCCAAAACTGTATATTTTTGTAATTTACATTTTTTTTTAGTCAGGTTATTGTGCTTTCATTAATTACTAGTATGTATGTATAACAGAAGTATAATTTTTTGGGAATTTTTTATTATTTTATATTTGTCTTTTTCTGCTAAAATTTTACATTGTTTTTATGTTTTATGTCTTTCTATATTCAACACAATCGTTAGCAAATTTTTGCAAATGGTACATATGTATGTAGGTATGTGTGTATGTATAAATATATAATAACAATAACATGCGCATGCAAATTTGAATTCCCTTTTTTAGCTGCTCAAAGTTTTGGTCAACTGCAGCATACATTAAATTCTTTTTAGTTGGTTTTTTTTTTTTTTTTGAATATGCATATGTGTATCTATATTTACGCAAATATTTATATAAGCCTTTTAACCACAAATGAAATGATAGATAAACGCTTTGATATACGCTAATACATTTAGTTTACAAATACAATGCAATAAATTACAATATTTATTTAGTGTTAAGATTTTTTTTTTTAACTTTTAATTTTTTCAACTTTTAATGATTTTATTCTAACTGAAACTAAATATTGTGGTCACGGCGGTAAAAGCTGGTAAGTTCACTTTTCACTTAAAATTATGCTTGTGTACAGCTGCGAAGATGGAGAAGTTCTGCACTTGGCAGAAAAACTTAAAAAAAAAGCTGCTAGCTCCATTAATTTTTTTTACATTTGAAATTGTGAAGACTGTGTGACATTCTATTATTTCAATTGAGTTTTTTCCTGCTGCTAAAAAAATTTTGTTAAATGCAGTTAACAGCTTTCACCACCATAACTACAATATGCATTTTCAATATATAGTGATGTTGCCTTAGATTTCGGCTACAAGTGAGAGCATTAGATATTTCCTTATTATTATTATATTTGTTATTGTTAGACACATTTGGTATACAATTTACGTCTGAGCTACAATAGAACTCCTTTTTTTTATTTATTTATAATTATACATTTGGTTTTTTGTTTTTTTTTTCTAATTTCACATTTAAATAATATTTTATATGTAGTTCTATAGTTCTCATAATAAATAAATAGAGAAAGTATAAAAAGTTTGGTTTTACATTATAGAAAAAGTGTATTGAATTTGTGTGTAAACAGGATATTCTTTGTGATATTTTCTTGATTACTCATTTTGAGTGTTTTAAATTGGCATATGGTTAGTTAGAAAATATAAAAATTTAAATAGATTAAATTAAATTTAATAGTGATAGCATTATAAAACAGCCTTCTTCTTTGATGGTAATAATAAAAGTTTAAAATATCAATATCGAAGAAAAATAGCTTAAAATGTACATACAAATATATAAAAAATAAAAATTACAATATTAGGCATATATATATACAAATATAAATATAAATAAGTAAAGATATTTTAACAAATAAATGTGAAATACAATGAATAATAAAACGTGATTTCTTCTATATAATAATCTTTGTTTTTGTTATTTTTGTTTTTTGTCTTTTGTTAAAATTTTAAATATATTTGTCGCTGTCATCATTTGCTTTCATATTGCACTTATTTAATTATCCACTGAGTTGGCGCGTAATTGACTATAGCAGGCCTGACATACACGCACTGGCTTGAGTATGCGTAAACGTGAGATTTCCGATTCGAAACGACTGCATTTGTTGCAGAATACTTGACCGCAATTGCGGCAGTGATGTTTGCGTTCATAGAGATTGAATCTGGAATGGAACACGCAAATTTTAGAAATCATTTATTAAAACATTGTAAAATTTTAAATTTTAAATTTTTTTTAATCTGCAATATACTCACTTCACATGACATTTGACACACTGATCGGTGACTTCATCTTTTAACCAATGATCTGCTACACCTCGCCCAGGCTGCTCTGTTACGCTCCATGAGAATATGCGCCCGCGTGCGTCCCCTAAAATGGTTTCATTGTTTAATTATAACTTATCACGTTTTATTGGCAATATAAATCTGTTACTCACCCACATACAATATTTTATGATCCTTTGAAACCGTTAGTGCGGTTATACTAGCCGGTTCAGCATTATCCTTACGATCATATGCTGTATGCATTGTGAGTTTAGAACGGAACATTAATTGACGATGCCATTTAAAACCTTAAAGAAAATATATTTTATCAAAAATTTGCTTTTAATGTTTTAAAATTAAATTTATATATCGAATTAAAACTTGTGAGGACTTAAAATACGTTGATTTTATGTATCGTTATATTTTAGAAGTTAAGTGGTGATTTGTTATTGATATAGTGATGTGATGTTGATGTGATATTATTCAATGTCAAGTGATATAGAATTGTGTACTGTATCTTTTATTTAATTGATTAAAGTTGAGATCATATGATGCAAATGTGTGATGCGATATGGAACTAATATCAGATCATATCTTAAGTTACAAGTGATCTCTTAACACATCAAAAGTCACATCGACCGTATTCTTGCAGTCATACAAGTAATTCATAACGCTCTCCTTTACCTTTCCGCAGTGATTGTTCACTTTTGTGTTTATCATTGTCCACCATTACAAAACCATCTGTAAGGCTGGTGTCCGATTTGCTGGGACGTAAAGTACGATCTTCTTCTGCAAATAAATATCTTTAAGTCAATAAATTTGTTTCTTTAATTTTAAACTGCTCACCCTCGACATATTTGCTAGCTGCAGTATCACCCTCCACCGTAGCCGCCTTCATTTCATGCAATGATTTGGCACCCGTTAGTGAACTTTTCCGTCTTTGACCGTTTTCCCCTTCTTGCCCGTCTTTACTATCCTTATCCATTGGCTCTTCTTGTTGCTCGGATGATGCATTAGCCTTATCCGAATTAGTTGAGCGTTGCGAACGCTGTGAATGTTCCGAAGCTTCTGATATGCTACTTTCAGAGCCAGATTTGACTATAGCTATTTAACAAAATGCATGCGAATAGAAAGTACAAAATTAGAATACAAGTTAATTGTTATTGCTGTAGTACAATCTCTACCATTTTCTTCCTGCAATGATAGACTCGTCATGTGTTTAAGTATTTTTAGTTTGCCATCATCTTTGGATTCGCATGAGTTTTCACGTTCCGTGCTTTGTGGACGATCTTGTGAACCCACTTCTGTGGCGCGTTTCAGCTTGCGATCAATTGGCACTTGTGTATACTCCAAAGACCACATCTGTAAAGGAAGATTTTATTATCACAAATACTTTAAAAAAATATATAAACAGCTATAATACATACACGCACTACACCATCCGTGGAGCCGGTAATCACCACATTCTCCTGATCCCACTCACGTGTCTGCGAGAATGCAACACATAATATTTGCTGCATACGATCAGCGCTGCCCACACACGTATTCACCATCGCCAGTGGATCACCATTGATAGACCAAACATGTAGCCAAGTCGCCGAACATGTTGCAATATCACCTGTGAGATCATTGATCGCCACAGCAGCTACTACGCCCGCATGTCCACGCAATTGTCGTACGAAAGTGAAGCGTGACATATCCCACACGATGGCAGTGCCATCACGCGAGCCCGATATGATAACATTGTAAGCAGCGCTTGCCGCTAAACATGTCACAGCATCTGTATGCCCGTGCAGTGAATTGCGTACAGTGAGACTCTTGCGATTCGCATCGAATTTCCACAACGTCACCACCGAACTAGTACCAGCAGTGACAATCATTTTACCATTGGGGCAAGCACAGCAGAGTATTTCACCTGAATTTTGAGCAGCTGCTTCGGATACGAAAGAAGCACGATCCGAGTCGTAGAGTCCTATGCGCAGCGAATGATCGGCAAAGCCCCAAGCGATATATTTTGTGTAGGAAGGCGGCATCATTACCTTATTCTGTTCGACGGCAAAAACAGTCTTATCCGGTTGCAATATCTGACCAACTGGTCCTTTCAGTTCCTTAATTGGCTGTAGGCTCGGTTTTAGATTATTTAGATTATGGAAGAATAAACGTTCCGATTGTAAAACGGTGGTATTGCCCTGTATTAAAGCGCTGGGGTCGATTAAAGCGGAATGACGTGAATTTGACATTTTCTTAGCAGGATGGGATTTTTTGAAAAGTTGCTTGGGTATTTGACCAAAATTATTGATGAAGCCTATGGTGGCGTTTTTCTTCAGCGGATCATCAATGCTATAAGGAAGACAAAGATTTTTTATTGGCTCAATTAACGCACAAGCAAAGACCAAAGGAGAGTAACTTACTTGTAAATATCAACATTGCCCTCATAAAAGAGATGATGGAAAACATTTACAGCATCAACGGCAGCAGGTCCTTGTTGCTTACAACCAAATATCAAATCGATCCACTGCAAGTGAAGTTTACAAATTTAGTCAAATTCTAAGCTACGCAGCTCCAGTGCTTCTACTCACCAAATGCAAATTTTGACTAACATAATCACACTCTAAGGCACTCCGATGCACGCGTATGAACTCTCGTGGGTCTTGTTTAGCCCACGGTGGTAGTATGACATGACTCAAAGTTTCGCCATTTTGTTTTGTGCCTATTTTGTAGAATACAGAGTTAAAGCTTTTAAAGTCACAAACACTGTTTCTACTTACCCAAATCAAAGTTATTGCCATTACTGAAAAATTCGGGAAGGTAAAAGAATTCTGGTATCAGCTCTTTGACATCAGCCATATTAAATTTGGATGCAGATAGCCAGGCTTCTTTGATGCTGTGAAACATGCGATCAGCCAAGTCGAAATGTCCGCCTTGCAGGCGTAAAAAGTGTTGTGTGAACGGTTCCAAACGGACCAGGTAAGAGCAGACAATCATGGCGGAGCTATAGTGTGTGCCGTAGTGATAAGGAGGCGTCTCGCCATGCGGATCATCCCACTCCTGTTTAAGAAAGCGAACATAAAAACACGAAAAATGAAATAAAAACATGAGTACTGTACCTTAAACCTCTTCTGGAATTGCTCTAAACGTTCCTCTGATTGTGCACCCATTGGTTTGGAGAAATCACGGAATGTCTTCGGGTTTGACAAATCCAACTCTTCCGATTCATAGTCGGCGACTATCCAAGGAAAGACTGGATATTGCATGAGATCATTGTACGAGCGTCCAGCTAACGTATTCAAATGCATTAAGTATTGGAAGTTAGATATTTCTCCGCGCTGTGGGGAAGAATATGTTGTTTAGTAATTTTTTTTTATTTAGTTTTCTATCATAACCTATGAATATTTTTGGACTACACTTTACAAACGAGGTCAGAACCTGTGAAAGCGTTCAAGTCATCACTGTAATATGAGACCTCGCAAATACAATAACTAAGAACGTTTTGTAGGTGAAGTACAAACAGTAGAAATCTATTTAATCAAGTGCTTCGTCAATGATAAAGCAGCTCATTTAGGAAGTCTGCTCAGTATTATTATGTGTTATCTTTAATGTCTGAAACTTTATGAGTTTCTTCCAAGAATGCAGCTTTGACCTCAATATTCCACTTCTGAGTTATACGAAAATTGCTCAATACAAAAACAAAAAAATTCAGGCTCATAGAATTTATTTTACTACACTTACCACCCAACGCTGTGTGACCGACGTTTCACCAATAAGACTGCTAAATATACCCGATGTTTGCTCCACACTAGCTGTGCGCTTCTGTCCAGCCACGGACTGTTGAGCATTATCATTGATAGCTGTAGCTTGAGCCATAAAACGTTGATAGACCTGAGGAGAAAAATAAACAAATATTTAACATATTCACATCCTTCACCACTGCTGCGCGCCTACCTTATTTCTCACTTTCCGTGGAAAACTTAACAAATAATTACGCCCATCCTCCGAGAACACTTCTAGAGCAATCGGTTGTAAGAGATAGCGTCGTTTATGTACTTCCCTTATTTCCTCATAAGCAAATTTAGAGCACTGACGCCCTTTCTGAGTGCGCGTAGGTCCACCTGAGTTTGGTATAATCGGGTCATAAGCGCCTGGTGGTAATGTATCAATATCGCGTATTTCACGATTCTTCAACAGCGTAAAACCATCAACTATATAACAATGCTCTTTGCCGAACAACAATAAACCTTCAAATGTATCTAGGCCCTGAATGCGCGCACAACGGAACATAAACGAAATTTTTTCTTGTTCCTCCAACAAACGCAGGAATGTTTCATTCTCGGACATCATAGAGGTGTCTTCTTCTTCTTCATCCTCTTCTGGAACACTCGTATCTAAGGATTCTTGTGGATTTTGCAAACGTCCAGTTATATCTGCGGGAGAGTGAGGCAAAGGTGGTGGCGTGCTAATGCTACCACCTGCTGAGAGCTCGGATTGTTGATGCTGTATAAAGTGTGGATGTTTAGAAATATTTCCTTCCAATGAATTTTGTTGCTGTATGGAGTGTTGTTGTTGAAGAGATTCAGTTTCACAGAGAATGCGTGGTGGTTGCTGACAATGGGTGAAATAGATTTTGCTGTCAAAACTCGTGGCCACTTTGTATTTCATTTGACGCTGTAACAAAAACGAGATAATTATTGTTTAACTCTCCAAGTCTAAGTGTTTGATTCTTTTCTGGCAATTTTACTTACATTATCTGGCAAATCGATTTCCGGCCTATATGGGTAAAGCAAATAAAAGAGCTCGTTTCGCATAGTTTTCTTTCGCATGCGATGCGGTCCCTCCGTTGTGTCCAATATCCATTTATCCAAAGACGAACTGCCTTCGGGACCCCACAAGCCACGTTCGCGCGTCAATTCAGTCTCCGATTGTATCCAATCTTGATAGACGTAGCGCTGTGTGTGTTGTTGCATTTGTATATATTGTTTGCAACGTAACTCCCAAAGATCTCTGTAAGTGATGGAAAGAGATATTAAACGGAAGTCAGTTTAACATTAATAGTTAGTAGGAGTGATCAGAACAAATATATTATACGCATAATCTACTCACTTAATCAACTGCACATGTATGCCCGTGCAGTCAAAAGCACTATCCTTGCTCATTGTCGACTTTGTGCGCACAAGCTCCTCCTTTTTGACTTTTGTACGACTTGCAAGCCGTGTCAAACCACCAGTGACCTTTTGAATCTTCGATTGTATTTGATTGTGAATCTCCCAAGGTATGCGATAGGATGCCTTACGCTCAGCATCTACATAGTTGAACCATAGTTTGGAAGCCAACTCCATTACCTGCTCACGTGTGCTCTGCAAATCTGGAGCTTTAGAGTTGGGAGGAGGTGGTGTGAGTGATATTTTAAAGACTTCCTCGATAGCGGGCTTCTTGCAGACATACAACTCTTCCCAGACACGAAAAGCGGCGCCAACAATTAGATTACGACCCTGCGAAGAAAAAGGTTATGAGTTGTTTGCTATAGAATAGCAGCAATTTTAAACTCACTTGCAACTGATTGAGATCCTCATCCTTCGGTTCAACTGTATCCGTTTGTGGATTCACATGCCAAGTGGTATTCCTAGTAGTCGCCGGTTCTAATATTATTTTCATATCCGAAGTCAATTGCAGCAGGCAATAAGTGAGGCAGCCAATAAATTCCAACTCATGATTGCCAGCGCCAAAGATGAGCAAACGGTGTGTGATAATATTATGTAGAGCCTCTAGCACGCTCATCTGTTCAGTTATGGATTCAGTGGGACGTGATAGCAAATATAAAATTGTGCGATTTAATGAATGATGTAATTGCTCGATTGTCAACGATGAGGAGCGACGCTTTGCTTGCGCTATTAACTTAATGACGAAATCAAATATATCATGAGGATTACGCGTCAAGCAACCCTGCCACATCTTATCTACCACACGTGCTGTAAAATAGAATACATTTGGTGCTATATGTTGCAAGTGACTTTGTAGTAGCGGCACAATAGAAAGAGCCGCTTGCTCGCCCACCAACACATCGGCAGCAAGTAAATGCTCCATTAATGCTGTTATAATCTCTGTTTGATATTCAATTTGCAGCGGCATCTCTGCAGATTCCGGAGAAGCATCCAACACTAGATCGATGACAGGCGTAGTTTTACCATGCATATTCAAGCTCAGCGAATCGACAACAATAACACGCAAGAAGTCAATAATGCACTTGCGCACTGGATGCTGCGTCAAAGATGGAGTATTCGATATGCTACGCGAATGCAACAGAAAACTGGCGGATGGCGGACCATTATCGGTGGGCGTTGAATTACCACTATTTGGTTCAGAATCAATTAAGGAATCTTTCGTAACGTTAGGAAAAAGTACAGCTACCAAAGAGGTGACAACATCGCCAGACATCATAACAGGCATGAAATCGGTGACATTCTGATATAAACTGAAGAGTAATTGAATTATTGTCTCGGGATGACTATTTAACCATGTGGCACATTCGCTGGAGTGCACAATTGCGCGTACCATGCCTAAGAGCACACAAACGCCTTCAGGGCAAACACTCATTTTTGGAAGTGGCGCATTCGAGGAAGGTGGTGTGCCCCATAGGAAGAAACGCACACGATCCAAATCAAATTTTGTATGTTCAGTAGCGAGTAGTTTAACTGGTTGGCCCATCATTAAAGCTGTGACGAGAAAATATAGTTCTGGTACATCCAGATGATGCGTGAGTAGCCATTCTAGCATTTGAAAACCTGTAAGGCAGAAGGAAGATTAGAAGATAACTTTTGATTGCTTACTTAGTGCACTTACCTGGTATACTTAAAGCACTGGTGCGCACTTCACCAGCGAGTTGGGTCGGCAAATGCTGTACAACATTGGCTGTGGTCACAATAACCGAACCTGCACTACTTTGCTGGCCTGTATTCAATTGCGGTGCGCCCAAAGCTAACATTTTCTTTTGCGAAACCATTTCGGTGAAACGTAAATAACCGCCATTATGTGTCGAGTCTCTGAAGCGTACCATGAAGTTCTCATTGGCGCAAACGACCACTAAAATGCGCACAGCAATTATAACAGTGGTGAAGTGGACATGTGGTTGCATAAAGAGCAATAACCAATCCATGCCGAGTGTTTTAGAGATATCATCGCAAATTATGTAGTTCACCGTGTTGCGTGGCGTAAATAGCAGCCCATGGAGTAGCGAAAGACAGCGATTGCGTAGATAAATGTTTTGCGCCATAGCCTCCTGCTCGCTCACGCCATTGCCGTTCATGCCACCAGGGCGCATGCTTGGCAAAGCTATCGACTTTTCACTTTGATCCGGTTTCGGCAATTTGGCGGCAATGTACTGACCAAAGAGTAGCAAATCACTGTGGCGCGGCTGTCCACCTAACAAAGTTTCAATTAGGTTGAATAGTATTTCACGCGTTGAATGATCTTGTATGTCAATAATAATATGCAATAATTTATTAAGTAATTGCAAATTGCTCATAATTTTAACATTCTGCTTCTTTTCATTGGACTCAATGGCGAGTTCGAGTAAATGCTCTAACAGCGAACGCAGCAAGCCATTGGGCGCATTATGCCAAATTTCTAAGTCGCATAACAAATCCTGAAACGCTGTAATATTTGGTATGGCGGACATATCTTGCCCGCTACTCACAGTGCCCACTAAACCAAAAGTCAAATGTAGTATATGCGAATTGAGTAGATTCTTTTTCTTTTTGAAAAACATGCCCAAAGTTTGATAGCAACGTTTACGATCCATTTCACTTTGCGCAGCACGATTACTACGCACCACGCAAGTCAGCGCCTTCACACCAGCGTAAAGTGATTCGACATCTTGAGCCATAGCGATTATACCCAATAGTACATTACAACCGCCGACGGTATCAATCATGGCTGAGACAGGGTGTGGACTAAAAACGCGTACGCCCAAATAGCCAACGACAACACCACCGAGTGAGCGGCCAGCACCCGCTAAATGACCAGCTGAATTGTGTAAGATTCTGTGGAGCAGGAAAAAATCGTTAGCGAGCAGTTTTATTATATAACGTAAATAACTACCTTATAGGCGTGGCATTTTCATGCGAATTCATGCCCAAAACTTTAGCGACAGATTTATTATCGACGCGACTGTAGACTTTGCGTATTTTGACCAAGGTCAACTGTGACACTGCCTTAGCGTTCAAGCCCAACAACACACGATCTTCTGGCACCAATGGAGCTAGGGCCTCACTTTGCTTGCCAAGTTGTGGCGCTTGTAGCGAACCCATATAGTGTGGTCCTAAGTTGTAAATAGTCTGCACAGTTTGCTGTGTTAGTACATCTTCCAACAAATGGCATACACCCTGTTTCCAGCATAGACGTGAGTAACGACGCCAAATTGGTGGTGTGCCAATGTAGCCATAGACTTGACTGGCTACAGCTAGATTAGCAGAGCCTGCGCCGGGATTTTGTGAAATGTAATGCAGTTTTTGTGTATGCATGGGCTGGTGGGAAGAGTAGATAATGTTTATAAATTGTATATTTTTTATAAAATCATAAATACTCACAGTGCCATCTAAATACAATGAGAGACTGGAGTTCTTCAGTACGGCGCGATTCAGCACCACTACCAGATTATGCCATTGGCCCTCATGCAGCAAATCAGGACACCAAATACGTGCGCTACTATCATCTGAACCTTCGGGCTCCCAATCGCCGAGACCTGAGTAAGGAAACAAAAGTAGATAAGAAAAGAACTAATGCAATAAACACAAATACTTACTTTTACTCGGCGTCACTAGCGTCTCCTGCGTTGACACAACAATTGCCTTGTCGCGCGCTGACAATAATATCGATAAGCAAACCAAGTTCTCCTCACGCGGATTATGTATAGTGCGCACTAATGTGAGTAGGCGCACACAATGTGGATCGGTTTTGGGATCTGAAAACTTCTCCACACAAAACCAAGTTGAATACGAGAGCCCTGTTTGAGGTGGAAAAATTCGATCACCAGCACCAATACCACCAATAGTATTCGCATCAATCGTGCCACCAGTGGTTGCGGTAGCTTGTGGCGCTAACGAAGGTAAATATAAGCAACCAAATCCCTCGGCAGACATATCCATTTCCACAAATGGCGGTAGAGTGCTAGAGCCGTGAGCGCGAAAATCGCGTGGTGTTGTCATAGAAACAAGCGTCTTAATACGTGTCAACGGCACTGGACCGCCCATGCGATACGGCTTACGCAAATCAATGTCGGCACAAGAAAGCGGTTCACCGAGACGCAAAAATTCGCGCAACTCTGTGGGCTGCAAAGCTTGTGCCGCCAAACGCTCCAACACATACTGCATGGATACGTGCAATGGATTTGATTCTTCAGAGAGTGCGTTACGTGCAATTTTGAGCAATTGCTCGGCGAGTCCATAGTCGCACATAATTTGTTGATTGCGCTCATTGCGTACCAACGATTTGATGATCTCGCTAAGATAAACCTGCAGATTTAGCGCCAGCAAGTAATTTAATTCATGTGTTATGCTTGGCAGCAGTTGGAGCATGCAGAGTACAACGCCTGGGTGTACGATACGTGGTTCTGGTGTGGGTTGTGTTAAATTCAATTGATTGGGATGCGCCGGTGGCAGTTCTTTGCTAGGTGAACGTGAATGGCTATCGCTGAAAAGCGATATAACTCCAGAGAGATTTGGTGTTTCAAAATTGTCCAGGGCGATGCTGTACAGCAAGCGATAAACGACACAAACATATGACAATGAACGCGGAATGTCGGTGTTAAAGCTGTTGTATAGAGAATAGGTGAGAATTGATGATAAACTAAATAAGTGAAATATGTCTTACCTGAAATTTAAAATATCACCAGAAAATACTTCGTGGAAATATTTCTGCATTGCATTGTCATTCTTAAATTCTCCTTTGAATTCCCCTAACTCGGTAGCGCCGCCAAAGCAGCCCAACAGCCGTAACGTATCACATAACGATGCCGTACAAATCTCCTGATGGAAGAACTTTGCATTCGCCGGCTCGAAGCGCATTGCAGTCGCCAAAGTTTGGCAAACAATTTGTAGCAGTAAAATTAAGTCATCCTGCGTAATGGCTTGCGCATCTGGTTCCATGCTTGCCAATGGCTCATCACACAACTTGCCATCGAGCGAGACAAAAACACTCGTCAAATAGACGAATCCTCCAACCTTACGAAATACGGTGCGTGTACGATGTGAGTCCTTCAAGCAGCCAAGTAGCATATTGAGTATTTGTATTTTAAATTCCACCTGATATGGTGGCACCGCATGCATAACTGAGAGTATGAAGAGCATATCGTCATCACCGCCAGCGGAGAGTATTAATTCACGTATGATGCCCAGCGCCTGAGGCCGGCAATGCTTAAATTTTACTAACTCGTGAACGCACTTGGCGCCACCACATTCGCGAAACACATTTGCATTATTGTTATTTCCACTGAGCAATATTGTGAGCGCTTCCAGCACATGTTTGCCCAGCGTATCTGTCAAATCCTCAATATCATCCTCCTCCGGCATAACTACCACACTTTCATCACATTTGGTGATCTTGCGTACATGTTCAGCATAACGATTTAAGCAGGTTACGAATACCTCAAGTATACCCACTTCAAGATAAACTTCTTTGAAGACAGCATTGTGACGTAAAATGTTGAGTAAGGTCTTTAAGCAAAGTATGCTACAGCTAGTAGAATGATTGTTCTTGAGCAACAATGAAAGGCTGATCAACTCTTTGCACGGCACAAAATTCAATTGAAATACAATAAATTCAAGTAAATCAAAGAATTTCTCTTGAATCTGTGGACCTTTTAGATGTATGCGTTCAGTAAATTCACTCAAAGTATTTTCTGAATCCAGTATGAAGTAGTTAGCATTCTCTGAATGGTATACACGCGAGATGGCATCAAGTATTGTGCAGCAAAGCGCCGGTGAAGTGGATTTTAGAAAAACAGTCTGCAGCACTTGGAATGCGTAGATGTTACGTACGCAAGTATCGCGTGAACTGGCTTGTGGCATTTGAAAATTTTGCATTTTAAAGAGCGTATTTTGTATCTGAGGTGGGCGCAATTCATTGAAACCGCACATGCAGAGGGAGGAGATCATGAGAACAAGATTGCGAATGGCAGCCTGTACTTCAATGGAATGGGTGCGTGCGGTATCAAATCTGAAAGTAGGAAAAGGTGAAGATACGTGAATCAGAAGAAAAAAAAATGGATGGCACCGCCTCCAACGTATTTTGAGTGTGTTGCGGTCTATCATGACGAAGGTCTTAGAATCACATAACGAGAAATATTGTATTAAACACAGCTACAAGGTTTTTATTGAACCAGATTAGCCCCTTAGCAGTTGTTTGTACCACTCCGAGACCCACCCAATATTCCACTTATGAATTTTTAATAAAACAACAATTTTTCATTACTAAACAAACTTACTTGAGCAAAAAATCGCTGAGGAAGAGGTATCCTTGTGATGCTTTGAAATCATCCAATAATATTTGTGACACTTGACTAGAATCTTTTAGGAAGCAAAAAACAGTGACAAACATTTCCACAATCTCCAATGGATTGCCAAAACTTAGACGTTGCATATTATCCACGCATAAAGCCATGCAACCTTTGGCTGAAAAGTAGAAAAAGAATTAAAAATTAGAAACTTTCCACCTACACCGCATGCAATGACTCACAATGTATATAACTGACAACTGCATCGGTTAGTCCATGGCGCGAGATTGTTGTTAGTATTTCAGCAGCATTTTTACGCCACACAATATTGTGCGTCGGACAGGGTGAAGTGATAGCTGAAAACAGCAAAGTTAAATCGTCCATGCGCGCCAATTCCTCAGCTGGATATGGATATGAGCATAATTTGACCAGAAGTTGAACAAAAACTTTCTGTAACAATGTGCGACGTTCATAAGCATTGAAATCACTCGCCGATTCACCAACACCCGGTGGTGGATCATCTTCCACTACCGGCAAATCGAAGAACAAATATAAACATTTGACAAGCGTAGACGGCACTGAAGCTGCTGTCATCACCTGTGACGGAGAAGAAAGAAGGAAAAACAAACAAAGAAAGAAATAAATTTAATATTTCATATTAAAAATACATATTTCAACTGCAATCTGTTAGTCAAGCAAGCAACGCAACCAATGCAAGAAATTTGGTTTTTCTACAAACTAATCGAAGTGCTGTTGGGCATCACGTGCATGTTATTCCATATTCTGGGCTTCATGAACACTGAACCAACACCACACAATCTCTTCTATTGTGCCACTTTTGCCAGCTTCACCATTTACACATTTTTCGGCATGCTCAATATATGCTATGGCAGTGGACGTTCTGAGTTGATGGAAGCTATACCCGCAACGATTGGCGCTCTGGCGCATATTGGCGCTTCAATGTTATTAATGTATCATGCAGAGAATGATTTTCATTTAATGTTTCTCACTGACTATGAGGAGCCTTTGCATAAATTCTTTTTCTATTGCAAGGCACAAAGTATAACAGCATTAGCTACTGGCGGTATGTATATGTTGCATGCAACTTTTGCTTTTGATGCAGTTTTCATTAAAGATGAGCCAAAGTCACGAAGGCTATCGATTGGATCAGCAAGTGACTTTGAAGATGAGGATGAAGAGAGCGAGTTACAGCCGCGACATCGGAAGCGTATTGAATTGTTTGTACTTGGGAAATATATACATGGAAAACTAATGCGATGTAAATGGTTTAAAAATATGGCAAGTAAGCCGTGAAGTGTACTTTTTGAAGAGTTTTGACTATGTTGGTTATGAGATTTTATTGCATATTGTATAATAAATATTAGCAGATGAGTGCTCAGAAGTGATACAAAACGTCTCGGGGCTATGGAAGCGCTCATTAGAAAAATTGTGCTTTGGAGATTCTGTTAAGAGGGAGAATTGACTATAGATTTTAGGAAACTAGAGAGTTTTCGACTGAATCGAAAGCGGTCTGGAGCTGAACTCCTACACAGTTCCCCTGCTCGTTTCGTCTACTACATACACTCTCAAAAGTAGTTAATACAATGTTGCTTAAGCATAGAGCTCGCCCTTCTTGAATCTAAGACTCAATCTTATTCCTCACACCTCACTACACACCTGTATTAACGACACATCACCATTCGCCAACAAATTCAATGTTGACAACAACATCCAACCGCTGCTAGTCTCCTCAGTCGTTTCGATTTCTAAAAACTTCACAATCGCTATTGATGCCGCCTCTGTACTTTGATTGGAGGCACGTTTACGTATCTCGCTGACCATCAAACGTGAAACTTGCTGACAAAAAGCCACAACATCCCAAAACTTTTCGCTCATATCCGCTGCGGAGCAAGTGTTGAAAACCTGTGATAAAAAACATGATTTAAAAAAGTAAAATAATACAAAATTCAACTAATTACCTTGCAAAATAATGGCAACATCTGATACAATTTCATATCCCTTTCATGCTCGCTCAGTGGCTCCTTGGGATGTGTGTACTCATTAAAAAGTTGCTTAAGCGTAAGTAGACTCATTTGTATGCGCGCATCTGTGGCAGATGATATAACATCGTCGCCTGCACGTGTACCGCTTGCCGCTGTAATATTGCCATTATTTGTCGCACCTGTGCCTACGCCGGCGGTGGGTGAACCCGAAGCGCTGCCACTACCACGTAACTTGCGCATCACATTCATATTTGTTGGTACGCGCAATGGTGTGGAGTTCACGAAATGTGTTGGTTTGGTGTTTTTCTGTGGCTTCCACGACGTCGTTGCGGACAAACCGCAGCCACACCTAACACCACAGCCCCTTGACGGGCGTTATATTGACGCTTCAAAAGTTGAATGAAACCTTTGGTTGTTGTTTTTTATTTGTGGTTAATAAATTGAGTGTGGGTATTTTTCGGTTATTCACAGTGTAATCTGAGAAAAGAGTGAGAAAGGGTTTATTTAATTTGTGAAGTGATAGTCATTGAAATTTTCACTTTCGATCAATTTTTCAAGTTTTGGTTAAAAAAGATTTCTTAAACTTCGTGCGCTTGAAAATCCTTGTGTTCTATATACATATTTGCTCTTGAACATTGTTTCCTACAGAAGGAATCAAAGAGAGCTTTCAGGATGGCAACAAAACAAAAAGAAAAATATGGAAGTTAACATAACAACTCCCCACACAACTCAAAAAAAGTATGAAGAAGGAGAACACTCGATATCCTTGTGGCAAACCACAAAACTACCCACTTACCAATCATTATTACCACTCAGCTGTTGGATCATAAATACAAATATTGTTCATGTAACAAAAAAAAAAAAATGTAAGCTTTGTATGTAAAAGTAGTGGAACGAATACAAATAGAAAGAAGAATGGGAAAAATTTCAATGACTGTTGCACCCTTTTACACCGACCAGTGTTTAAGATTAAAGCCTAAGGGTATGCTACAATAATGGAGCAAAGACCTAAATGTATGTGTCACGAATC
Organism: Sphenella marginata; assembly: GCA_951509765.1. Classification (NCBI taxonomy): domain Eukaryota; kingdom Metazoa; phylum Arthropoda; class Insecta; order Diptera; family Tephritidae; genus Sphenella; species Sphenella marginata. The sequence continues at coordinate 101,712,587 of OX608080.1, read as the reverse complement.
GGTCTAATATCGTTGTAAGGCTAGAGATTGTTGAATTTCTACAGGCTGCTTTAAGTTAAGATAACTGTCTAAGCTTTGATTGGGCGAGTACTTTGATATCGGATGAAGAAGCCCGAATTTGGGATTACTAAACTTAAACTATGTATTCGGAATATTTCATAAGCTGGTTGCGAATTACAACAGCATGCAATGCAAATGAAATAAACGAAAAAATGAGCATAGATTACTGTGCCATCTTTGCGTTTTTTACCCGTTCAGCATATATCGTAAGCAGCTTTCAATCACCACCTATTGTTGAACACTGGAACAACTAAGACGTGGACACTATAAGTGGTCAAACTCAAGCTAAACGGCTCAATGCTCACATACACATTTGTGCTAAGCATGGGTAGAAATACGGAAGGAAGCACTTCAAATGACCCATGAAACAAAAACTCCAGCGGACTCTGGTCCAACCACAGGAAGAGCGTGTACTTGAGCTTAAGGTAGTAGAGCTTCTATAAATTTAATATATTTTGTATTGTATGTATCCATTATAAATTCTATTAAATTCATTTTTAGCGTTCCAACCATAGCACCCCTCCATTTCAACGTCGATTTATCCCTTCATACATCCATCATCTATACAAATTCCAACATTTCCTCTTACATTTTAACATCCTGCCACATCTCTAATATCAACACATTAAATGATTTATTTATGTTAATTTTCCAAACCACCAGCACGAAATGACTTAATTACTTTGTGACATGTCTACGTGCCACTGAAGTGAACAAGAAAATTGATTTATGCCAAGACGGCTACAACTAATCTGATTATGGCTGGTGTATAAAATGATTATATATAGTACAATCAGAATCTGCATATAGAGTAGATACTTATGGATGTAGGAAGGCTTGAGTTGAAGTTTTCAGGAAGTAAAAGCTAAAACAAGAATGCAACTACTTACTTAGTTTAGAACATATGAGGGTTAAACTGGGTTGAAATAGATTTTGCGTGTAGCATATTTTTAGGCGCCAGTTATATTGATAACAAACTAATATTTAGAAATTTCTACGAAACGAAGTAATTTAGGCTGCAGTTTGAACATAGCTTTAGCACAGCGGTACGCCCCCAACAGCCAGCACTCATAAGCACCCAACACACAGCCTGAGAAATGTGGAAACATCTCGTCCAACTTATTTTGAACAATCTTCCATTACTTAAGATAATTGCAGAGGCAGCTACAACAATATCTACAATCTTTTACCTCATTGCCCCACTGCTCGACAGTTGCTATTACTCAATCTTCTATTTACTATTTTCTTGCACTGCACCTGTACACGCGTGGGTGAAGGCATCTTTCTGTTTTGATTAGATTTGTATAGAAAACAGTTGTTGTATCAGAGTTCATTAATTATGCCAAGTTGGCTGGCTTATGGAATATGCGCTGAGTCAGTTATTAAAAATTATTACAGCATTTGTGAGATGATGAAAAAAATGTGAAGCGAATGAATCTTAGCAATGGATTTTTTGAATTTAATAAAGATGCGCAGTTACGAAATGTTGCACGAAAGAGGAGGAAGCAAATTATGTAAAAGCATAACTCTCCCACGAGAAGTTTGATTATGAAAGTGGCGTTTGAAAATCACATGGCTGACTATTATAATGGGCAAGTAATGAGAACTCTTTACCCGATTGAAATAGAATCATCACTCGCTACAAATTTCCAGCTTTTCTACACGTTAGGGAGCACTGCGAACTTCAAACATTCTTTGAAGAACAGTTGAACAATGTGAGTGGGACCTGAAGTTTGAATAGAGATATCGTACAAGTCGTTTCCGCTATAGTTATTGGGACTAATACCAAAAGTTGGTAGTAGCTTGATTGTAACCGAAACTTTCGCCACCACGACAGTATCTACTACACCTTTTCCACCCAAAAATGAGAAAATGTAAACCAAAATGAGAAAACGTAAATTAAAATGAGAAAATAAAAATTATAATGAGAAAATATAAATTACAATGAGAAGAAGTAAATTGTATTGAGAAAAAATTATTTGTATTGAGAAAGCATAAATGGTAATGAGAATAAATAAACTTGTAATGAGAAACCGCAAATAAGAAATGAGAAAACGTAAATTTAATAAGAAAACATAAAATATAATGAGAAAGGGTAAAATAAAATAAGAAAACGTAAATTGCATTGAGAAAATGTATTTTATTTTGAGAAAATATAAATTTGTATTGAGAAAACATAAGTTGTATTGAGAATACGTAAGTTGTAATGAGAAACTATAAAATAGTAATGAGAAAACACAAATTTATATTGAGAATATGTTAATTTATGTTTAGAAAACATTAGGTAGAAATGAAAAAACGTAACATTGTAATTAAAAACATTTCAAAAATAATCTTTTTTTGGTTTATTGACCCACTGCCATGTCTTGGAGTGCAAGTGCATCTGCATGAAATGTTGTATGCTGCGCAGCTCTCCTGTCAATTTTGACTTGTAATCATCAATAGCCTTTTCCAGATATTGTAGTCCCTGTTCATCTATGTAGCCTTGATCCACTCACAAAAGGTATCCGAAAAGAAGTCTTTACTTTTGTCTTTAATTTTGACCACATGAATATATTCATTTGTAATGTGAAAACACTGTAGCTTTAATAATTTAAATTTTAGAAAATAGTAAGTAGGCTTTCACGAAAAAAAAACAATTCATATTTTTTGTTCATTGCCTTTTGAAATAAAACAAGGATTATCGATGCAAAGAAAAAATGCAGTTCCAAGACGATTGCGCGATTTGCTTAACTACTATGAAATATAAAAGTGTTTCGCGAGTCCTAAACTGTAAGCATTTATTTCACACCAACTGTATAGCGCCAATTGTATCGAGGAGTGAAGCATGCCCGATATGCAGAAACCATGTTAATGGTTAATATTACTTTTCATTTTACCCGAATTTTTGTTTTTATTTACATTCCTAACCTTTAACTTCCCAGGAACTGAACTTTGCCAAAGGAAGAGGTACACCAAAAATAGCGAACAAGACAGGGAGCGGATTTTGACCGCTGCGTCAAGAGCGGAGGACTGGCCTAGACTAGCCAATAGCCTTGGTGTTAACTACAAGACGGCACATAGGTGGGTTAGTAGTGGAAGTCCCATTATGAAATCAAAAAATCAACAGCGACCCAAAAAAATTTCGAATGAACACTTAGCCCGTGTTTCTGAATGGCTGGAGGAAGATTGCAGCCTAACCCTGATTCAAATTAAGCAAAAACTATTCCAAGACTTCGGCGTGAACGTGTGCACAACAACTATTGGAAATTATCTGGAAGGTATGTGCTACTCTATTAAAAAAGTGCACTTACAGCCTGTAACAATGAATAACGATGCAAATAAAGCAAAAAGGGCAGAATATGTTAGCAAGCTCAACGATTACATACAACAAGGTAAGCAGATCGTATGGATCGATGAAACCAACTTCAACCTTTTCTGCCGACTTACACGCGGAAGGTCTAAAGTGGGACAACGTGCTGTACAAACATTGCCAGCAGCGCGTGGGCCGAATGTACACGTTATAGGTGCCATTACCACGTCAAGCATCTTATTAATGGATCGGAGGAGAGGTTCATTCACATCCATCAGCTGTAGGGATTGGATTGCAGCACTTGTCCAACAATGGCACCAGTTGGGGAACAACATGCAAGACTTAGTTATTGTGTGTGACAACGCACCCTGCCACTCCGGCATCGAGTCAGCGGTAGCCCAGCATTCAAATAACTTGGGTGAAGTGCTTCGTTTGGGTCCATACTCCCCAATGTTAAATCCCATAGAGATAATATGGTCAAAATTAAAGACAGAAGTAAAGACGACTCTTCGCATACCTGTTGTGAGTGGATCAGGGGTAGGTGAACAGCGACTTCAATATTTAGAAAGAGCTATTGATGATGCCAAGTCAAAATTGACAGGAGGGGACTGCGCAAGAGCTGCACAGCATACCACAACATTTCATGCAGATGCACTTGCACTCCAAGACATGGCAGTGGGTCAATAAATCAAAAAAAGATTATTTTTGAAATGTTTTTATTTACAATGTTACGTTTTTTCATGTCTACCTAATGTTTTCCAAACATAAATTAACATATTCTCAATATAAATTTGTGTTTTCTCATTACTATTTTATAGTTTCTCATTACAACTTACGTATTCTCAATACAACTTATGTTTTCTCAATACAAATTTATATTTTCTCAAAATAAAATACATTTTCTCAATGCAATTTACGTTTTCTTATTTTATTTTACCCTTTCTCATTATATTTTATGTTTTCTTATTAAATTTACGTTTTCTCATTTCTTATTTGCGGTTTCTCATTACAAGTTTATTTATTCTCATTACAATTTATGCTTTCTCAATACAAATAATTTTTTCTCAATACAATTTACTTCTTCTCATTGTAATTTATATTTTCTCATTATAATTTTTATTTTCTCATTTTAATTTACGTTTTCTCATTTTGGTTTACGTTTTCTCATTTTGGTTTACATTTTCTCATTTTTGGGTGGAAAAGGTGTAGTTCTCCTTATTCGAAATTCATACAAATACTTTTCTATTGAATTTTTGTAAGAACTCTATTTAACTGACTTTCATAATTTGACTTGTTGGAAGTTCATAGAACTTTGTTGTTAAAATTCCACATACAAATTTAAACATTTTTCGTGCAATTGCTTTCCCATACATGCAATTTGTGACGCCTTGCATGTATTAGTATTATAAAAATAATTTTACAAATCATAACAAAAACTAAAAGACACCCTTCAACTGCATCTACATATATGTATAGTGTGAATGACTAAATAAAATTACCATAAAATAATAGACTGCATGATTGCAAATTTTCCCCATAACTACAAGAAGTTCCTCATACCAACATTCACATAAAGTACATAGAGAGTTCCTCAAAAGCCTCACTCTAGTGGTAGTACAAAATTTAATTTGCAAAATTCACGTGCCTTTTTTTGGTACCCCGAACGACATGCATGTGCACGTTATGAAAATTGTTATATATACACACCAGCACTTACATTTATTATACGAAATGTTGGCGACATAATGCAATCAACACTCTCAGACTATTTACTTTGCATGCGGTAGTGTGATATAAACGAAGTGGGAATTAAAGCGTGATTACGTGCGGTCCTAAGGCTATAGAGGTATGTTCCCGTGTGTGCATTTTTATACACGAGGTTGAGGAAATATAGCTAACAGTGAATATACGGAAAACATTTATAGTGCCTTATTTATGGAGACTCCCGTTTTTTAACAATCGAAATAAGTTCTGATATTTCATAAATAAACTAGTAGAACGGACAACCGTCCTGTCCAAAGATTTACTTGCCTACATATAAAACATGTGATTCTCTCCATCCTCAACCGACCTTACTATTATTTTTCCTCACATTCCTATTCCTATCGCTATACTTATAACTGTACCGAAACTATATCTATACCTGTATCTGTACCTATCTCCAACCCTATCTGTAGTAATTTCCCTAACAATATTCCACGATATTCTTCATATCCATCGGTTTACAGTTATAAAACCGGTAAGCAACAATTGAAAAGCAAACACAAATTGAAAATTGTAAAAAAGTAATCACTCACATATCTGAATGACTCACATTGCATTCACGCTTATACGTGATTTACATATTTAATTCTAGTATATTTGTAAATATTTGTATACAAAAATTTTACCTATACAACAGAGCGGTGCCAAACGTATACACCGCTATTGAAACCGGCGTAATGCGCATAAAGTTTAGATAAACAAATCAGAGCGACGAACCGACGCCAAAGTCTAAGTTATTCGGTTCAGTGCTTTGAGAGACTAAAACTGGCTTATACAAGGGCTAGAGTCGGGTTGAGCATATTTGGTAAAAGACACTCACATCTGATTCAGTTTTTAAAAATTTAAAATTTGCTCGATCATTTTGGGTCTAATAGTTATTTCGATTTCTGTCTCACAAATTTTTTTTTTTCCAAAAAGTTATTTTGACTGGGACTTTCTAGTTGTAAATAAACCTAGTTTGATAACTAGTTAACCTCATTATCGAAAAAGCACCAATTTGGGTTAGAGTAATGATTTCGGAAAAACCGGTTTGCATCACTGAAAAAAGTTGTGTACACCAAGTAAACTAATAAAAGTAGGTGGAATCATATATAAATATATACTATCACTATATTAGATATGTAAACGTTTAAATAAACTAAACAATTCAATGAACGCCAACACATTGGGAAGCGTCAAAAAACACCCACAATACAATAACAAAAAAAAAAATAAAAACAGATATAGGTTTGACGAAAGTAAACAGTAAAATTGAAATGAACAAATGCTTGCTTATGATGAGCAGGGAAGCCAGTTAGGCTAGAATAATAATAAAGCGCGTAAAAAGTATGTAAATATATGTGTATTTACTAAGCACATAAGCCATACCTGGCGGAAAGTAAAACTCAAAAAGAAGGACGATTAAGAAATTGAATTAGTTAGGAAAAATAAAATCAAATGAGAACTTTTTCTCTCCATTCCCAATGATTCCGGTTCCTATAATTGATTTTCGCGTCTAGCCCGACTGACGAGAATCGAAGCGGTCAGGATCAGGCAAAGAACAGTCGGCATAAGTAACACTTCTCCAATACTTTGGCTAGGGGTGTTGCCGTAAATCAACAACATTTTGTCACATTGAACTATCTGAAGTGTATGCTATTTTTGACAAGCTGTTTGGAAGTGTCACATGTTAATTTTCCTAAAGGGTAGGTGCTCAAAATGATGTATGAAAATGTGTACGAAAACTTCAAGCAATACAAGCTCAAAAGCGAACGTAATTGATATAAACAATGTAGAGCTTAAATCAATAAAAAATGCTGATTTGCTTGTCAAGCTAAACAACTAAAGTGACATTGCTTATTTCCCAATGGGTAAATAGAATCAGATATTAAACTTAATTATTAAATCAACGGCTGAGTGGAGGATCACCCTCCTTCGAGAGAGCTACCCCGCTTCGACAAATGGGTGTCTAAAGTATTTTTAAAGCTGCTTAAAGTTCTTCTAGACAAAAAAAAAGTTATTTCAAAGACAGCTTCCAGATAGGCCAAGACTTGGATAAATAAACTCAATGAGTGATATGGCGCTAAGATAAATTGATTATTGTAATACTAGTTGTGTATTGAATGTATATCCATTATAAATTCCGCCTATTTCATTATAACCTATAAAAGTAAAACAAAAAATATTAATACTGGAAAATTATATTTTAATACTACCTTAAAAAACTATAATCCAGTTCAGATATTGAGAAAATATTTTGGCAATCAACCATTTTCATATGTTGCTTTTTACTGTATGTATTCCATACAAAATTTCAAAAGGTTCTGGTATAACCTACAAATGTATAATGAAAAAATGCATTTAGAAAATGAAAAAATATTATTTTTGTAAACATAAACAATAAATATGTACATACATATGTATATGTATAGGCAGTGTGAATGTACAAATAAAAATAACAAAGTAATGTGCTAGAAATTATTTGTGCATTCATAACACCTTAATTAGTGTACGAATACCAACAAGTTTTTGGAAGAAAACTGTTAAAATTTTAATTGCCAAGATGAGTTCTAGGCCACAAATTGCAAATCGTTAACACACCTCCGTTTATCGTTAATTACACAAAATTCACAAATGTGCAAGCTTCAGAAAATTACAACGAAAACATGACTAAGTGACAAATGAATTAGCGGTTATAACAAAACGACGCGTGAAGGAAGAACAACGAAATAAATTCAAAAAAGGAAATAAATGGATGTTTACAAAAAGGTCACTGCGCTACAAAGGAAACAAAGAAAGTTGTGTCAGACAACAAAACTGTAAAAATGATTAAAAAAGGAAGGGGCAGTAGTAGGGGATAAGAGCATAGTTATTTTTAATGCCGCAAACTTGGCGACTAAATTTTAAGCAAACAAAATTAAGTTCTTAGGTACAACACAACAAACAGCAACCGTCTGTGTGAAATGAGATTGAATGAGTAGTTATAAAAGCAATTTATATAGGAACTAACTGTCTACATGAGTGATTGCACAGCAAATTGAGGTTTTAACTTGCTATTTTCAGAAGTGGAATAATGTGAGACAAAAAAAAAAAGAAAACAAAAAAAAAAACTAAATCAAAGTTAATCTAAATTGGCCACAACAACTGTCTCAAGTATGCGGTCTTAAGCAATGATGTGATGGCCACTAGTGCAGATTACTTTGATTTGGTGTGTGTGTAGCAACGTCTCGTGTCTGCTACATATGTTTATCGCTAAACATTTCATGCAGCATCGCTTCAATGATTTGTTGTACACCAATTCGTTTGTGCATCGTTGTGCTGATATATTTTTTTTTTTGTACAAAAACCGTTGGTTGCTGTTGCCACCGCTTTTATTTGGGTCAAACGACAGACCGCTGTTTGAAAGTGTGTTTTGTGCGCGCTTAGTAATGAGAAGAGTAAAAGGTATGCATGATATGCCAATGACGTGGCATAAATAACTTTTGGGTTGCAGTAACTTTTTAGATTGAATTGTAGGAAAGTTGTCAACATAGCTGCTAACAGTAATGACTTTCTGTAAGTTTCGAAATTTATTTTTTTTTTTTAGTTTTGAACTTGAAAAGATTTTTAAATTTATTTCTATGCATATTTAACACTAAAAGTAGGTCAGTTTTTCCTATCCATTTCATTCATAATTTGATTTCTATATTTTTTTCAATGTCGCTTAAACTTAATCATTTAACTATGCTACGTATAATTGCAGTTGGACTAGAAACTAGTGCTAAGGCAAATTAGTTATACTTTTCAAATGTATGTATGTACTTCGAACCCTGAACATGACAACAAAATATGCTTACTAAGTACTTTTAAAGCTTTATGGAAGGCGAGTAGCTTAGTCCATAATATGTTCACTCAATATTTATTAGAACGTAACATCTGCCTAATCATAGAAATTAGAAAAACCATTTTGAACCAAATCTAACTGAAGGTCAAATTGTATTCAGTACCTAGTTGCTGTCAGTAATGGCAAACAAAATTACTTTTAATGGGTTCATCTATTGTGTTTTATAAGTCATTACTGAACAGTAATTGGATTGACAGGTGCGTTGGTGGATTTAGTTAAATATTTGAAAAATATGGCCTTATTAGCCCATTTGAAAAATCTTATTATGAAAAAGGCAAACGTCAGACTTTCACAGATGCCGTCCAGCTCTGCAATAAAAAACTCTAAAATGATTAAGTACATATGTATAAATAAAAAAAAAATACTTAGTCCTTGTTTTTGTAAGCCAATCACTTCAATGCCTTGAAATGAGATGAAGGCTAGTAAATCATTGACGTTTCTTGTTATTTTCCGCATGAGCAAAATCACTGCAAGCTGGCGCATCTTCTTATCAATTCTGTTTCAGTTTTCAATAATAAATCAATTTGTGTTGTATTATTACAATAACGTAAAAAGGTTTAAAGTACACGCGCAAGCCCAACGTACAGAAAACCCAGCTAAGAAAAGTGATCTGAAATGCAGTCACTTGAAGCTTCGTTTTGCTTTTGCCACTGCAGGATACATAAATGGATCTTTGGAGTACTGATGGGGTTAATCTATTTATATATATATATATATATGGCGCGATATACAACAGTTATATCATTAACCTCCTAGGAAATTTTTGCGCCGAGCTTCTCTTCCAATTTGTGGTGTGCCGCTTTGAAATTTTTCCTACAAATTGGCGGGACCTACGGTTTTTCGCCGACTCCGAACGGCACTACAAAGCAGATGAATTTTTGCTGAGAAGCCTTTCATGGCAGAAATACACTCGGAGAGTTTGCCAAACCACTGCCGAGGGGCGACCCCGTTTTGAAAACACTTTTTCAAACTACTTTTTGATGTAACCTATACCAGGGCTCGAACCCGGACCTTCGGTGTGGTAGGCCGACAACACTACCTCCACACCACGGTGGCCGCCGGCGGTTAATCTATTTAATCAAATGGTAATCCGTGTTGTGCCGGTACTTACATACTGCGTTGAGAATGTAAGAACGATACTTCAAAGGGTATTATAAAAGGAAATCTGCGCAGTAATTAGTAAGTAAGTAAGTAAGTTTTATTCAATATTATCTTAAAGGAATTAAAGTTTTTACATCAATTACACTAATACATTAGTAACACATAATTAATCCAATAAGATAATAGTTAACGACGTTGAGTGTTCGAAAATGAACAGAGATAACGCCATATCCTTAATATATATAATTAGATGTTGAATTAGTTAGTCTGGTTTAGCAACACCTGTTTCTCATGGAACGGATGCAGTGACTTGGAATGGCACCTTCTTGAAAGCTCTACGAAAGTTTGAGGAGTGTTAGAGATAGAACTGTGAGTAAGTTTTACTACAAACAGACCTTGCCGCTCTATAATACCGCTGGCTGTCGGAGATCTTTGAATATGGCTGACTGGGAATATGTTTTGTGCTCATACTTATAGATATAGAAATGAAATATATACATATAATTAATGTGGATACACACTATCCAATTGTCCTTGCAAGTTTCACGCCTACAGATACTCACAAAAGCCATTCAGCATTGAATCCTGCGACGTTATCACACGAGCTTAGCAGTTTCCCATGTACGCTCTTTACTTTTACTATTACACTTGTAACTTTTTCCACATTACATTGTTCAGTAACATTTTTAATATCCTGATGCAGGAAACACTTGAGTTTGCACACGCTTCGGGGACATGACATGTACGTATGTATGTATTGTTTTGGGTCACTGTGAGTCTGTGTGTGGTGGGGGTTTGTTTATTGGCTTGCAAATCAACAATCGGCAAACGCTCCCGCTCCCACGCTGCGCAACCCCTTAACTAGTGGCACACTTTTCCTATGCACTCATTCGCATTTTTCTTATCATTTACAACTTTTCCACATTTCCACTGTTTTCACCTTTTGTTTTTATCGTTACACGGATTTGCACGACTTTTATCGTATTTTCTTTCACGCATGTGTTTTGCACGAGCATTTTCTTGATTTGTTGCTTTTTACGTATTTTTCCTACAAAACTGGGTATCGATTTTTCTTTAGATTTTTGGTGTGAGAACGTTTGGCTCTGGGGAGCGCTAGTAGCAGCTTTTATTTGGGTACGCAAGCAATGATTGCATGGAAAATTTTGTTTACTCGAAACTTAGCTTCCGCTCCCTTTTTAATTTAACAACCTTTCCTTTGATTAGACCAGTAAAATAAACACTAAACATTGCAAATACACACAAATTGGACCTGCCTCCCCTCATCAAGGGCTGTGAAAATTTTTCAACCACATACTTTGCAATAAATTTAGCAATTCAACTCACTCTTTCACTTTCCCAAGACTTCACTCAGCTGCCGTGCACTATCTATTTAGTATTTTATATTTGTTTAGTTATTTTGTAATCACATTTTGTTAAATTTTCACTTTTGCAAATTTTTTCCTCAATTTTTCTGTAAACTAGCGCGACGACGCAAAAAACGAACATCCAAATCCGTCCAAGAATTGCGAACAATGAATTTTGACACTTTGTTTTATTTGACATTTGTATTACAGCTATCAGCTGTCAGCGTGCCTTTGACGTTTCTCATTTTCTGTGTATAGAAAAAACGTGCTACCAGACCAAAAAAATATTGGCAATTTGTCAAATTTACTAAGGTAAATATCATGATCCAATTATAGAAGGTCGTGGCATGAGACAGCTGATTAAAAAGTTTTTTCTTTAATTTTGACATGCCCATTTTTCAGTGTAATTTTAACAGTACGCACACAAAGTACAACAACAAAATACATTACGCAAATTATGTACGCACGGGTGTATGTCACCATGCGATCACCTGTTTATTGCATCTTGGGTAAATATCAGAAAACAAAAAAGTGTAAGTAAACTTGAACCAAAAAGGAGTCAGTAAAACCTTGGAGCGATAACAGCTGTTGCCATTTTGCTTGGTTACAATTTCAAATTTTTGAATTTTTGTTGTTGTTTTCCCATGTCACGATCAGCTGTTTTTCACTTACAATTTTTACGGAGTTGAATTCAAACAGTAGCTCTCTGTCAATGAAATGTCAAAATGCGCTCTCTCGCTGCAAGTGTTTGTTTTGAACACTTTCTGAGTAAAAATTTTATAAAATTTTTAAAAATTTGAATGCTAATAAAAACTATTCCAACCAAACATTGAGCAGTTTTCAAAATAATCATTCTCTTTTCTGTCAAATCAAGATGTAGTACGCGTTAACGGACTTGGGTTTCATTAAAAATTTTAAAGAAAAGTTAAAGTGAAATATTTGTACCATCCAAGAAAATATTTGAAATCACTGTAAAAATTAACAAAGTTCATCTAAGATTACAATTTTTTTTATTTCGCATAATTTTGTCAGATTTTTGATGGTACAAACAGGGAACATCACTGATAAGCATAAATGTTTGGTTTGGTAAAAACATTTCGGTGTGGCAACACTAGTACATAAAAGCTTACGTGAAAAGCTCTTGATATACACCACTCATTTGATTGACTTACCATACCATCAAGAGCTTCTCACCTCGCTTAGTACTACACACCACCACATTGTATTCACCACGGGTGTAAATATTTCACCAAAATTGAATTTAAATTCTCTGTTGGTAATTTTTCCGTGGCAATACGTAAAAAACAAGAAAGTAATTTTTTTGAAATATTTCAGTGGAACGGTTTTCAAGCTGACGAAAATGTCATTTTAACATTTTAAAATCACGTTTTATGTCTATGGTTCTGCGATGTCACAACGCTTACTCCAAACTTTAGTTTGGCTTTTATAGCTTGTTGCCACTGCTGTGTTACGGTATGTGAATAAACAAGTTGACACAGGGTGACCTTGCAAAACATTAAAAATTTCTTCTTACAACCAATCAATTTAATTTTTTTTTATAATGTTTACAGTTCATTTCAATTAAAATCTTTGTTTAATATGACTATGATAAACCAACATTTTAAATGTCTTTTTAAGTTAAGTAAAGGTTTTAATTAAAACGCGTGTTTAGTAAGGACTATGAATATAGGGCGTATGCGTTTAAAATTCGACCAATCCCAGCTTTAATCTATTTCTATGGTTAAACTGTCAATTTTGTTAGAGTAGGTATGTATGTCCTACGGAATACACGAATTGCACCCTTTCCCTTTCCAGTTTTCACCCAAATGACTGCCCCATATTGTATTTGCTTGTTGCTAACAAAGCAATTATGTACAAAAGTATTTATGTATGTACATATATAGGATAAATAAAGTTCAAAGTAGATAGCTATGTACTGCATAATCTTTGCTTTGTATAAATTATGGTCTATATACGACATACTGACCAACTTGACTAAAAGATGTTCATGCATAATTGAACGTCTAACGAACTTGAGATAATTAATATGCTAGTGGGTAGGCCTGATTTGAAGAAATAAGACCACACTTACAATATAATACATAACACTTCATGCACATATACATATGTGTATGTACATATGTACTATATATAGTAGAGTTTTGGTATTGCACTTATTAGCTTTATTAGCTTTCTACTTAAAAGGCCTAAGTTCCTCTGACTTGTTAGCAAATTCATTAATTAGTTTGTAAATTTACATATAAACGTATGTACATGCCAGTCAGAATAATTGCGAAACTCTTTCATCGAGAGGAGCGATAGTTAAAAGGATCCTTTGAAGTATCAGATATCGATAACAAAGATGAATACCCCTGTAGTGGAATTCACTAACTTCGATTACGACATTCGCAATCGACATTTTGTCGTACCGATATTTATCACGATTGTGGTATTCACAAACTATTTTTCTCGATTTTCGATTATTCGCGATCAGCTGTTTCGCAAAGTAAACGACACACAATTTGCAGTTGTTTTCTATGTCGTTAAATAAAATGCACATAATTTGAATATTTGTATATTCATATTATTATTATTAAAACATAGCATTTGAATACTTAGAGTATGTTTTATCACGGGATGAGAAATCTTTTGCCTGCATCGTTATAGATAAGTTAGTGAATCGCATATTCGATGGTGCAAGCGACAGAATCGCTATTAAAAATCTCGAAAAATCGAACCGAATCGAATCGCTATAAGTTAGTGAATTCCACTACTGAGCTACCTGATTTTGCACTGGTTAAGAACTAGCTACCATAGAGCCGGCCGAAACATTTTTTTTGAGGTGTGTAATTATTTTGATTTTTCTGCCATATCCATAAACAGCTGATCTTTATCGGGAATTGTCAGCTGGTCATGGTTATGGCACTAATAATCCATGATAATAGATGTGGTTTAAGTAAGTACATTGCAGACCTTATCACCGTTTGTAGACTTCCCTTTACTTGGTATGCTGAAAGCTTAGATCTAGTTTAATGATTTCCTTACGAAGTAAGGACTAAAAAGTCAAGCAGTTTGCTGCTGGGTATATATTTAACATGTGATTAGTTGCTTGTATTGTTTAAGTTTTATCTGCTTTACGAGTTTAATTAAGTGTTGTTGTTGTTGTAATATCTTCCACTAGCTTCTCAAAATCAGAAAATAGTTTATGTTGAATTCGGGTTGTGAACCTGAATGAAAGATCAAATTATACAATGATATCCTTTTGTTATTGGAACCACAGCACAAATATTTGTTTTTTTTCAAATGAATGAGACATCCAACAAAAGCGAAAACCCCCTTTACTTGTTTCATATAATAATAATGCATCACCCTGTACTTAGTATTGTTTGGCAGTTGACGAACCACCCTATAATGAGACAAGAAGAGAGAACGAAGATTATCGGGACTTGGAATAACTTTGTCTATAAATCTAGCTCGGAAGAAGGTCCTTTGAAAGTGAATTTTTACAAAATCTGGGTGGCTCTGTGAATCTCACTGAGGACTGATCTCTTTCTAAACCAGTTGTCTTATTACAGTTCCTAAGAGATAGAAATCTCATTCGTTCCATTAAAACGAAACGTGCTGTCGTCCATATCCTTTCGCTACCCTGTTCACCTGTACTTGGCCACACTGCAGGGAGCAAATAAAAAAAGCTACCAACCTCTCTCCTCTCCTCCAATGTGATATACCAAGCTGCTTCAAATGGTTAGCCAGCACATGAATCAAAATTATTAATACCCACTCCACATTTGTTCATTGTTCCATTTTTAATTTCCAATGTGTCGCTGTAGCTCACCATTAACCCCAAAACAAATTGACTCCAGCTTTACACCTTGGCGTTGCGATCACCGAAGGTGCACAGGTGTTCTTTATTTTTTTGCTTTGGATTTCTGCTTTCCGCTGCTGGTTTTTGAAACATTTTTAGCGCACGACGAACGATTTTGTACCCGTACTTGAGCGACTTGTTATCCTGCGAAAACATAAATTTATAATTTTTTTTAATAATTCTTATGCTTCATAAATCGTCCTTGAGGAAATGTATATTAGACTGGTGGAAGTTTGAGTGATAATATGAATAAGAAAAAAAATTACTTGTGTCTAGTGTTGTTTCGATACCGCCATATACTCGAACTCATTTAAATTTTCGGGAGAAGAAATCGATTTTAAAATAGTAACGAGAAAAAGTACTCGAAAACGTCATTTTAGAATTTTAAAATCACGGTTTGTGTCTATGGTTGAGCTTCACACATTGCTTATTCCAAACTTGAGTTTAGCTTTTTTCGCTTATTGCCACAGCTATGATATGGTTTGTGAATAAAATAGTTGACACAGGGCGACCTTGCAAAACATAAACAATTTTGTTAGTACAGCAACCAACTTAATTATTTTTCATAAGTGTACCCTGTTGCATTTCATTTTAGCTAAAATCTATGATTGACCAACATTTTAAATGTCACTTTATGTTAAGTAAAGATGTTAACTAAAAGTAGTGTTAAGCCACTATGTTTAAAAATTCTAAACTATTAAGGATAGACCTAATAATAATAAAAATTAATATAAATGTCTAAAAAATAATATCAAATAAATTTTCTAAAAAATAATATAAGGACAACTTCGAAACACAAAAAATCATTTTTTTTTGTTCCAGTCTAATATGTCTTTATAAGCAACGCCTACAGAGGTAAAGTGAGCTTAAACGAATTTGCCGCAGAAGCCGGCTGAGTGTCTGTCAAAAGGATATTAATGACATTGAAATGGAGAGCCGCGTAAACAGGATACGTAGAAGCGCGTGTTGCCTTTAAGCAAATGTTGGATGATTTCTTCTTTTTTTTTTTATGGCTTTGCTTGTGATTGAGCTAAAAAAAAGTCTGCAGAAACAGGTGGAGCATATAAAACTTGGGGATATAAACAGCTGATCGATGTGTTTACGCGTTGATAACGCAATACATTGGCTTCCTTTATTGGCTGTCGATTTTTGCAACAGATGCATTTGCACATTTACAGGATATATGTATGCCGTTATATCTGTGCGTTTGTGTGTGTGTAAATGCGTGAAAGCTCATCATGAAGAAGACCTGATAATAAAATGCAGATATGCGTAAATGATTTTTAAATTGACGACAGCAGCTGAAAAGCAGACGAAAGGATGTGTGTGTGCACGCCAATTGGTGATTTTGTGCGACGAAAATCAGAAAAAAGGATTCTTAATTGAACAAAGAAAGCGTTTACTATGTGAAAGGGTGCAAAATTTAATTTGATCTCAGTTCAGAGAAGGTTGATTATGAACAGCTGTTAGGAGGTGTTTCAAGCAGAGATACGCTTCAGCTGAAATTGAAGGTTAAAATTTGTCAGAAAGTAGTCATAAATCAGCGAAAATAAGAGGAGCTTTTAAAATGTGTGCTCTTAAATTTGCATGTGAATCACCCTGTGCATGCATAAATACCTAACACTCTGTGATGTTTTGTTGACTGAAATCGTATTACATTTCGAAAAATATTTATTTTTGCTATTATTTTAAGCTGCTTAAACTGTGAAATTAAACTGTCAACAGTCAATTTGCCCAAAAATAGCGAGAAAGTTAACAGCAAAAAAAAAAACCCTAAACAGTCAAATTGTATAATAAATATGTAAATAGGATTATACAATTACACAAATATACCCGGTACTAAACATTTTTGAGATGAATACCACTTTAAAACCAGTATTAGTTATGCTAAGCTGGAGAAAACACATGGTGCTCAATATTGTAATTACAGCGTGGGGCAAAGCTTCGTGGTTAGAGAAAGACCGAACGTAGCCGAATCGAACAAAACTTCAAAAAAAAAAAAAAAAAATCCAGTTCGGTCGTTTTCTAGTCATAGATTTTAGTTGAAATGAAATGCAACTGGGTGCCCTTATGAAAAAATTTAATTTGGTTGGTGGTTTAAAGAAATTTTTTATTTGTTGCAAGGTCACCCTGTGTCAACTATTTTATTCACAAACCGTGACGTGTTCGCCATTTTGAAATTAAAGCTCTATTAAAATTTGAATATGTGGGCCGTAACACTATTTAGACACTAGAAAATCAAGTAGTCCTCACAGTTTTACATTTTTAGCTTTTTCAAAAGTGAGCTTTTTCGGTATACATACATAGTTCGACTACGCCCAGAAAACTATAGTTACAAACTAGTATTTTTATAACTACTTGCCTATTTTACTGCAGCGTTCATATGAACAATCAAATGTAAACATTTTTATTTGTTTAGTATTGATTTCAATCGGAAATGCTTGTATACGCGGCAAATGGAAAAACGGTAAATCAATGTAATAAGCTCGGTTGACATTTAAAATTTTGTAACAAAAAAAAAAAAACAAAATACCTATGCTACTGATGAATTTGATTGACAGTTTAACCATAAATAAACTTTTTTATGTGTTTTTGATGCGATTCAAATAAACACTCAGAATAAAAAATGAGCTTTAAAATGCTTGGAAAAGTAACAAAAAGGAAAAAAAATTATAATAACAAAAAATATGTGGAAAAACTGACTTTTTATTACTTTTTATTACAAACGAAAGAATTTTTAAATGAAATGCTAATGCTTACGCGGACAGTTTAAAATATCAGTGGTTTGGTACAAGGGGATTTCTTTCAGGATTGCAACAAAAACGTCATTTTAAAATTTTTAAATCACGGTATGTGTCTAGGGTGTGTTTTTGTGACATTGCTTACTCCAAAACATATACCATAACATAACATAGGTTGCAATGGTTAGACTAGAATAGTTGGCACAGGGTGATCCTGCAAAACACAAATAGCTTCTTCATACAAGCAACCAACATAATTTCTTTTCATAAGGGCACACTGTTGCATTTCATTTTAGCTAAAATCTTTGTTTAATATGACTTTGATTAACCAACATTTTAAATTTTTTTTTAGGTTAGGTAAAGATTTTAATAAAAACGACTATGATTGATTAAAAATATTTACGACCTTATCACACTTCTCTCGTATAAAAATATAGAAATACAGGTGTAAAAGCTTTTCAATCAGCAAATTTCCATACGCCTAAGTTGTTGCTTTAAAATCTTTTCTCACGGCTTTTTTATGTTCTTTGGCACCTGCCGCTTTTATAAGACACTAAACCGTTTGTTACGAGCTTTTGAATTTTAGTTGCATAAGCCATTGGAACTATTAACTACGGCGTTAGATGCCCAAAAGAACTGTTAATATGCCATGAATGCCAATCAATAAAAAAAAATGTAAAAAGAAGAAATAAAATAAAAAATTATCGGAAAATTTTTTAGAAACCACGCAGTAAATTTTGTGAAAAAGTCTCAAAGCAAGTCGTTCTCAGAGCTACTCCCTTTGTATTCCATACAGCAGTAGTTACAAAAGTGATAGTTCAAAGGCAGGGAAGTGTCAAATATCATAATCGAAACTACCAATAAAATCTACAAAAAAATGTAAGCGGTGGAAAACTAGTCAAAGCTGCCCAAGAGCTGTTCCAACGAGTACCCGTTGAGAATGAATTACTTGGCAGCACTGTTCGACAATTGACAAATCTCTGTAAAAGTGACAGTTGCAAGCACGGCCTGGGTATTGAGCTAGAACTAGCACTGCTGACAATAACTTAAAAATTTAGCTAGTTCTCAACTTGTAGAATTCTCTACACGGTTATTTTGATATCCAACACAGTTAACTTTTAAATTTTTTTCTTTTACATACAAATTTACATAATTTTAAGCTTAGCATGCAATGCATTTGGGTGTGTCTACGCTTGACGGGAATATCTTTATTGCTAACATAACGACAGTTTTTGTTTTAGAACGGAAGTTATTAGTATGAACACAGCCATATCGATAGATTACATACATTACATATATATGTATGTATGTATGTATGGTACATGTTTATGACGTTTCGGAACGTTGGTATAACTGATAATGGCTCATCATAAAAATAAAATGTAACAGGGTGCCCATATGAAAAATAATTAAGTTGGTTGCTGATATGAAGAAATTTTTATATTTTGCAAGGTCACCCTGTGTCAACTATTTTATGCACAAACCATTAGCTTAGCTGTGGCAATAAGCTATAAAAACCAAACTCAAGTTTGGACTAAGCGTTGTGACATCGTACAACCATGGACACAAACCGCGATTTTAAAATATTAAAATGATGATTGCGGCATTTTAAAATTAAAACTCCATCTCAGGCATAAAATGTAGTTTAAGTTTATGACATACATACATAGATGAAATGCTGTTTATTTTAAAATCATTTTTAAGTAGATACAACTCTTTTTTTAACTCTGATTTAATTTTTAAAACAATTTTATTCATTCCAAGATGAGATTGTAATCAAAAAAAAATATTTTTTTGATAAATATCGAAATAAGTTTTACCGATGGACCCCGAAAGCTCTATCTCTAATTCTTGAACCCAATGTGAACTATTGTATTTTGTTGTTGGTTTTTAACAATTTCTTTTTCTTTTATATTGTTATTTATTCATTTTGAAAACCAAACTTAACAACTGCTCCACCTACAAAGCTTAATTGTTTTTTAAACATTGTGGATTCTAACATCTTCAAGACTTTTCAGACATTTTCACTTGTAAGTCTTAGACAAAGTTCAAGTCACAGCTGACACGCAATCTTACACACGAGCGCCTTTATAAAAATGCAACTCTTCATTTTTTTGCTTGACTAAAGCACGCCACACATAAATATTTACTTATATTGCCGTCCCTAGCTCTCTATGATTTTCAAATATGTTAAGCTTACCACTTGCAAGCACTCAAAGTAAAAATGATGTCTAATAAACAGCTTTGCGGGCAGTGAGTGTTACCGAAGAGAACAACAAAAATGAAAAATTATGGATTTGATGCTGTCAGTCAGTCACACCATCACATCCTTTGACAACACAAAGCCAATTCGGTTTTTTGACAATATTTTGCCACACACACCAGCTGCTGATTAAGCAATAAAAGAGAGAAAGTCCCCTCTGCGGTACGAGGACACCATTAAATCTTCAAGGGAATTACGAAAGCTTGTATTAAATCATAGGTCGGCAAAGCTAATTCATTTGAGCCTCACGCTCTTCATTTCAGTTGCTGTTGAGAGCGAAAAAGCAGTTTCGCCACAGTGGTGTTAGAACAGAAATTTCATAATTAAATCGAAATGTGAGCAGGGTTGCCATGTATTTGTATATAAAGAAATGAGTGCCTCAGTAAATTCGAACGAACTACAGAGTGCCTATGTATTTTTGCTTTCGAGTAAAACGACCTTTTTTTTACAGTTTTAGGTTACATATATATATAAATTTTTGTTACTTGATATAGCATAGTAGAATATAGGATAGATATTATATATTAAATTCATAAAATATTGGTTAAATATCCTGGTGCAAGAAATCACTGAGTGTTTCGTCCATATCAATATAGATGGAGTTAAAGGCTTCTGCAAAGGGAGCTATATTAGCTTCAGGCTCACTCCGGTGCGCATAGGGATCTAGATCAGCTGAAGCTTCAATCCGGTGCCTATAGGCAGCTTCTCTTTCTGCTTTACCCTCTGGCTGTTGTATCGGCGGCTCCTCGCACCAGCTTTGTTCTAAAATGCATCCAATCAGCAAAATCTTCTTCTTTAAATGGCCATCTAACCGCCTGAGCGATTTTGACCGTCCAACATAGCTCGCCAGTCATTTCTTCTTTGCGCCAACTGGCGCCAATTGGAGACCCCACGAGATCGCAGGTCGGTCTCCACTTGGTCCTTCCATCGGAGTGGTGGTCTTCCTCTTCCTCTGCTTCCACCGGCGGGTGCCGATAAGTATACCTTCTGGGCTGGAGCGTCTTCGTTCATTCGCACGACGTGGCCTAGCCAGCGAAGCCGCTGTGTTTTAATGCGCTGTACTATGTCGACGTCTGCGTAAAGCTCATACAACTCATCATTAAATCTTCTTCGGTACTCGCCGTCGCCAACGCGTAGAGGCCCATAAATCTTTCGCAGAACTTTTCTCTCGAATACTCCCAATGCAGCCTCGTCAGATGTTGTTAGTGTCCACGCCTCTGCACCATATAGCAGGACGGGAGCGATGAGTGACTTGTAGAGTGTGATTTTCGTGCGTCGAGAGAGGACTTTACTTTTCAATTGCCTACTCAGTCCAAAGTAGCATTTATTTGCAAGAGCAATTCTTCGTTGGATTTCTAGGCTGGCATTATTGTTGGAGTTTATGCTGGATCCAAGGTAAACGAAGTCCTTCACTATTTCGAACTTTTTGGTGCCAGCAGTGGCGTGGGTGCCAAGGCGCGAATGCGCTGACTCTTTGCTTGATGACAGCATGTACTTCGTTTTGCCTTCGTTCACCACCAAACCCATTTTTTCCGCTTCTTTTTCTAGTTTGGAGTACGCAGAGGTTACGGCACGGTTGTTAAGGCCGATAATGTCAATGTCGTCAGCATATGCTAACAGTTGCACGCTTTTATAGAATATTGTTCCAGCGCGGTTGAGTTCTGCAGATTGTATTATTTTCTCCAACATCAAATTAAAGAAATCGCACGATAGGGGGTCACCTTGTCTGAAACCTCGTTTAGTTTCAAACGGCTCGGAGAGGTCCTTCCCAATTCTGACTGAGCTGGTGGTGTTGCTCAATGTCATTTTGCAAAGCCGTATAAGTTTTGCGGGGAAACCAAATTCAGACATAGCGGCATATAGGCAGCTCCTTTTCGTGCTATCGAAAGCGGCTTTAAAATCAACAAAGAGGTGGTGTGTGTCGATTCTTTTCTCACGGGTTTTCTCCAGGATTTGACGTATTGTAAAAATCTGGTCGATGGTAGATTTTCCAGGTCTGAAGCCACACTGATAAGGTCCAATCAGTCTGTTCACGTCAGGCTTCAATCGTTCGCACAATACGCTTGACAAGACCTTATATGCGATATTCAAAAGGCTGATTCCGCGGTAGTTGGTGCAGTTTGCAGGATCACCTTTTTTGTGGATTGGGCAAAGAACACTTAGATTCCAATCTTCGGGCATGCATTCATCCGACCATATTCTGCACAGAAGCTGGTGCATACGCCTTACCAGCTCCTCGCCGCCATGCTTGAATAGCTCAGCAGGCAAACCATCAGCGCCAGCTGCTTTATTGTTTTTTAACCGGGATATTGCTATTCGCACCTCATTATAGTCGGGTTCTGGGACGTCAATTTCGTCGTCTTCGATTGTGGGTTCGGGTTCGAGCTCTTCTCTGGTTTCTTGCTCAATTTCTCCATTTAAAAGGGCAGAGAAGTGATCCCTCCATATCTCTAGTATTCTCTGAACATCAGTCACCAGGTCGCCGTTCTCGTTCTTACAGGAATTTGCCCCGGGCTTGAAACCTTCCGTCATTCGTCGAATTTTTTGATAGAATTTTCGGGCATTATTCCCATTGGCTAGCATCTCAAGCTCATTGATTTCACGCTTTTCTGCCTCTCTTTTTTTTGCCCGGAAAAGTCGCCTCGCTTCCCTTTTCAACTCGCGGTAGTGTTCACACACACTCCTTGTTGCACTCGATCTTAGCGTTGCCTTGTAGGCTTCGTTCTTTCTTTTCGTTGCAGCTCGGCACTCTTCATCAGCAAAATCACGGTCAGATAAAAGAGCTTCATATTTCAGTACTCCGTTTCGGCTATTCTTATCACTTGAAATTAATAGATACTAAGTATCTTGTCTTGATATGTTCAACTTGGGCTCTGTGAGCTTACTTTGACTTTCTTCAATTTTCATTGGCTTTTATATGAATCTTCTTGAGGGCCAGAATGGACTACACTGTGCTTATCAAGATTAAGTCAATATTTAGTTGTTCAATCTTATAAATAAAAATGAATGTGTGTCTGTGTGTCTGTGTGTCTGTGTGTCCTTTATGGGCGTCCAAAGTACTCAACCGATTTTTATGAAATTTTCACAGTATATTCTTGGGATCATGGGTTAAAGCATAGGCTATATTAATTTTTGGAAAAGTGGGCGGTGCCACGCCCCCAGGCTATATAAAACTACAATTCTTCATAACTCTGAACATATTTGGTGTAAATTAATGATTTTTGGATATGTGTGTCGATTGGTCAAGATTTATGTAATTTTGGAAAAGTGGGCGGAGCCACGCCCACATTTTTTGTGTTTTGTTTGTACTTCAATAATGTCCAAAGTTTATGGTCGATCTCTTTTAAACTTTCCAGATTGGTTCAGAAGATTGTTGTGTACGATTTAGGCTATATCAATTTTTGGATAAGTAGGCGGTGCCACGCCCCCAGGCTATATAAATTTTAAATTCTTCATAGCTCTGAACATATTTGGTCTAAATTAATGATTTCTGGATATGTGTGTCCTTTGGTCAAGATTTATAAAATTTTCGAAAAGAGGGCGGTGCTACGCCCCCATTTCTTGTGTTTTGTTTGTAATTCAATAATATCCAAAGTTTATAGTCGATCTCTCTTAAACGCTCCACTTTGATTTAAAAGATTATTGTGTAGGATTTAGGTTGTAAACATTTTTGGAAAAGTGGGCGGTGCCACGCCCCCAGGCTATATAAAATTTCAAATCGTCCCAACTATGAACATATTTGGTCTAAATTAATGATTTTTAGATATGTGTGTCCTTCGCTCAAGATTTATACATTTTTCGAAAAGTGGGCGGTGCCACGCCCCCATTTTTTGTGTTTTGTGTGTACTTCAATAATGTCCAAAGTTTATGGTCGATCTTTTTTAAACTATCCAGTTTGATTTAGAAGATTGTTGTGTAGGATTTAGGTCGTATACATTTTTGGAAAAGTGGGCGGTGCCACGCCCCCAGGCTATATCAAATTTCAAATCGTCCCAACTATGAACATATTTGGTCTAAAAGGTTGATGCCCAATGTAATTGAAGCGACTATTCTCAACGGAAAATCAAGAGGAGAAGATGTTCTGATTCCGAGAATCCCAATTATTTCCAGTGATATGCCATTAGAATTTAAACGTTTGCAGTTTCCCGTTCGTCTAGCCTATTCAATGACAATAAATAAAGCACAAGGACAATCGCTTAAGGTTTGTGGACTAAACCTCGAAAATCCATGTTTCTCACATCGTCAGCTATATGTGGCATGTTGACGAGTGGGGCATCCAAAAAATGTATTTGTTTATACCAAAGACGGGAAAACCACAAATATTGTATATCCTAAAGCACTGCAATAAATGGAAAGTTAAGAATTGATGCAAAAATATTTTAAAATTTATTTCTATTGAAGTCACTGGTCAGGCAGAACAACGTCTGCCGGGTCTGCTAGTGTTTAATAAGAACTTTGCGCGGTTATTGTTCTATAATCCCATTACGAAGATTCTTGTTGCAATAATTAAATAAGTCACTTTGTTTATTTGGGTAAAACCTGAAATAAATTTAAAAAACAAAAACAAATGCTTTAGCTTTGGCGGTGTTCCTGAAAAACACTTCAAGAAAGTTTGGTGACTGTCACATACGCTTAGGGCACCATTAACTTGGCTTGGACAACAAGTCCGCAGTTCTTCAATTCAGAAATCAACGCATATCTATTTTCGTCTTTTGGTTTCAGCGTCATCTAGTTTTAGCCATATAAACATTTATTACTCTAGCAACATTGTTTCGCAACATTTCTATTAAGCAACATCACGACCTAATTGCCAACACAATTGCATATTGTTATTGTTGTATACATATAGAAATACGGCTGAATTTCAAAAACAAGCCAGTAAATTAATTCTAAAATAAACATGAAATTTGAAAAAAAAAAATATTTACAAAGTTTATAATCAAAAGAACGGAAGAATGCGTTCAGGGTCAAAATCATCAAATCAAAAGAAGTGAGTTGTAGACGAGTGGCTTTTATGTTTAAATGATGTGCATGAAGGAATATCTAAATGATATAAATAAATGTCTGTTTGTATTAGGGATGTCAGGTTTATCGAGATTTTTTAGGTTTCGGGATTTTAAAGTTCAATTCTGGAATATCGGTATTGTCCCGAAATTTAAAATGTCTATATTTGTTAATAGTTTTCGACCAAAAGTAACACGCATGATTTACCCATCCAATTTCGGGATTTTCGGGATTTAAAAGTTCGATTTTGGGATACCGGCACTGTCCAGAAATTTAACCTGTCTATATTTGTTAATCGTTTTCGACCAAAAGTGACTCGAATGGTTTACCTAATCAACTTGGGGATTTTCGGGATTTTAAAGTTCGATTTCGGGATACCGGTATTGTCCTGAAATTTAACCTGTCTCTACATATATGTTAATCGTTTCCGACTAAAAGTGACTCGCATTATCTACCTATCCAATTTCTGGATTTCCCGTATTTTAAAATTTGATTTCGGGATACCGGTATTGTCCCGAAATTTAAACTGTCTATATTTGTTAATCACGCATGATTTACCCATCCAATTTCGGGATTTTCGGGATTTTAAAGTTCGATTTCGGGATACCGGTATTGTCCCGAAATTTAGCCTGCCTATAGTTGTTAATATTTTTCGACCAAAAGTGACACGCATGATTTACCCATCCAATTTCGGGATTTTAAAGTTCGATTTCGGGATACCGGTATTGTCCCGAATTTAACCTGTCTATATTTATTAATCGCATGGTTTACCATTCCAACTTCAGGATTTTCGGTATTCTAAATTTTGATTCCGGGATATCGGTACTGTCCCGAAATTTAACCTGTCTATATATGTTCATCGTTTTCGACCAAAAGTGACTCGTATGATTTACCTATCCAATTTCGGGATTTTCGGTATTTTAAATTTCGATTCCGGGATATCGGTACTGTCCCGAAATTTGGCCTGCCTATATTTGTTAATAATTTTTTCCATAAATAAGTCGCATCGAGATTGAGATGAGACGGAACTCCCGAGATTTTCAGTATCTAAAAATGCACGTGATAACTGGTATGTATGTATGTACGTGTGTGCATTTGTGATTTCGGGATCTTTCGGAATTCACAACTCCAGGCAGCATCGCTTATGAGCTTCCCTTTCTTACAACCGAATATTGCCGGCAAGTTGCAGACACACACAGATGTTGCAAGCATAAAATGTATTTCCTTAGAAATCACACCAGTTTAGTCTATTTCATGGACCATTTTGGGTTGAGTAAATATTGAGTTAAGCAAAAAATAAATAAATAAAAAAATCAGGAAAAGTAAAATAAAGTTTCGACAGTAATGAATATGAATTTTTCTCAAAACATTACACTGTCAGAATTCGTACGTGCTATGCAAAGCAATATACATACATAGATTTGACGTCATCCAACAGTTGCAACATATGCAACAATAACAACAACAAAAACAAGCAATAACAACAACAAAAAAGCGTGCCAAAAATAACCGCAGCAGCAAAAATTGTGCAAGCTACAGTCAAGAGTCGAAGTGTAGCTCATCGCTATGCACAACAACAATGCGTACCACTAAATAGTTTGAAGTACTTGTTGTACATACATTGTTGTTGTTGTCTGTCTATGCAATTGTTCGTTCTCATCTTCTCCTTCCCTAACACTGTTTAGTGCTGCCAATGAACCACCCACCTACACCACCTTTTGTGGCTCAACCATTACGCATTGTGGCAATGCTTGGGCGGTTGAGTGCTTGAGTGAGTGACGTTTACAGACGAAATGCCAAAGATAAACAACCGAAGAGATTTGTGCTCACTTGAACTCAGTAGTCAGTGTACTGGTTGGTTGTTAGTAAAGGACTGTAACCTTTTGGTGGGCTGCTAGATTGGGACTGGAAGATGACTGTAGTCTATGCAAGAAGGAGATCTTTCTTGTTTTAGCGACTAGAAAGATCTGGGACTGGAGGAGACTCTGAGGCGCGCGACGAAAAAAAACACGACTCGCTGCTTCACGACCAGACTTCTGCATCATAAATATCTCAGGTAATATACTATGGGTTCAAGTTCCGAAATCTAATACTACGGATAAAGGCGGTCTGTTTTTTCCTTGTACTTAAATCAACTAGTTGTGAACTAGTTCGAAATAAGTATGAATATCAATCCCAACTAGTCAGCCAACAGTTTTTTTCTATATAAAAAATGGCGAGATGTGAACTGTCAAATTTCCTGGAGTGCCATAATGTCAATGGAATTAATGTCACTGATTACGCGATTTTCTGGAATTTTTTTGTTTTATTTTATATAAGTACATATAGGAGACAGGAAATTCTGTTGAAGTGCGAATTAAAGTCAGTGACATTAATTCCATTGACATTATGACACGTCAGCCCAAAGTCTGAAACAAGTTACAAATATACCAAAAAATGTATTTCAAAGCTCCTAAGGCTCAGTGGCATTAATTCCATTGATATTATGGCACTTCACCTCCAATTTCTGACATAAACATACTAGTCTGAAACTAGTTACAAATATACCAAAAACAACTCTTAAGGCTCAAGTTGCATCCTAGGAAACATCAAATTTAAAAAAAATATTAAATTCAACTATTTTGTCTCTTTCGGGCTAGATTGAGTTTAGTTAGAAACTAGAACTTTTTTTTTTACTGATATTTCGTTTCACTACTAGGTCCGTAGATTTGGCTTCATTTGCTTTAATTAACTTGAGTTCAAAAATAATTTTCGCGCTCATGCAATTGCTGCTAAACTAAATAAACAAATTTAACCGAAGATGGCAAAACTTAAAAAAAAAAATTAAATTTAAGAAAATGGGAGAACGCAATAGTTCGAAAGAAAATTTGTTGTGTAAATAACAGCTGTGCAAGAATTTTTTAAAAAACATGGTTGCATCGTGGCTAAATATATCGATGTACACAGTTTTTTAGTTTTTTTTTTTTTTGGAAAATTAAAAATAAATATTTAGTGCTTCTTCGTCAATAGCTGCCATGTAGGCATGTGTAAGTCAGTCACTCAATATTAATATAATGAAGTTGATTTAATTTTATATTTAGCTACTCCCTGTTGTTGTTTAGGCTTCAAACGATTTTTTTTGTTGTTTGTGTTTGGTACGTGCCTTTTTGGTGTTGCTTTGTGAGAGAGGGTGAAATTGTTGAAAAAGGGGGAAAATGTTCAAGTAGTTGAATTTATTTGAATTTACTTGTTATGTTTACTGTCAAAGCATGAAGCAGGGGATTTGTAGAAATCATGAGCCCCCTCTCACTTTATATGAAGTCTATTTCAATTGAATGCTTTTTTTTTGTATTGAGTCATTAGTGGATTTAGTTGAAGTGGGAATTGCAGACATTTTAAGTGGTTTTGTACGGGATTAAGCATGAATCTTTTACACTTTTTAACCAGCGAAAGTATTTAGGCAGAAAATGCGGGACTATTAAAAAAGCTTCGGCTTTGATTTTTGCCTTAGGTAATTTGCTGTTGTCTTCTTAAAAATTAAAAACAAGAAAAGTTATATATGATAATTGTAGCTATTAATAAAAATATCTCCACAAAATATCTCTTAAGAGAATCTCAATTGGCAGCAATTGAAATTAATTGAAAATTGTTAAATTTTTTAAAATTTACTGGATTATTATGTACATATTTTATTTGTTATTATTATTTTTTTTTTTGTATATCTGTTTATTAGGGATGTTGTTTTATTTTAAATTTTACAAACGTCATAATTTCGGGATTTACAACAAATTTAAATTTTAACAAATTTAAATTCAAAAGATGAAATAAAAATTTAATTTTTTATTTTTAACGTAAGGTATTTTGGTAAAAACGAAGTGAAATAACTTTGTTTTTTTTTAAGTTTCGAAGTTTTGAAGTGAATATTTTCTTATTTTTTGTCGGTAAAAGATATTTTTGTTCCAAAACTTTTTTTTTTAAACTACCCCTTTTATACATGACGCCAAGAGCAGCCATTTTTTTGGAAAAAATTGGGGTTTACTTTGTTAGAATAAATTTGAAATTTTTGAATTAAATTGTTTTGAAAGATATTTTTTTCCGAAAAATTTTTTTTTTTGGAAAATTAAAAAATTTAAATGTGTTTTATTTTGTTATAAACCATTTTGAAAGTTTTAAGATATTTTTTTGGAATTTTTATCGGTAAAGCATATTTATTTTTAAAAATTTTTTTTTTAAATAATAATTACCCTTTCTAAAGATATCATCAAGATCATAAAGTTATGGAAAAAAACTTTTTTTACTTTATTAGAAAAAATTTTGAATTTTCTAAGTAAATTTTTTTGAATTTTTGTCGGTAAGTTTTTTCTTTGCAAAATGCTTTTTTTTATCAAAATTACCCCTTTTAAAGATAGCTAAAGAGCATACATTTTCTGGAGAAAAATGTGACTAATTTTTTTTATTAGAAACAATTGTGTTTATGAAGCTAAAAAATTCGAAATTGATTGAAAAAAAAAAACGTTTCTCAAGTTTAAAGCTTGTGTTGACTTTTCTTAAATAGAGAAAGTTACATTAAAATTAACCCGCAATGTCACAATAATTCTTAGTAACAAATTCAAATTGCGGTATTATTGGTGAATGTTGCTTGTACGGTATTTCGGGTTTGACATTCCTATCATAAGCTGTTCTATGGAATGTGATGGTCATTGTTCTCAATTATATTGATTGCCTCTTGATTAATTGTTTTGGGGTTGTTTTTGTTTACTGAAAATATGAAAAGTCATTGTTGAATATCTTAATCAGATTATGAATATGCGCATAAAGTAGAAAAGGGAATTGTTATTGTAGGTGGAGGAGATGTTTGTTGGCTGAATTTTATGTAACTGTGCTAAGCTTTCTTATCTCACTGTATTTGTTTATAATTTTTTTTTTGTTGCTTTTCATTGTCTGTTTCTTGGATTAAAAACTTGAACCTTTTTTTATAGCTTGTTGTGATCAAAAGCTCAAAGTATTATAAAATCGCTTGCACAACATTTGGTTAAAGCTTACTGAGCGGTAAATGTAAATTTCCGTAAATAAGGATTGTGTAAAAGGCATAACTGAAGCAGATAAACAGTGGGTGAGAATGTGTTAAGTTCATTGATGTCAACATCCACTTTTTTGACAAAATGCCATAGCATAGTAAAACTAAATAACTAAATAAAATGTCTGTGTACTCCATTGATTATATTTATTTCTTGAACACCGGACCACTCTTGACTATTTTTCAGCACTTATAACAATTATAACTCCGAAATCACTTGAGTTATGGAACTTAATCGCATCGCCTATTGCAGCACTCATTAACACCTTTCATTTGATATCTACCCATATTGTACAAAAAAAATTTTGGTCACCATGGTCCACATATACAACTATAACTCAGAAACTATTCGCATTAATGTAATGAGAGATATCCTAAACGGTAGCTTAGACGTCTAGCAATGCAATAGTGTAAAAGGAATTTAATTATATCAAACAGTTTTTGTTTGATGCGCGCACAAACGTATAGACAAACAGACAAAAATTGTAAAAAATATTGCTTTGCATTCTCTTGTACTCTCCTCTCAATTTTTCGTAAATATTTGCTCAGCAACTGAATCAGTGTAACATAGTTCCCTCACACACTCTTTGTGTTGTATCTCTCTAACCGTCTCTAAATCATAAAAAACGTCAACATCCGCTAAGCAGTTCCTTCTTACATAACTCTCAGACTAAAGCAGATGTTTGTTTGTATGTTTGTATTTATTGCTGGTCACTCAATCTGAGTGCCTTAGAGTCAGAAGTTATTTACTCCATTCAAAGCATATTCGCATCTACATATTTGCGTACTTCCACATCTGGTCCGCGAGTTACGGTACATAAGTAGATGTTGTATATAGGTACTACAACATCCGCTACAACAACAATAGCAACAACATTAATATAGCTGTTAAAAAGAATGCTAAACAACTCTGGCATTTGGGTTGTGCTGGGCATCTGGTTGCTTGTTTATGTCTATTTTGTTGTTGTTGGAGCGGAAATTATTATTAATTGCAATGTGCAGTTATTCTACATATGTATGTTTAGGTAGATAAGTGCTACATTTTTATTTATGTACATACATACATATGTATGTATGCATTTAAGCATGGAACTACATACATATGCCTTTAGCAGAGAAACAAATAAATTTTTTTTATAGGTATTTAAGTTTAAATTAAATATTTTTGTTGACTTATTTCATAATTTTGATCTTACTTAATATGAAAAAATAAAATTTTTTTTTAAACTTTTGAAGTTAAACTTCTTAGGCGGTGGATGCGATGTTTACATGAATTTTGAGTTATCGTCCCTAATGTGATGGAAGCACCCAAACTTGTCTGAAATTAAACTCTACATACAGTAAATTTGTCTATAAATTGCAGATATTCAATGAAAGATTCATAGAAACAGTTTCTAGAATGTTTGTTTGTCTGTCTATAAGTTTGTGCGCATCACTCAAAAACTGCTGAATAGAATTAAAAGCAACTTTCATCGTAACATAAAACGCTGTCTAACTCAAAGTTTTAGATATAGTTTATTTCGATAAAACTAGTGGTTTCGTAGCTATCGCAAAATATGTATGTGAACCAGCGTGACCAAACTTTGTTTAGTATAATATGGGTATAAAACTAAAGCTAAGAGTTCAAAATCTAATTTGACTTTCGAGATACGATGATTCAAATCGGAGTCAGTATATTTTAAGTTCTTTGAAAACAAAAAAAATTTCCCTTGTT
Source organism: Sphenella marginata (assembly GCA_951509765.1). Lineage (NCBI taxonomy): Eukaryota > Metazoa > Arthropoda > Insecta > Diptera > Tephritidae > Sphenella > Sphenella marginata. The sequence continues at coordinate 101,680,501 of OX608080.1, read as the reverse complement.
GTTTAAGAAGTTTTACTTCTATCAAGCCATTACTCTTGCAAAATTTCGTTTAATTATTTGTTTTTGTGCCAAACTTATTTTCTTCATTACTTAATTCTAAGTATATATAAATTTATATGTTTTTCATTTTCTTTAGCTCATAATTCGTCAACAGCATTATTGTACTTATGCCAATTAGTCGTTAATAAATTGTTTCTTATTAACATATGGTAGCTTTTTCAGCGCTTTTGATTCATTCATGCGCTGAGATTTATTTCAATAAGCCAGTTTTTTGAATGAATAGTTTTTGTTTTATTTGTTTTTAATTTTGCCTTCTGTTCAACAATTATTTCTTCTGAATTCCGCTTTTGAAATAATCAGCTCCATATGCTCATCATGGCCATTACGTAGGGGTTCCACGGTAAAGTGTTTGCTTATATTATAATCATTTTTTTTTTTTAGAATTTTTAACCTTTTTTGTTCTATTTTATTACATTTTTAATTGAAGGTTAAGCTTGGCCTCTCCTTTAGTTTGTAGTAGGTGGCTGTTGGTATGGAAATATTAGATATAATAAAATTTTGTTATTATTTAGAATTTCCAACATTTTTAATTGAAGACAGGGTTCAGATAATTTCAAAGCATTTCGGGATTGTTTTCAATACCAATTCGGTGCTTTTTCAGTATTGTTTTCGGGTCTATTGTGGAGAGTTTTCGGTACTGTGTTCTTCGGCATATATTCGGAATAATTTCGCAATTGTTTTCAATACCAATTTGCAATTTTTTCGGGATTGTTTTAGAGACTGTTTCAAGGCATTTTCGTTATTGGTTTTTTGAGTTTTCTGGACACTTTCGAGACATTTTAGTCATTATTTTTGAGACTATGGGACTTCTTTGGTATGATTTCCAAATCATCACTGCAACATGTCGGGAGTGGTTTCGAAAATTTTTGCGTAACTTTTTTAGGGATATTTTCTTAAATATTTACGGTCCTTTCTAGATAATATTAGGACTATGATCCTGAAAAGGTTCGAAAATACTTGAAAAAATGATCCTCCAATAATTCTTTAATTGTCCCGAAATGTTTCGAAAACCATCTCAAAAGAGTAAAACTTGTTTTAGTGATATCTTCGGTATAGTTTGAAATTTTTTTTTAGACTTTTTCGGGACTAATACGTGGATTTTTGGGGATATTTTCTTAAAAATTTATGGACCTTTTTTGGGAGCATTGTCTAGAGAACTTTGGTGCTATGGTCATGAAAACTACCCATAATAAATCTTGAAATAATTTTAAAATAGCTACGCAAATTTTCGAAAACCATCTCGAAAAAGTAAAAATATTTTTAGGGATATCCTAAGTATTCTTTCTTACTGTTTTTGAGACTTCTTCGGGACCATTACCGTCTTTTTTGTAATATTTTGCTGAATTTTCTTAAAAAAATTGTTGTGTCGATTTTGTCGCTTATGATCCTGAAAAATTTCATAAATGATCAAAACAATCGCGAAATATTCTGAAATGATCCCAAGTTTCGAAAGCCATTTGGTAAACGTAAGAAGTTAACTTCTCCAACTAACTATCATACCAACAATTGCTGTAGAAATTAAACTTTCGCTTACGAATTAATCGCTTCATTAAGTACGAGACAGATTTCGAAAAGAGTTTTCATTTGGGCACGCGCCTCTATAGCTACTAATTTACAAAACATAATTTATTTAGATTACAAAGCGAACAGGTGACATTAACAAATGATTAAATTACCGCTGTCTATACAAAAACAACCACATTCAATTGATTGCCACCAACGCATTACATGCATAAACATGAAAGATCAAGAGCCTCAAGCCCAAAAATATATACAAAACCAACAAAAAGGGCCAAAAAAGATGCAACAAAGATAAACAAAAGCAGCTCGTTTGCAGTCATGGGTACTTTAAAATCAAAAAAAATGCCAAATACAAAAACACCACGCAAATTATGCAAATTCAGGCGCGTGCCTATGACAATTACAATGCAACAAAAGCCATGGATGTTAATAAATCGAGAAGCTGGTGTAATCACGTTTGAAGTGTGAGCAAATGTACGGAGGCGTTTTTGTAATGTGTGGGCGTCACTTCTGTTTAATAAATAATTTGGCGGCGGAAGCGCAGGCGTTGTAGGACAAATGCAATCAGAAAGATAAGAGTCGCCTTAGATTAACGGAAGGAAAGACAATAAATTAAGTGATGAAATCAGGTGCAGTAGGAAGAAGAAGATATGACTACTAATGAGATAATCGAAAAAAAAATAAAAAACAGCGAAATAATCAACTTGGATTTGAGAGCGATCTGCTATAGCTATAGCCTAGCTACTCTTACTTCAGCTTTATATGAAGAGAGCTCCAAGCGAGAAAGGTGAGCTAGATATTCGAGTACTTAGACTCAGTGAAGAGGAAAGGAGATGGTACGATTTGGATTCAAACTAGCATAAGATTAAAATTAAGAATACGAGTAAGAGTAGGTGTGTGAGAGTAATGGTAAGAGTAAAATTAACAAAGAGAGCAAGTACAAGAGGAAGAGGGAAAGGATGTGGATAAGAGTGTGAGCAAGAGTTACAGTAAGTAAGGATGAAAAGTGACAGCAAGAGTTGGTTTAAGAGCAACGGTGGGCAGAGCGGCTCTATGGAGCCAAGAGAGTAAAATCGTGTGTACGAACACAAAAGAGGAGAGTATAATATGAGCAAGAAGTTCGCTCTGTTTGCTTTCATGAGTCAAAGAAACAGGTCTGTGGGCAGTGGGCAAACATTGCTGTTCATTTATACAAAATTGTATGAAGTTTCAGATTGGGTGGGAAATTCAATATTTTTTTATTTTAAATAGCGCTGCAAAGCCACAATATTTGATTTGTTCTAGGTCGTTAAATCTTATAAAAGAGTCTAATTTAAAGCTGCATTTTTTCTTTTATTTTTAAATAAACACATAATTTTATTATTAAAAAAAATTAAAAGTGGTTTTTGAATAAAGAAGAGCATAGTTTTGTTTAAAAAATACTATAAAAATAAAACCAAAGGCATATAAAACATCAACATGAAAAAAATTACAGCTATCAAAATTGCGGTTTGTGCCACAGTCCTTTCGTAAACACACGCATACTTGCGCAAGTTGTGCTGATGTTTGCTTGTAGTGGTGCCCACCACTGTTTAAGAGCCAGATTAAGATTAAAACTAAGAAGACGAGTAAAAGGAGAACTATTATAAGGAGAGAGTAATAGTAAGAGTAAAAGGAACAGTAAGAGCAGCAGTAAGAGTGAGAGTACAATTAAAAGTAAATGAAGTAGGAATAAAAGTAAGAATACGAGTAAGAGGAAAAGTATTACTAGGCATGAGAGTTATAGTAAGAGTTAGAAAAAATGTTAGTAACCACAAGAGTAAGTGAGGAGTAAGACTAACGGTAATAATGAGAGCAAGAGGAAGATCTAGAATAAGATTGAAAACAAAAGAAAGAATTTTAGTGGAAAGAAGAGTAATATTAGAAGAATTAAGGATAAGAGTGACAATAAGAGCAAAGATGACAATAAGAGAAGCTATAAAAGAGTGTCAAGAAAAAATGTTTGAACTGGAGTTTAGTTACCGTTTCTGAAATTCTCAAAAATGATGGTGAAAAGGATGATGAAGGAGAAAAAGAAAGGGAAAGCTGAGTGTAAGAAGAAAAGAAAAAGGGAGAGGAATAGGAATGGAAATATTCGAAGAGGAGAAGGATGGGAATGATTGAGATATATGTACATATGTATGTATGTTTATTGCGTATCAAAAAAAAAAAAATATCGGAAAAATCATGATGTCAATAATAACAATTCCAACAAAATAGAACCATGATACAGTTTATTTAAAATTTGTTTAGTCCATAAGGTCGATAAGTGGAATGGTACAACGGTTTTTATTAGAGCAGTGGTCAATATCAATGCAGCGAAGCATAAAAAGTCAATAAACGACAAAAACAAAAAAACAAAAAAAAGCAAACAAATTTTTAGTGCTCATTTTCCGAACACCATTACAAATGTAAATATTTGCTTAAAAAATTGAAAGCAGCAAACATAATCAGGTTTAACTGTTGGGAGAAACAACCATAAAAAAAAACCAAATTACAAATAATAACAATAACAATAAAGCCACAAGCATTTATAACCAGCTGTAGCCAACGCACGCGCCAAAAAACATTTACATAAATAACCAACAACAAAATTAAAAAAGTAAATATAGCAGAAAAAAGGAACGTTTTTTTTTTGAAAAGCAGACCAGCGACTGGCAAATAACAAAAACGCCAAATAAGAAAAAATTTATGACGTCAGTTGAGCATAAATAAAATCATGTTTAAGTACCAGTTACGCCAACATTTACGCAGCGCTGCGACTGCAGTTTGTTGTTATTGTCGCATATATTTTTTAGCAATGACAACAACAACAACAGCGAAGTATGCCAACGAATTGGTGCATTGTGTGTGGGCGCTTCCGGTTTTTCATAATCCAATAAAAAAATAAATAAAATAAATTGAGTCCAATGCAGACTCATCTTAATTTCAGTTTTTAACACGATTTTGGGTTTAAACTGCAGACTTTGTTGATTTAAGTGATGGGTTTGACTAGCCTTTTTATGAACCGCTCCTAGAGTTGTGCTACAAAAAGTGTTTTAATCGAGTTGTCATAAAAACTGAATGACATCAAACGACATCCTACGACCGCATATGCTGTATACATGACCCACCCTAATGTCAAATTTATAGCGCTCATTGAAAATTGTAGAACAACAGGGGGCAACTGAAATCGAATTTAATATCAGCGGTTGGATTTGGTTTGTTCTAAAGGGATTTGAACCTACTGAACCTCTTCATTTCCAGACTGTTCGCTCTCCCAAAATTTGTTAAAAGTAAACAGCATATATGTAGCATACATTAAGGAGTAGTTACTTGTAAAAAAAAAAGCACAGGGTGCAACAGAGAAATAAAAAAAATTGTTTTTTTACTCTTAGCCATTTTTTTTTAATATAAATCGGGTTTGAAGGTATTTTTTTTTTAAACAATTTTGACAGCTATCAAAGCTGCATATTAGGGTGATTCGACATTTTTTTGCTTCAAATTTTGAGTGCATTTAAATTTAAAATGTTTATTTTTTTATTTTCTGGATTCCAAGAGGACATTCTAAACCACCTTCGAACAATTTTTACTTTTTAAATCAAATAACAAAATTATATTTTTGTAAAGTAGAAATGATATCACTAAGTAAAAATTTATTTTTTTCTTCTGCTCAAGAAAAACACCAACAATAATAAACTTAACACAAACAACCCACAAAAGCTTTCATCTTCTACGAAAAACATAATCTTAAGCAATCTTTAATGCAAATGAAGCATGCAACATGCAAGAGAATTGAGCATTCGCATGAAATGATGAAGGAATAAATAAATAATTTCATACAAAATTATCTGACAGAATCGGTGTGAAAATATGACACATTAAATAGCAATAAATTTGAATAAAATGTATCCCCGTTTTGTGCATAGGCAGTGGAAGAGCAATGAAGATTTGTGGCAAGAATTGCTGTTGAGAAGCAAGCGAGCTTAATAGACATCTGCATGTTAATAGCTAAGAAAGATACCAACCGAAAATGCGATTAGCCTCGAATGAATGGGAAATGAATAAAAAATTATAAAAAAAAATTTAATTAAATAAAACAAAAAATAAAATAAAACAAAATAAAATTAAAAAAAAATAAAATAAAATAAAATAAAATAAAATAAAATAAAGTAAAATAAAATAAAATAAAATAAAATAAAATAAAATAAAATAAAATAAAATAAAATAAAATAAAATAAAACAAAATAAAATGAAATGAAATAAAATAAAATAAAATAAAATAAAATAAAATAAAATGTTAAAAAAAATATATAGTCAAATGGAAAAAAACTTAACAGAAATTAAAAAAAAAAACTAAGAAAAAAGAAATAAATATATAGCTAAATGGAAAAAATAAAATATAATAGAAAAGTATAAAAATAAAATTAAAAAAAAATTTATGAAACATAACTAAATGAAGAAAATAAAATTTAATGGAAATTAAAAAATAAAATTTAAACATATTAATAAAGTATATATGTAGCTAAATTGAAGAAAAAATTTAGTAGAAAAGTAAAAAAATAAAATTAAAAAAAATTTTTAAAACATATAGCGAAATGGAAAAAATAAAATATAATAGAAAAGTAAAAAAATAAGATTAAAAAAAAAATTTTAAAACATATAGCGAAATGGAAAAAATAAAATATAATAGAAAAGTAAAAAAATAAAATTTAAACAAATTAATAAAATATACATTGAAAAAAAAAAAAATTTAATAGAAAAGTAAACAAAATTTGTAAAAAAAGAACAAATTTTAATTTTTATAAATAACAAATTTTGTTGCCATGTTAATAACTATTTTGATGTTTAAAAGTCTAATTATGTCGCTGTATTTCAACCGCTGGGAGAACTCTAGCTCAGTCATATTCAACAGATATCCTCATGTATCACAGACAATTACCACGCTATAGAAGTCGAAAGCTTTGCTGTTGCACGTGTTGCAACAATAACTTAAACAATGCTCTTAACATTCTACAATGAAAAAAAAAAAAAAAAAAAAACAATAAAAACACGTAAAAACTATCTCACAGCTACTAAAACTCTAACAATTCACACACAAATCATTGAGTGCAACAGCGAAGTGACTCGACTAACGGCGACATGATTTGACAATGTTATTGTTGCATACGAAATGATGTGAAGTCTTACACGTTGGCTGCATTGTAATCAAATGATGCATGTGAATGACAACAAAAAAAACACAAAACTTGACATCCATACAATCACATACAAGTATCGAGTTAGGTTTCTATCATTTTGCTGGGAGTCAGTACAGATGTCAATCTGTTTGTTTCCATATCTGTCCGTTACGCTGTCATAGAAGAAAGTTTGTTCCGTAGGATAAAAAGTAGCGCACACGTTATCTCACTCAATTCACACCAGAAGTCACATTAAGTTGCAGAGATAAAGATTTGAAGCACGCGCGGCAACTTGAATTTCATTTGGCATACAATTCGAGTTTGCTTTGAGCACGCTAAGTTGAGTTGGTTGTTGCAACATGCTATAAATATAATGCTTTTAAAGAATAAGTGAATGAGTGTGAAAATTGAAATTGCATTCTAGAATATTTAAGGCAGCATAAGGAATTGAAAGTTGAAACTTTAAAAGCTGTCATTATGACCTAAGAGTGGAAATAAAGCAAAATAAAATAAAATAAAATAAAATAAAATAAAATAAAATAAAATAAAATAAAATAAAATAAAATAAAATAAAATAAAATAAAATAAAATAAAATAAAATAAAATAAAATAAAATAAAATAAAATAAAATAAAATAAAATAAAATAAAATAAAATAAAATAAAATAAAATAAAATAAAATAAAATAAAATAAAATAAAATAAAATAAAATAAAATAAAATAAAATAAAATAAAATTAAATTAAAAAAAATAAAATAAAATAAAATAAAATAAAATAAAATAAAATAAAATAAAATAAAATAAAATCAAATCAAATCAAATCAAATAAAATAAAATAAAATAAAATAAAATAAAATGGAATGAAATTAAATAAAATAAAATAAATAAAAATAAAATAAAATAAAATAAAATAAAATAAAATAAAATAAAATAAAATAAATTAAAATAAAATAAAATAAAATAAAATAAAATAAAATAAAATAAAATAAAATAAAATAAAATAAATTAAAATAAAATAAAATAAAATAAAATAAAATAAAATAAAATAAAATAAAATAAAATAAAATAAAATAATTTAAATTAATTAAAATCAAATAAAATAAAATACAAGGAGGATTAAGTTATAAAAAAATAAATTATAAAAATTTTTCCTATTGCAATTTCGCAGTATCAAACAACATTACTCATTTTCACCTTTGATTTATAGCAAAAGTTTCACCAAATGTGAATATGCTTCAAGTGAAACTTGCCATGCAGCAATGCGACACCAAATTCAAAAACAAAATTCACAAGAACCATGATGCTGTCACTGTCGCCTTGCTACTGACCCAGTTGCAAGCGCCTAGAACGTGTAAAAAAAAAATAAGAAAAATTACAAAAAACGCCTATACAATTTAAGGCAGCCAAGTCAAGCAGGTAGGCTGTTGCTCTCGCTTACGAAACTAAAAAAAAAAAACCAGAAAAAAAAAAATTTAAAAACAGTACACAGTAATCAAGGCAATGCGGTTGCGCAGTTCAAGAGCACTAAACAAAAAACCAAAAAAAAAATGCAGCGCAAGAGTTGCAATTTGCATGAGGCAAACGACGTGCTGTGGTGGAAAAAAAAAAAATGTTGCCAATGAGCCGACGCGTATCCGCAACGGATGTAGAAATGTGGGCGCGCATGCGCAACACTTTGACGGTGAGCGTATGTAGAGGAAGAATATGAGCAAAATTAAAACAGCGAAACTTGACGCAAAAAAAAAAAAAATATTGCAATCAAGAACTTTCAACAACTGCTTGACTCAAAGAGATTTGCGCGACCTGTGGTGCGCCTTAGCATTGTGACTTTTGCTGAATTTCTCGTGCAATCGTCAGCTATTTTTGCTCTCAATCAAGCTACGTTCATTCTCACATTTTTTGCTCTACTTTTGAAGCGCAATTAAGCTCATTCTCATTGCCTTGCTTTGACTCATCTCAACATCTTTCACTTTTGTTTTGTTTTAAATTTTTTTACTTTATCACAAACTTTCTATTTCCACACAAATTACTTAATCTATTTTTGTATTTCTAATTAATTCCTTCGCACACCTTTAATTAATTCCATGCCCTTTAATTAATTTCCGGCCTATAATTCAAACGTACTTCAATTGTAACTTCCTAGAAACGCGGATATGTCAGGCAAGCCTGAAACAACATTCGCCCTCATTAATGATTTTCCATATGGCACGTTGCTAAACCTAAATTGAAGTGCTCATTTTGAATTCTCCCCCTTTGTTTAGGGAGCACACAAACCGTACTTTTGTGTTTTATGATTAAAAGAAAAAAATAAAAAATCCAAAAAAACAAAAATAAAAAATCAAAAAAAAAAAAAAAAATTTATAAAAGCATTGGCAGCCACCTACAACTTTGTTTACCAGTTTTTGGATGTATATGTTTACCTGTTATGCATGTGTGTGTGTGTGTGTGTACAAAAAACTCCTCCACCCACGTACGATACAACTTTGCTATAGTCATTTGAATATTCTTAAATTGTTTTTTGAGCCAGTGATGCGTTCAGTTTTTTTTTTTTGTATCAAAGTTGAAGCGCTTCTTTTCATTGACTGCCTGCGTTGAACTCGCAACAGCAACCATTTCCTACAACAACAGCCTGCAACCGAACATGACACTCCTTTAAAAATTTACTAAAAAAAAATATGTTAGTTGATAGTAGGAAAAGTAGGAGTGGATTTTGTACTCTGGCTGATGTAATTTACTGCGTGCTCACCATGGCTTTATTTATTTTACGGATTAACTTTCAGACTTGCAAAAAAATCAAATTAAAAGTAGAAGGTAGTTAAATTTAAAAATTTTTTAAAATCTTGAAAAAATTGTTTGAAATTACGAATTTTTGAAAGTTAGTAAAAATATTTGCTTTTAGACAGAGAGAGCGAAATTTTTGAATGTATTTTAAAAATTTTTGAAATACCAATTTTTTTTGAATTTTCGAATAATTTCGAACTTTCGAAAATGTTGTGAAAATATTTGACTGAAGTTGAATCTTTTGTTTATAGGAGATTTGAAATTTGAAATTTTTTTGTCGAATATCAAACTTTTGAAAGATTTTCGAAAATACCTATTTGGTTTCAGTGATTTTTTTTTGTTTTTAGGATGTTCGAAATTTAATTTTTTTTTTCGAATTTCTAACTATAGAACATATTTCGAAAAATATTTCATTCAAGTTGAATCTTTTGTTTTTAGGATATCTGAAATTTGACATTTTTTGGCGAATATCAACACTTCCAACAAATTTCGAAAATACCTATACATATGTATTTGATTCAAATATTTTTTTTTTTATTTTAAGGATATTTGAAATCTAGCAACTTTCGGACATCTTTCGGAAATATTTGATTGATTTTATAATATTTAAAATTTGGCAATTTTTGGCAAATATCGAACTTTCGAATACAGCTATAAATATTAGTTTCGAAAACGGCTTATTCGAAAAGTTTCTAAAAATTTGAACAGAGTTTTTAAATGTCCGAATTTTTTGTATTTGCAATTAAAAAACTTTTAAATTTTTTGGAGTTTTTGGAGAATTGTGGATTTACATTAGTTTCGAAAAAAGTTTCAAAAATTCGCCAAGGCTGTATTTTTTCGCATGTTCAAGTTTGGGAGATTAAAAAAAATTAACTTTCCAGCCAAAACTTGAAAAGCGCCTAGGAATTAAAAAAAAAATTGAAATGCTTATTTTGTTGAAATATCTTGAATTTTAGACATTTTCGAACAGATTTTGAAAATATCTGACACAAGTTTTAAATTTTTTGTTGTCAGAATATTTTAAATTTTATATTTTTATGAAACTTTGAGAAAACTTAAGTTAAGAAAAAGATTTTCGAAAATTTTTCGAAAACACAAAAAAATTGTTTTGAAATTTACTTGCTGAAATTTTTGTGAAATAAATTTATTTTCGTAACGTTCGTTCATTTTATAAGAAATTTGAATTTTTTGAAAAGTTTTGAATTTTTGTAATCGCATAAAATTTCAAATTTTTTTTAACATGTTTTTTTAACATTTAGCAGTTTGAAATCTATAAGAAAATTATTTTTGAGCCAAAATGCGAAATTAAAAAAATGAAAAATTTTTTAATATTTAAAATTTTGAAAAAAAAAAAAACTTATAAAATAAGTAATAGCATTTAAATTTTTTTTCCAAAATTTTAAATATTAAAAATTTTTGTTTTTGAATAAAAACTTCAAAATTTTTTGAAGTATTTATTTAAAAGAAAACAGTTTTTTAAATGACCTTTTAGAGTTTTGAAATATTCATACATTTTGGAATGAGTCAAAGTCAAACTTCAGAAATTCAAAATCTACATATAATCAGACAAGTAAAATGAGAATCAAACCCATATTTGAATAAAATTTGTAATTTTTTTTTCTTTCAATTTTCGAAGTAAACTAAAATTCCGCAAATTTAAAAAAAGTCTAATTTTTTGTTTACACAATTTAGTTTTTCTGACAACTTTTCTTGTTGGAAAAAATCTAAAAAAAAAGTTTTGTCTACAATTTGCACGTCTTGATATAAACAACACTAGCTTTCAAAATTTTGCTATTTTTCCAGTCAAATATCGTACACAACAGAGAGGAAGAGAAAAACCATTAGCAAGAAAAACATGAAAGAAAAACAAGATAATTCACGCAATTAACTGTGAAGTGAAATATTCACAAAACAAGCTGATTTAAATGGCTGTTGAACTCGTAGATCTTGTTTTGGATATTCTGTCTGCCTCAGTTAGAAAACTCCCAATACGAATAAACAACGAAATGATGGGGTAATGAAGTGACTGTGACTGGGCGATGTAGTGAATGAATGACAGGCTTAGCGAGGCGTTGCAAAACAATAAATAAGAATCAACGGTAATAAATGGAAAATAACAACAACAACAACAAAAACGAAAACAGCTGAAAATGTTCAGGCAACAAAAAAAAAAGAAAAAAAAACAACAACAAGTCTATTAACAACAACAAAACAACAACAATTTAATGAACTCACCAACCCAATACAACCCAGGAAGACTCTCTTACTCCAACGCAACAAATTTTTTTTTTTGTTTTTCTTTTTTTTTGCTGCAGCGACGTCACTCATTGGAACATTTTAGGCTACAAAAAGCAAGTCTTCCCTACTCCCCCAAAATCGTAACAATGGAAAATTGCATGTTTCACTACACAACAACAATGCAGCGCAGGCAGCTAAAAATAGGAGAGTCATTTAAAAACATTAGACGACCAGCTGGCTGGCTGGCTGATTTCGTTGGCCGGTTGGTTTGGTTGTTTGTCTGTCTGTACGCTGCATTTAAATTTAGTGCAGATTTTAGTGGAGGTTGAAGTGTAATGGGTGACTGCATTGGCGTCCTGTTAAAGCTTTGAAATATGCTGCTTGAGTGACGTTAATGTTTGGCTGTGACTGAGTGTCGGTGTTTTGTTGTAGTTAAAGTGCCGCTTCGGTGTGGTCTATGGTTGAATGATTTTACTTTGGTGCAAAGGCGAATGAGTGCTTGCTTTGATAGTTAGTTAGTTGACTGACCGAACGTCAGTTTTGCGGTAAAGCTTGAAAGGAACTTATTAATTTTTTAAATTTATGATATTAATAAATTGCGATAAAAAGGAAAATGTCAAGTGGGTGGTGCCATGCCCACTTTTAGGACAAAATAAATTCGAAATTTATTCGAACTAATATTTGGTTTGGATGAAGAAGAGGTAGAGGAGACACAAGATTAACAAAAATTGAGATACACCAAAGACGAGGCAGGGGAATGGGAGAAGGAAGACTCAAAAAGTTAGAAGGGAATAAAGAAGTAGAGGAAAATAACGAGGGTCGGTCAGAGAAAAATGAAAAAAAAAAAATTAAGTAGGATAAATAAAATAAATAAATTTAAGACAAGGAAAACGGCTGAGTTTAAGCTAGGTTATGTTCGCTCTTGCATTTCAAGGGACGCCAGGCATTTCTTTCTAGTGAAAATTCACCCGAAATATAGATAGACAGACCGGTCCTGCATCTGGTTTCTACGCCTCTTCGTTCGCTGCCGAATTCAGATGTTGACGGCGACAAATTTTGGACCGAAACTTCTTTGTCTATTTGCATTACTTGAACGAGTCAGAGTAACCCTTGGCCATTCCTACCCTGCACTACGTTTAAGGCTGCGTAAATCGCGCACAGCTCATGGCTCATCTTGTACTCGTACTGGTTCAAGGACCGAAAGTACCACAATGCCTTAGAACTTTTTGCGGGAACGGCCTTCTTTTGGATTCAGCCATTCCAATCCGAATCTAAAAGTTCATTGCACAGTTTCTACTATCCTTCATGTTCATGTTTAAAGAGTACCTGATATATATATATATTTCCCAGTGTCCCTTATTGGGCTATCGAGCTTCAGCAGTCATTTAACTACTCAGTAAATGACATCTTCCTTCTTCAAAAAGATGGCAAGCTCGTGGGAAGCGTATTAATAATTAGTCTATTGCAAGTTCTCACATGAGCTTGTACGTAATAGAGCTACGAAACAAAGTAAATAATGAATATGTGCATAAAATATACACTGTAAAAAAAGTACATGTGTAAGTACTCATGTAATAAATTTGAAAATTTACATTAAAGAATTACAAGCATAAATCTAAATTATGTGAATTGTCAAAAATATCTCACGGAACCATTGAAGTCATTATGCATAGGTACCCTGTAGGAAATAGAATACGTGGTTCAGTAGTGTGAACGCATTGAAAGGCATTTTAGGATCATATCTAAAATGGAAGATGCTTTGACAAAGAAATTTTGATAGTACTTGGAATCAAGCGAAATGTTACTATAAATCACACCTGTTAAATCTGGATTACAATTAAAAATCAATTATATTAAACTGCTCTATTAGTTTAATCGATTAATTATGATAGTCGAACATTTTTAGAATAATTAATCGATTAGGATTAAATTTTGGGTTCGATTAATAAGGGTTAATGAAGATTAACGAGTATCAATAACAAATCAGATCCATAACAAATTTTAAATATTTCAATATAAATTAAAATTAATAAATTTCACAATTTTGTGTGTGTTTTTTTTTAATATAAATTCATCCTCGTTAATTCATTAGCCCTCGTTAATCGCAATTAATCATCATTTTAATCAAATTGAAATTTTGATTAATATGATTAATTCTAGGATTCAATTAAAAACAGGATAAATCCTAATTAATCGAACACAAAAATTTAGTCCTAATCGATTAATTATTCTAAAAATGTTCGACTTTTATAATTAATCAATTATTACAAAAAATTTAAATTGATTATCAGTGATTAAGATTAATAATCATTATTTAACAAGTCTGCTCTAAATCAACTACAGATACAAAAGGTTTACCACATGAGACAACGTTCACTTCAAAGTACATCGCCATGTTATACAATAGAAGCAGATCGTTTTCGGGATTTTTCCTACAGGGTATGTATGAGCTAAGATATGTAATTAGGTACTTTTTTGTTTAAAATAATTTTGTTGCAATAATGTGATGCTCTTAATGAGCGCGAAAATATGAAATCACACATTTGTTAGCTTCCTTCAGTATGAAAAAAAAAATGTAAGCAAAAAACAGCCCAACAACAAAAAAAAAACTTTTTCAAATAAATATTTGTCAACAATTTCGCAATCAAAAAAAAAAAACAAAAAAAAATTCAAAATTAAAAAAGCCCCAAACTAGTTGTACTAATCCAAGTCGCTTGCGCAATTAAATGAAATCAGTCATTTATTGCAATTTTTATTTTGTACAAAAAAATTGTTTGCTTTGTAAAAATTTGCATTTTTTTTAAGTTTGCGTGAAAGATTTGATGAGATTTTTGTGTTTAGTCACACGCTGCAAATGGAAAGTGAGCGTTAACAATGAAGCATTCACACGCGTGCTTGTGGTTAGAAGAAAAAGTGCAAACATGGTTTTGTTGTAATTTGTGAAAATGATAAAGCAACAATGTCAGGCTTGCAGATGTGTAGTTGAGACTAACTATAATTTTATTTTTAATTTTTCAATATACTTAATAAATATTTGAGATAATTAAAAATGACTTATTAAGTTTTCGAGGAAAGTATAAATTTGACAAAATTTTGTGGCTGGGAAAGGGTTAAGTGTCCTCATATATACCAGAAAATTCAATTTATGGAAAAGTAGAAGTCAAGTGACTAAAACAATCAAAGTCAAATAGAGCCACTAATTTTTTCTAAAAAAAATACAAGTCTGGTTTCAACTAAAAAGATTTAAAAATAGACGACTAATTTAATCACTTATTTTATACTAAATTTTTTAATCAAAGTTCTTTTTTTCTTATCTTATTATTTAAATAGTAATAAAAATGTAATTTGACTTTTAGAGCAAAAATTAAAATTTTATTGACTATTTATTGATTAATTCAGTCAGTTTGAAATTTTTTTTTTGCTGAAAAGAGTTTTGAATGGAATAATTATAATAAAATCATAAATTTAACTTAAACTTGACTTTCAAAATAATAGTCAAATGGTAACGTAGATTGTTTTCTAAAATTCTAGTTTTAAAAAAAGTGATTCGAAAATTCCTTAAAAGTAAGTTTAAACTAAGAGACTGACTTAGTCATTTATTTTAGAATACATTTTTTAACCAAAACTTTATGTAAAGATTGAAAGTAATGAAAATATAACAATATTTTTGGACCAAAAGATTAAAATTAAATTGCCGGTTTATTGACTAAATCAGTGAATTTGAACGATTATATTTGAATGACTATATTTTTAGACTAAATAAAATTGAACCAACCTTTTTAGTTACACTTTTTAACACTTGACTAAAAGAAAACAAAGTCAATTTAAAAAATTAAAATATTATTTTAACTAAAAGTCTACTTAAAAGTAAAATCAGTGTTTTAAATAAAAATTAACTTACAAAATAAAAATTTTGTTTTAACTAAAATGAGATTAAACATTAAGATTATAATCTTCTATTTTTGACTAAAACTATTTGACTAAAAAGTTAATGGGAAAAAAAGTCAAATTTTATATATGCTTATTAACTAAACAATCCAACTGAGCTAGAACTATTAGTTTTGCCTTGAAGAATAAAACTATAGTTTAAGAAAAAAATTGACTTGAAAAATAAAAACATAATTTTAACTAAACAA
The DNA here is from genome assembly GCA_951509765.1 of Sphenella marginata. Lineage (NCBI taxonomy): Eukaryota > Metazoa > Arthropoda > Insecta > Diptera > Tephritidae > Sphenella > Sphenella marginata. The sequence continues at coordinate 101,664,589 of OX608080.1, read as the reverse complement.
AAAAATGTAAATCTTTATTTTCGACTAATAATAAAAGTCACACTTTAACCAAAAATTAACTTCAACTTTTAAAATTTTATTTCAAATAAAAAATTGATCTACAAAATAAAATCATAGTTTTCATTGAAAGTGATTTCAACAAAAAAAAAATAAAAATTAAAGTCTTTTATTTTCGACTAAAAATAAAAGTCTAACTTTGACCAAAAACTAAAGGAAACTTTTAAAAATTTAATTTGAAATAAAAATTGACTTACAAAATAGAAGCTTTGTTTTAATTAAAACTAATTTAAAAAAAAAAAAAAAATTGAAATCTTTTATTTTCGACTAAAAATAAAAGCCGAACTTTAACCAAAAATTAAAGTCAGTTTTTAAAAAAATTGTTTTAATTAAAAATAAACTTACAAAATAGAAGCCTAGGTTTAAAAAATTAAAATCTTTTATTTACGACTAAAAATAAAAGTCAATCTGTAACCAATAATTAAAGTCAAATATAAAAAAAATTCGACCTCAGTCGAAAATGACTAAAAAAAGTTATAATGAAAATTTTTTTAAGACTTTATTAAACTTTTTCTTACCTTTTGACTAATTTAGTGAATATTATTGTTGACTTAAAAAGTAAAATAAAATAAATATTTACTTTAAAACTACGAATCAAGTTTTAGATATACATATAATTTTTGGGCTCTTATGATAAAATTAAAAAATAATAATGAAATTTCGACATTTTTGATAAAAGTCTTAACCTTTAGGTAACCCGCTGATAAAAGTTTCAGACGCTGAACAAAAGCTTTTATTATATAAAGCACTACCTTTTATTTCGCACAATTTATTAACAACTCAAAGCGCCACTGTAAATGAGCCACGCTGATCAAAAAGAAAAAAAAATATTTACATTTAAAAATTTACACATTAATTCTTAATTTAAACAAAAATTATGTACGCCTATTTGTACGAATTAAAAAAAAAATGCCATTGTAATTGTGAATGGCGTGCTGAGAGACGTCCTAGAGCGTTAAGTTTGAAGCGTGAAAAAGTGAATAGCCAACAACAAAGCCAGACAACACGCAAAATCGCACATTTGATTGAGTGAGCTGGCAACAACAACAACAACGGCGTTGAAATGCTGTAGAAATGACGGTAAGTGCCTAGAGTGCCTGTAGGAAATGGATTTTTGGAGCAAACAAAATGGAATTGTAGAACTAGCTGTAAACTGTAGAGACCAAAGTGAGTCTGCCGACCACGAGCTCCTCAACATCTAGTTTGTTTCAAATCGAGGGCGCTGCTATTGGCGAACCGAAAAAGTGGGTTTCAAGCGCTAGAACATCCTAAGATTTTGGCTTTCAATAAAGTTTTCTGTGGTCCCATCAAACTGCTGAAAATAATTGAAATGCCACGCCAGAAACTAGAAGAAACTGAGGCCAATCTCTAAGTCACACATCAACCCAAGCCAAGCTCTTAAATTACGTAATTTTTAGCGCCACAGGGCGTCCGGCTGTAAGAAATAAACTAACTCAGAATTAAATATAAAAATCTGACGCGCCACAAGAAGGTCATTTCAATTACCCAAGCGCTACCAGTGAACTGCTTTGTGAGTTCGTGCGCGCGCAGGCGCAGTGGCTAGCACAAAATTCTAGCGCTGCAGGCAATTTACTATTTACACTTTTTTGTTGTTGTTGTTATAATTTGCTGCTTATTATCATGCTTCATAATTTTTTTGTTTGTTTTTTTCTTTTTGGTAAAATTAAAAAAAAAAAAAACCAACGCCAAAAAGCACCGTCAAATGTGTTAATGATGTTGGACCACTCAAGCGCTCAAAGCCCTCAAAGCTACTGGCGGCGTTTCGCTGACAACCACATGCAGGGGCGTAGCACACGCGGCGTTCACATTGTCCACCTGCCGAAACGCCTCTTTAACGTTTGCACAACATTGGAGGCGGCGGCGTGGTTTTCGTTATAGCGTGCGTTGCGATTTTTATACCTTTCATGAACATGAAATGGTATTATAACTTTGGTCCGATGTTTGTAAGTATGAGAAGAAGAAGAGATAGACCCACTATTAAGTATACGGAAATGATCAGGGCGATGACGCGAGTTGATTTAGCCATGTCCGTCTGTCCGTCCGTCCGTCCGTCCGTCTGTTTGAACGCAAACTAGTCCCTCAGTTTTAGAGATATCTCGATGAAATTTTGCAGGCAGGCGCCATTTGGCATAGGATTAATCATTTGTCGGAACCAGCAATATCGGACCGATACAAGGCATAGCTCCCATACAATCGATTGTTCCGATAAATGGGTTTTGGCCCATAACTCTTGCAATTCAAAATCTAGGAACGTAAAATTTTGCAAGTTTAGTACATATTATATTTGTAACGTGTGTAGTGAAAATGATTCAGATCGGACCAACATGACATATAGCTCCCATATAATCGATAGTTTCGATAAATGGGTTTTGGGCTATAAATTTTGCAGTTAAAAAGCTAAGAACGTTAAACTTTGCACGTTTGCTACATATTATATATGTAACATATGTAGGCAAAATCAGCCAGATCGGACCAACATAACGTATAGCTCCCATACAATCGATTGTTTCGATAAGTGTGGTTTGGCATTCATGAAAGGTATAAAGCCTTCGTCACAGCCGAAGACAGCCCTTTCCTTACTTGTTTTTTTTTAATTTTTGCCTTTGGTTGGTTTAATGGAATTTCAATGAATTTAAATTTTTTTTATTTTTTTTCGATTTTTATACTCGCGTTAATTTGTTACCGATTAATGGTCGGATTTATTGTGGCGACGTCATGCACCCACACTTGCGGGCGAAATGTATGCAGCTTATAAGCTCTATTGGCCGCTAAAGTCGTTTGGATGTTGGCTCTTAGCTGGTTTGACCATATTTGTAGCTTAAGCGCGTTTGTGGGCCGTTTAAGTGGATGGCTTCTGTTGTTGTGTTTGTTAGTTGCAGCCATGACACGATTAAATGCATTTTTTTGTTTATTAATTTATTTTTTAATGATTTAATTTGAAGCGGAAATTGAACAATTTGCATACGAACTTGGAGTTGGTGGTGTATTGGAATTGAATTTTTTGGGTCTCAAATACATTTAATTGCTTCAAACTCACACAGAGTGGAGGGATATGAATTAAAAGTGATTTGCTTGACGAGATTGAGGGGCTCAAGTAGAATTCTAACGATGTGGACAGTCTTTTTCCCGATAGAGATCCGCGCTCGCTTGTGTACTACGACCTTTCGATATTAACCCAGCTGCCGGGGAGAGCGAATTGTTAGACGCCTTCATACTTTAGGGTAGTGGGTTTAAGTCAGACCTGTTAAATAATGATTATTAATCTTAATCATTGATAACCAAATTAAATTTTTTTCTTATTTTTGTAATAATTAGTTAATTAATCCGATTAATGAGGATTAATGACAATTTATTTCTTTTTAAAATTTAATCATAGGATTAATCCAATAAATCAAAACTAAATTAATCAAAATTAAATTAATTTGATTAAAATTTTGATTGATTGATTAAAAATTTGATTAATTGTGACCATCGAGGATTGACTCTCATTCAAGCTCATATGATATATGGAATCAGGCTCATATTGGACGAGCATCGCAAGAAAGATTAAGGACTCCTTTCTGATTCATGTATGACTCCTGTGGTTTTCTGGGAATACATACATTTTTTTGGAAGAATTTATAAAAACAAAAACAAAATTGTAAAATTTTTAATTTAATTAAGATATAAATATTGAAAATTTGTTATTAATCCACGTTAATCGCAATTAATCAATAATTTTAATCAAATTGGAATTTTAATTAATTTGTTTAATCCTAGGATTAAATTTGAAAACGAAATAAATCCTAATTAATCCTGATTAATCAAACACAAAATTTAATCCTAATCGATTAATTATTCTAAAAATGTTCGATTATCATGATTAATCGCAATTAATCAATAAATTTAGTCAGAGTGAAATTTTGATTAATCATAGGATTAAATTTGAAAACGAAATAAATTCTCATTAGTCCTCATTAATCGAACACAAAATTTAATCCTAATCGATTAATTATTCTAAAAATGTTCGATTATCATAATTAATCGATTAGATTAATAGAGCACTTTAAAATAATTGAGTTTTAATTTGAAGCCAGATTTAACAGGTCTGATTTAAGTATGCTTTTGTGTCAGATTTTACAGCGTTATAATTTAAGTCTCGTTAGGGGGGAATGTGGCCTGGTTAGGGTAAGACCCCCTTGCTTGTTTGAGCAAAAACATCTCATGAATTTTCAGGGGACTTCTCTTCCATCCCAATGACAGGCTCGTTTTTTATATCTAACAAATTTTAATTTCAATCTCGGCATCCCAAAGCCAAACAAGAATAAATTCATCCAATTTTAATTATAATTTTTCCACATTCAATGCTGACATGCATGAAACTACTGAAACTAGGTGAAAATATTTTATATCAAATAATTTAAATTGAATGTGAACGCCAAAGTACTATTGTGGGCAACCGCAAAAACAACAGAAAATAAATTAATAATCAGCCAAACGAGAGAAAAGCATACGAAAACAGTGAAAAGAATGGAAAGCAATGAAAGCTCACTGCGGAAGTTTCGGTTTCATTTGGTTGTATGTGTGTGTGTGTGTGTGTGCTTTTTGTTTTCACTGCAAAAGCCTAGATTACCTCGATATTAAATATTAAAAATGTAGCTAAAATTGTTGTTTGCGTTTTTGAATTTTAAATGTTTACGCTGCCATAAAAGTCGAGCAATCAACGGTCTGTTGGCTTGATGTTTGGGTTGCTCCCCAGAGTTGTTTGGGCGGCTAATGAAAAATGTGAAAATTTGTGAACTTCCGTAGGGCCAATGCAGTGGAGATGTGATTGTGAGGGCAGTTATTTACATGAAAACTAGGCTTATGTATATAAAAATACAGTGAAATTAACTACAGTCTATGATAATAAAAATGGGACAGTAAAAACTACTAGCTAAAAAATATTTTTTTTGTTACATAAATTTTAACGCATTTTTGAGTTAACAATTTGTGAATTCTTTACTTATTTGTATATCTTTTCAAAATCATTTTTTGGCTATTAAATAATTTTTTTTTTTATTTGAAATTTAAACTAAAATAAAAAATTTTAAAAACTGATATTTGCAGAAAAAAGCATTTCTCTAAGCATTTAAATTTTGTACTTCTTTAGATTATGTATAATCATATATTATTTAGTAAAAAAAAAATTTTCAAAATTTATATATGTTTCCTTTTTTTAAACAGTAAACCCTTTACACTAAAAAACACTTTTCACAGTGAATTGCTTTAAATTTCTGTGTAAAAAATTTGCAATTTCTTCCTTATGTAAAAAAAAATGTATTTAAGAAGTTATTGTATTGTATTTTAGAATTTTGTAATTTTTTTCCTTATTTGAAAAAAAATTGTTTTAGAAATTTTTAAAACTAATATTTTTTACCTTTTCTATTATTCCGTTGGAAATTTTTTTGTTAAATTTGATTTTTTTCAAAGTTCTTATGCGTTAGAATTTTTTTTTGTTAAGAAATCTTAAACTTAACATTTAATGCAAAAAACATATACATATGTATGTATTTACAAAAAACAAGATTGTTAAAAGTTTAAAAAATTTTTTTTCAAAATTTATAACACAAAAAAAAATGCATTTGAAGAGCTTTATAAAATGGATATTTACGTAATTCTTAGTAGTCAAAATCAAGTCTAAATTTTTACTTAAAATAATTTATAATTAAAAAGTTTTTTTCCCCAAATTAGTTAGAATTTCTTACAAAAAAAAAAATTTCACAATTTTATTGTAAATTCAATTAGAAAGCTATTGATGTTCGAAAAAAATGAAAAAAATGTTAAATATGTAGGTGCATATCTATGTATATTTTAAAATCTTCTCATTGTTTTTAATAATTATAAAATATTTTAGAAAAAAAGTTAACACGTTAAGTTGAAAAAAAAAATTTAAGAAAATTTAAAAAAATATTTACTAAAAAAAAATTTTTAAATTTTATAAAATAAAAACTTTACTAAAAATTTTCATTAAATTGTTCGCACAAAAAAAATAATATTTCTTACACAAATAATAATTAAATAAAATGTTTAAAAATAAAATCGCAACAAAAAAAAATTTTACGAAAAAATTAACAAAATTTTTTTAACGGCAAAGTTGCAACTATCTTTTTTATTGCAAGTTTTAAAATTTAGATTTTTTTAAATTAACGATTTGGTTTTTTAATATGATTTGATAATTTTCTTTTCAATTCAAAATTTTTTATTTACATGGTTTTAGTTGTAAAAAAAGTAAAATTTTTCTAAAAATCACACATTGTCTGCGCGTCACTGTACTTTTGTGACCATCACTAATAACAATGCAGCAGATTAACTTTAATTTGTACTCTAGTATATTATGAAATGACCCGCTTCCGGACTTACACACAGACACACACACACATACACATGCAGAAACAAAATGTGCTACACAGCAACACGCCTCTATTTCCATACTTCATTCAACGGTAGTCAATGAAACCCGCACTTTTAGCCCTTTCGTTTTGTGTCAGAGCATCTCATTAAAAATGATTCTGTGTGCGTCCCCTTAGCGAAGTAGCGCGCTTAAAGCGGGTGTTCTTCATGTTTTTCACGTTCGTGCGCATGCGCATCTGTCGCACACACACACAATTGATGGATGCGCCAGCACTCACGTTTGATTTCCTCTTTTAGTTTTTATTGCTTTGTTGTTTTTGTTCATTATTAAAATATGCTGCACTAAATGATATTGTTTCTACTTTGTTATGTGCTGACAATGTTGTTGTTGTTGGAGCTTCTTATTTTTTTTTTTAAGTTCGATTGCCGTTGATAATAAACTTCCGGCCGCATGCTATTTTGTATTTTTGTTGTTTTATCCATTAGCTATTATGCGCACGCAGCATTTCCCTCACATTTTTCCTGTGGCACTGATTCTAATTTGAGTTGTTGCAGTTGTTGTTGGTGCTGTTTGCTGCATGGTTGAGTGGCAAAAGTTGTCATGCGTTATGCAGACAGGAAGCGGGTAGCAGGTTGCTAGTCGTACTTTTAGTTCGTGTACAGTTTTTGGTTGATTTAAATGTTTTTAGGCTAATTAAAAATAATTGGGAATTAAAATTTTTTTGTTTGAAATTTTTTTTTTTTTTAATTTAGTAAGCTTTTTAACACCGGATTTTGTTGACAGATTAAATGAGAAAGGAAAATAAGCTCAATTATTGCATTTTTTTCTGAGTGAAAGCTGCATTAAAAGCTTTGTTGTTGTTGTTGTAAGTGTATTAAAAGCTTTCACCAAGCTTGAGATATTCTCTGGCCTTCTAGCTTTTCTCAGTGAAAGCTGCGTTAAAAGCTTTGTTGTTGTTGTTGTTGTAAGTATATTAAAAGCTTTCACCAAGCCTTGAATGCTTTGGTCTTCTAGCTGTTTTGAGTGAAAGCTGCGTTAAAAACTTTGTTGTTGTTGTTGTTGTAAGTATATTAAAAGCTTTCACCAAGCTTTGAATGCTCTTTGGCCTTCTAGCTGTTTTGAGTGAAAGCTGCGTTAAAAGCTTTGTTGTTGTTGTATGTATATTAAAAGCTTTCACCAAGCTTTGAATGCTCTTTGGCCTTCCAGCTTTTAGATAAAAATGATAAATGTTTGCGTCCAAAGTACCCAACCGATCTTACAGTTGCCTCAGGTCTCTGCTTAGAAAAGCTTAGGCTATATATAATTTTGAAAAGTAGGCGGTACCACGCCTCCGAAAATGTGAAGCTTTTATTTGTAATAAATTCGAATCCATTTAATATTTTGCCTTGCATTCCATCAGCAACAAGCTAAATCCGGGTATTCGGAGACGAAGTACAAGAAAAGGAAGAAAAGTTTATTTCCGCTTTTTTGCTTGAAACCTTCTACCACGCCCTCTAACCGTCACAAAGAAGGAGGTTGATAATGAGAGTCATCATACTCATAGATCAACCAGTAAGTTGCACGTTATAACTCTTTGTGGATTTCAGACCCCTTTTCTTACCTTTTCTTACCCCCTAGCCCGCTGGGGATCTGAGTTCTCTCTTCAGTTATAATCAGGGTTGCCAGATGTTCCAGTTTTCCTATTACTGAAACACCCTTCGAATTTTTACTTATAGATATGCAGAGTGCTTCTCGGGAATAATTCTCTATCGAACCGGCACAAAGCCACTCTATGTGATTAGGTCTGGATTTGATAAGGTCTAATTTTCGGCTCTGGGACTTTAATCGCTTCTTCCAATAGGTCGTCTTCTCATTGCACATTCCAATGTTTTGTCGAGTTGGGTTTCTTATCTGGAAACTATCACAACAGTAAAAGTTGCCGTTTTTTAATAACCACAAAATCTGGCAACTCTGTTTATGATATTCAACACATTTGCCCTAAACATTTAACATTTAGAGCAATCACCCCAGCTAAAGGAACGTCGCAAAAAAAAATCAGCAATCGATTACCACTATTGACCCAATTTTTTTGATTATTACTCATTTAGCAAAAGTTCAGATTGCTTTCACAGATTGGCTACATCTCATTGACATAAATAGCTCAAACGAAAAAAAGAGATAAAAAAAAAAAAAAATTGCGACTGTATGTGTTAAGTATATGCTTGTCTGGCTTTGTGCTCCAACGAGACAGCATATCAACTCCGTCCATCAAAGCTCACTGACCCGAAACTTGACATGTTAATTAAGCTCAACACCCGCAAGCTAAATTCACATACCAAAGCAAGCTGTAGGAGCTACACTCACTCACATAAAAGAAACCAATCAAAATCAAGTGAAATAACATTAAATCTCCAACGCTCCCAATACTCGTAATACCGAGCTCACATGTACAGCGGTCAGCGTGGTGTGAACTCGTAAGTCACAGCAGCGTTAACGTCACACATTCACACACACACACACTTTCACTTGTAGGAAATAATCATTAATCTTGCTTGAACGCATTAAGAACGCTTTTTGATTATTTGTTTTTGTTTTAACGGCGACTATGAATTCGTGTGTGAAATACCTTTGAGTTCACGACACCGTCTGCCATACGGGCCGCTATACTTGGGCGCACTGGAACTCGTATTTAGCGCGTGGAGTGCAGTGAATGAAATGCGTAGGAATTGAGTTTTTATACCCTTCGTGGACATGAAGTGGTATTAGAGCCTAGGTCTATGCTCATAAAAGCGAGAAGAGCTATAGGTCTTCGGAAGAACTTTTGGGGCACTTGTTACACCTTGCGTGTATTCATTCGGGGCGAGCAGTTGTGGCTCTGAGGTATTAGCGCTGTATTCGCCTACTCATTTTCGATTTGAAGACCTCTCATTTGGGATTACAAACCATAAACCATATCTTTAGATTATTTCATAAACTGGTTGCGAATTAAAAATGAACTGAAGGAAATAAAAAATTTCAGCTTATGTCGCTTAAACAGAATTGATTGGAGCGAGGGTTTTTCAAACGAAGAGAGACACCCTACATGACTTCCAGCCACGCTCTTGAGTTCACTCTCCCTCATGCAAGTTATAAGACCGCCCCTCACCACAGCCGTAGCCAACTTCACCCTTACTTGTTGTTATTATTGCACTCGGTTAAACAAACAATTTCCGTTCTTGTGCTGATGATGACGATGTCGTCGGCGTTGGAGTAAATTGGAAGCTGTTTGTAGGTTTCTGTTTCTCAATCAGCTACTGTTGTTGCCTGCCGCTCACTGCTACTGTTAACTATTTATTACTCCAGCAACTGAATATCTACTTATTTGTTGTTTTACGTGTTATTTTATTACGAGACGAGAAGGCATTGTTGGTGGATTACTTGATCTTGCTTGAGCAGCATTTTGAGTTTGTTTTTGTTCTTGAATGATTTTTCCAAAATTTTCATTCTTGAATTTTTTTTTGTTTTTTTTTTTGTTACTTTTCTTGATTTCTTTCGTAAATATTCTACACAAGTAGAACTGCAGTTTTTTTCTTTCTTAAAGCTTCGTGTGGGTGCAACGAAAACACTTTCCGCGAATTTTTTACATTGCTATGACAGCTGGAGTTTGAGCTTTCATTATTTATTTTCCATCTTTCATGGCAGCTTTTCTTTTGAAGCTATTTTAAGTTGCTTAGAAATAAAAATACAGCAATAGGCAACTTAATAGTTTCACTTAGTTATTCGTTTCGTATTTTCAGGAAAATTTGAGTGACGGTTGAAAAGTAAGAATCCCGAAATGGTCCCGAAAATAATCGCCAAGTGAAGCTAGTTTTGAAAAGTTCCAAAAACCTTCACAAAATGTTTCTGGAAAAGTGCCGAAACCAATTGCGTCATAATCCCGAAACACTGTCGGAGTAATCCCGAAATTATTACACAATGAAATAAAAAAATACAGTACTAGGAAATATCTAATAGTTTAATTTTGTTTTCAATAGGAATTTTAAGAAAATGTGAGTGACGGGAAAACAAACGGGTTACCCCAAAAATTGTTAAAAACGAATAAAGCTTCAATTTTTGTTCCATGATTTAAAAATCCCGAAAGGGTACCGAAAACAATGTCAAAATAATCCTAGCTTTGGAAAGTTCCGAAAACACTACCAAATAGTCTTAAAAAAGTGCCGAAGCCACATGCGACATGATCCGGAAAAACTCTTGAAGTAATCCCGAAATGTTTACACAAAGAAAAAAGAAAGTACGGTCCTAGAAAAAATAATACTTTCATTGCGGATGAATGGAATATTTTTGGTTATTAATATTTTAAGTAATATTCCACAATTAAAGAATCCGGAAGGGGACCGAAAACCGAAATTAACGTCCAAGTTCCAAATACATATATTCCCAAAATGTTTCTTGCAAAGTGCCAAAGCCACATGCGACGTGATCCCGAAACACTGTCGGAGTAATCCCGAAATGATTACACGAAGTATTAAGAAAATACAGTACTGGGAAAAGTAATAGTGTCGTTGGCATAGCAGCAATGTGCTGAGATTCGACACTCCACAACATCACAGACCCCGAAGGTTAAAGTGACTGTAGAGAAAGTTGATTGAGATCACTTTTGTATGGCAGTGCTCTTAAAAGCGTTGGTGTGGCTGCCATCTTCAGACGTCTTCATTAACCGTTAGATTTATAACAACAAATTGCTTACATTGTTTTGTTCACAGTCTGTATTTACACAATGCTCTATGGTAAGTAAAATTAAGTTTCCCAAGTCAAACAATTTATTCTTTCTTGCGTTCTTCTATTCTCATAGAGCAACACAGCTTAAGTCGACCTAAACCTTGCCTTAACCTTGCAATATGACTTATTTCTTCGAACTTGTTAGAGTCACATCTTTTAGACAACTGATTTTTGTTCAAGTTTCATTTCTTTGTTTTTTTTTGAAATACACCAAAAAAATGTGAGTTTCTTATATCGACTTAGGTTGTTATTGCTTGTAGTAATATAAACTTATTTCCTGATTGCTAATGAGATATTAATGAATAACAATGAGATTTTGAACTGAAATTTGCGTTTAATGGAACAGGTTGATTTCATATATAAAAAGTTCTTGCGAACCTAATTTTGAGCACACATTAGGGTGGCATATTTTCAGGCTTTTTTTTATATTGTTTTAAGTGAAAGTAATTTTTTTTTTTTTTAAATAAGAGTACTTAAGTAACTCTAGCAACACATTCGTGAAATGCAAATTCGGATATACTCAACAGTTATTGAGTGATGCGCGTACAAACAGACTGACAAATAAATGGAAATTATAAAAAATCTATGTATTTTTGCTGAAAAAGTATTAAAAACTGCGAAACTTATAGTTGTGGTTGTAATAAATAGTTACGGTATTCATTTTAATATATTATCACTAATAAAATTTAGGCTGTTAAAATTTTGTTACATGTTTACAATTTATCTTGAGTCTATTTTTATTGCCAACACTGTTTAATTTTTATGGGATAAAAACAAACTAAACTAACAGTTGGACCACTAACAACAGAACGTTGCAAATCGGATTCGTTTCCATGCAGCACTTTTTGAGTGATGCACGTACAAACATACAGACAATCAAACGAAAATTATAAGAAATGTAATTTTGCTCCTTTTGCTCAAAGAAAGGTGGTGTTTTTATCATGTTGCTTACCTGAAAATGTCTAGTTTGCTTGTTGAGTAATGTTAAAAAATGAATCAGCTTTCAGCTAGAAAAAAAAAACTTTCACCCAAAAATGGCACACCCTAATGCGACACATGCATATACATACTATGTATGTATAACTCCATTAACCACATAAAAAGTACAGAAAACCATTCTTGTGTGGTATTTAAGTTATTCTTTACAGCAACGTTCTCCTCGCGTATTGATCATCATTGGCACAAATTCAGATGTGAAATGAGCGACTTTAATTTGCCCGAAGCACATCACACAGGTGACCGAAGAACAAAATTTTTCCAAATGGAATTCACTACTGTCTACGTTCTGTAGTATTTTGTTGGTTTGGAAAAAATCGCCAGCCTTTCACCAGTGATGGAAAAAAATAAAAAAATAAAACCTTATTGGTTAACAAAGTTTTCAATATGAAAGTGGCGTATTGATGAGGCAACAGTAAAGCTTCGATATGCAGTACTTTATACATAGGGAGGGGATAAAATAAAATAAAATAAAATAAAATAAAATAAAATAAAATAAAATAAATTAAACTAAAATAAAATAAAATAAAATAAAATAAAATAAAATAAAATAAAATTAAATTAAATTAAATTAAATTAAATTAAATTAAAATAAATAAAATAAAATAAAATAAAATAAAATAAAATAAAATAAAATAAAATAAAATAAAATAAAATAAAATAAAATTAAATTAAATTAAATTAAATTAAATAAAATAAAATAAAATAAAATAAAATAAAATAAAATAAAATAAAATAAAGTAAAATAAAATAAAATAAAATAAAGAGAGGAGACCAAGAAGCAGCTTGAAGTGGTTTAGAGCTTCCTTTTCTGCACCCTTCAACCTCGAGAGATCAACAGAACCTATCCTTTTTTTTATCTCTCTTCATCCTTCAAATGTTATTTCATTTATCCCCGCTTCACTGTACCCACATCATCATCGACAACACATCACTTTTATTGAACTCATTTGTCGGTAATTTCTTGTCATTCTTGTCATTTCTATCTGGTTTGTGGTTAAGAATCTTTAATATCGGTATTTTCGTGCCCATTTCCCTTCAGCTCATCGCATGTGGAATGACATTTTTGCCGACAAAGTACTAATGACAGTCAACAGCAGCAGCAGCGGCAGCAGGAAGTGCAACGAAAGTGTGTTTGCTCTCTTAACCAATCTTCGTCGCATTGATGTTCGATTAAAATTATTGGTGACAAAGTGCCGCTGAAGATCAATCGATTGTGGACAAATTAAATCAATAATACATACCTACTTGGAGTGAGGGGTATTTTGAGATTTTTTTTGAATTTTTTTTTTTTTGAATCATGTAGTTTTTTTTTGGGATTCCAATAAACACATTCCAAGTACGGTTGTGTATTTCATTATTTGGTTATCGATGGCTTAACAGAAGATGGGACTATTTTGGCGACCAGTTAGAGCTTTACCTAAGGAAACTTTTGAAGAAGAGAGAGTTGAGAGAAGATCCCTCTGCCCTGAAAATGTCTCAAAAACGATCTTCTCAACTATAAAAGTTTTGAGATTTCGTCGACGCAGGAAGTTTTTGAAAAAAAAAACACTGAGGTAGTACTTTCACACTTCAAATATCCTGAAGGGACTTTCCACACACGCTTGCTGAGACAGACAATTTTCAAATCGATACGCAGCTCAGTTGATGTTGAAAGCTTTGAATAAAATTGATCTCTCTGAGAAGTCACATGGTAAGTGTTTTACAGCCATTGCGACTGGGTGTTCCCAGTGTTATACTAGACTAAACACGAACAAAAAAAAAAACGACAGCAACAACAACCACAATTAATAACACCAACAACAATGTGTGTGAGTACAAGAAATTCCCATCTTCACAGCAACATCTTGAAACCACAAGAATTCGATGTATGCACGCAATTGAAATCAATGAAAACCTACAACAGCAACGTGCACAACAACAACAAAGTAATACAAACTGGCATAACAACAATTGCGGGCGTGTGATAACTGCATCCAAGGCTAAAACAGCCGCATCTTGACAGAGCTGTGAACCAAAAAAAGAGCTGGGATTGACTTTGAAAACCACAGACTGGGTGCGGTTCGATGAAAGCGAAAGGTTTAATGGGAGAGAAGAAGAAAACTAAGTAGAAGATCAAAGCAAATGGATTGAAGTAAATGCGGATCACAATGTTATGATGCGCATCGAAGAATTGCAGTTTTCAGGAAAATTCTAGTGAATATTTATTTCTTTTTTTAAAATACTTTTGCCCTTTTCTGAAATTTATTTCGTTTTTTTAATTTTCTGTAATTCATTTTACTTGTTCTGAAATTTATTTGATTTATTTTGAAATATGTATATTACACCTAATCTGAATTTCAGTACTCCTTTTCTGAAGACATTTAATTTTTTCTGAAATACATTTATATTTTCTGGAGAGCGGTGGACCTTTTCTAAAACTTATTTGACACTTTCTGAAATTAAATTGACTTATTCTGAAATTCTTTTGACTTTTTCTCAACTTCACTTACCTTCTTCTGAACTATAATTGTCCTTATTCGATATCAGTTGGCCTTTTCTGAAATATTATTTAAATTTTTCTGAAACTCATTTGACGTTTTCTGAAATTCACTTGACTCCTGTTCAAATATATTTGGCTTTCTCTGAATTTCGCTACTCCTTTTCTGAAATACAGTAGAGCTTTCCTGGAGTACATGTAATTTTTTCTGAAATATATTTTTCTTTTCTGAAATACATTTGGCTCTTTCTGAAATTCTTCTGTTTTATTCTGAACTATAATTGACCTTTTCTGAATTTGAAATTTGACTTTTTCTGAAATGTTCTCTTACGAAATACATTTAGCAGTTTTCTGAAATTTATTTTATTTTGCCTAAAATTGATTTGACTTCTTCTGAACAAGAATTTAATTTTTCTGAAATATATTTAGCAATTTTCTGAAATTCATTTGACTTTTTCCGAAATTCATTTGACTTATTTTGACTTTTTCTGAAATATATTCTGCAATTTTCTGAAATTCATTTGACTTATTTTGACTTTTTCTGAAATGTTCTCTTCCGAAATACATTTAGCAGTTTTTTGAAATTCATTTTATTTTGCCTGAAATTGATTTGACTTTTTCTGAACAAGAATTTAATTTTTCTGAAATATATTTAGCAATTTTCTGAAATTCATTTGACTTTTTCCGAAATTTATTTGACTTATTTTGACTTTTTCTGAAATATATTCTGCAATTTTCTGAAATTCATTTGACTTATTTTGACTTTTTATGAAATGTTCTCTTCCGAAATACATTTAGCAGTTTTCTGAAATTAATTTTATTTTGCCTGAAATTGATTTGACTTCTTCTGAACAAGAACTTAATTTTTCTGAAATATATTTAGCAATTTTCTGAAATTCATTTGACTTTTTCCGAAATTCATTTGACTTATTTTGACTTTTTCTGAAATATATTCTGCATTTTTCTGAAATTCATTTGAATTTTTATGAAATATATTCTGCATTTTTCTGAAATTCATTTGACTTTTTCTGAAAAACATTTACCTTTTTCTAATATTCATTTGCCCCTTCCGAAATTTCAGCTAAATTTTTTCTGAAATAACTATTATCGATCGAGTAACCTTTATATTTGAGAGAAAAAAATTGTGTATCAAGAAATATATAGCTTGTTGTTATTGTATTAACCGATTTAAATTCTCCTTTGCAAGCTTCCCCAATCCACTGTGAAAAATGCTTTGAACCTTTTCTAAAACAAAAGCCCACACACAAACTCAAACGAGGAAAATTGATTGTGCCAAACTAAAGAATCCAACTTTGAGCTTCATTCATATGCGTAGAGCTTAATCTCTTACCATTCGAACATCGATATCAATATAGACGTCTCCTCAGTGTAGTGCACCTACGCTTCTGTACAATTGCCAGCCATTCACACCATATCGATACAACAATAAAATTCACACTTCCTTCACAACAACAAACAATTCAAACACACGATGAAGACAGCTCAAGTCCGGTGAACATTTGTGATGAAGAGTTTTATTGTTATTGTCTTATCATTCGACCAAAGTGGGTTGCTTTTTTTGCTTATTGTTGTAGACAAGCTTTTGTATTTCCTCAATGAACGTTGGTTTTTTTTTAGTTTCTAGCACCACCCTTTCCTCTTGCTTGTCTCGATTTCTTGTGGTATTGATTACTTCCTCTTGTGAATGGCTTTGTTTTTTTCCTATCTTACTGGCATTTCTTCTACTTGTTCTCTTGAATCACAAATGCATTGTTACTTTTGTTTTGTCACCTCTTTCAAACATTTTATATATGTACGTAGACTTTTTTAATTCATCACATTGCTTCAATGGTAAGCATTCTTACTTGAAACTCGTGAAGATCCGGTATCGATGTCACGACACTTGGCGGTTGCATCGTAAGCTGCAGCGCTCATTTAAATTGCGGTCGTATGTTGAGAGACAAACGAACACACTTTGCTATACATATATTCGTTACAGTACTGCTGAAAGAAAGTAAGAAGCGGTGAGCGTGGAGTGGGTAAGAGCAAATTTGGTAAAGAGGTCGTAGTGTAAGTCTCACTTGATCGGTCATTCTCGGTTGGTCACACCTCATTCATTCAATTGGATGCACTCAATCGTTCGCGCTATCGCCACATTCAGCAGGGAGTGTGTTGTTGGTAATTGTGATGTTGCTTTTGGAATTGGCGTTGGCGTTGCATGGCATCATTTTGATTAGAGCTTAAGCACATTTTCACATTTTCCTTTCATTGTTTTTGTTCAACTTAGCCACAAAAGTCACGTGCAGCAAGGTTTATGGACAACAAAATTAATTTCTATATCATTAGTTGTTGTTCTTGTTGTTGTAGTAATTGTTGAAAATAAATTGGTTTTTGGGGAAATTTTGTTCCCATGAAAATTGAGGAGAATGACCTTAAAATCAAACTCAAAGTCAGAATTAAAAATAATATAAAGTCATATGAAATAAAATAAAATAAAATAAAATAAAATAATATGAAATAAAATAAAATAAAATAAAATAAAATAAAATAAAATAAAATAAAATAAAATAAAATAAAATAAAATAAAATAAAATAAAATAAAATAAAATAAAATAAAATAAAATAAAATAAAATAAAATAAAATAAAATAAAATAAAATAAAATAAAATAAAATAAAATAAAATAAAATAAAATAAAATAAAATGAAATAAGATAAAATAAAATAAAATAAAGTAAACTAAAATAAAATAAAATAAAATAAAATAAAATAAAATAAAATAAAATAAAATAAAATAAAATAAAATAAAATAAAATAAAATAAAATAAAATAAAATAAAATAAAATAAAATAAAATAAAATAAAATAAAATAAAATAAAATAAAATAAAATAATTTGTAAGTTATGAGCAAGCTCGAGACCAGTTAACAATAATTCTAAACGAATTAATATTGTCAGTTTTTGGGAAAAATTGATAATTGGAGAAAAATTACAAAGAACAAATCTACAGCGATGGATAGGATTACATGTTTCAGAGTTTCCAGGCTCATCATCAGATCCCTTTTCGGACACGGATTCGAACTCGTGTCTGCACCAAAGCCGCTGTTAGAAAATTCCAACACTAAGCAATGATGCCCTGTGACGTCACAATGCACTTATCTCCACTTCAATTAATTCCCTTTTGTTTGTTTGTTCTTGCCAACAGTATACACAAAATTTCTTAAGACATGCAGTCTTTATGTTTATTTATGTAGATTTGTTCTTTGTAATTTTTCTCCAATTATCAATTTTTCCCAAAAACTGACAATATTAATTCGTTTAGAATTATTGTTAACTGGTCTCGAGCTTGCTCATAACTTACAAATTTGTAAACAAAATAGACCGCAAAAATCCAACAACAAAATAAAATAAAATAAGATAAAATAAAATAAAATAAAGTAAATAAAATGAAATGAAATAAAATAAAATAAAATAAAATAAGATAAAATAAAATAAAATAAACTAAAATAAAATAAAATAAAATAAAATAAAATAAAATAAAATAAAATAAAATAAAATAAAATAAAATAAAATAAAATAAAATAAAATAAAATAAAATAAAATAAAATAAAATAAAATAAAATAAAATAAAATAAAATAAGATAAAATAAAATAAAATAAAGTAAACTAAAATAAAATAAAATAACATGAAATAAGATAAAATAAAATAAAATAGAATAAATAAAATAAAATAAAATAAAATAAAATAAAATAAAATAAATAAAATAAAATGAAATGAAATAAAATAAAATAGAAATTGAGCCAAAGAAACAACTTACTGAGCTTTTTGTTTTTTCAACACCCTCTAATATATTTCATCCGCCATCCGCTCTCTCTGCCATGCAGCTGCTCGATTTGCAATCTTCAAGTAAAATTTCTCACTAGTTATCGCTTTATGTAAATATTATTGTATATAAATATTTGGTTATTTCCTCCTCATATTTAAAAATATGTACACAAATAAATTCTTAAAACTCGCTCCCATAACTTTTAGCATATCGAAAAACTTCTCGGGTATCAAATTAATCAAAAGCGGTAAGTAAATAATAAAATATTTGCACAGCTGACAGTTAGTAGGATACTGATAGCAGTCAACTGTGAGCCGAAAAGTTTCATGAAAGTACGCTTTTGATTCCATTTCAACATCGCACATGACATGTTTACATTGAGTCAAGAACTTTTGTTGGAATTTCAAAGTCGTTGAACGTTAAGTTTAGCAATGTGAGCGTTAAATGGAAAAAATAAAAGTTGAATAAACTTCAATATCCGGTCGGGATGTTTGTGAAAAAGCGCAAGCGTAAATAAATAAATTAAATAAATAATAAATAAAATAATAATAAGTAAATATAATTTTTTGGGGGTTTTCATTAAAATAGAAAAGAAAAATTTGGAGACAAAGGCTTTTCTTTAGATCCATTTCGTAAGCTGGTAGACTTTCTCATGAGAGAAATTTTGGCACGCTCATCTTATCAGTGTTCTGAAAAGATCGCGAAAATTGTCGAGAACAATTCCTAAATGACTCTGAATAGGTCACGAAATGGTACAAAAATGATTCGAAAATAATTTCGAAATTTTCCCGAAAACTCCTGATATAGTGTCGAAAACAATTACGAAATGATATAGAAAAAGTCCTGATAAGATCCCAAAAAAGTCCCGAAATGGATCTAACATGATCCCGAAATTGTCCCCAAACTTTTCCAAAATTATCCCGATATAGTCTCAAAAACAATTATGATCCCGAAATGGTCTCAAAAAAATATTCCCGAAAATTATCGGAAACAATTCCTAAATGACTCCGAAAATTTTGCGAATTGCTTCCAAAATAGATTCGAAAATAATTCCGAAACGATCCCGAAAAAGTCCCGAAATGACTCTAATATTTTTCGAAATTATTCAGATATTGTCTCGAAAACAATTATGAAATGATATAGGAAAAGTCCATATGCGATCCCAAAAAAGCCCGAAATGGTTCTAAAGTGAAATAGTACCTAAAACTTTTTCGAAATTAATCCGATATGGTATCGAAAACTATTGTGAAATGATATCAAAAAAGTTCCTAAAACAATTTCGAAAAATTGCGGAAATTATCTTACAATGATTTCGAAATGGTCCCAAATTTTTTTCCGAAATTATCCTGATATAGTCTAAAAAAATACCAGAAATTATCCCCGAAAAGTCCAGATAAAATTCGGAAGTGATACGAACCTTGCATCATTCTCCTATTTCCTAAGTTCTACATACATACATACATATGTATAAACATTATTGTTTCCAGAGCTACCATTACAATTACAATTTTTTTTACAATTTACAAATAAAATAAAATTTCCCTATTGCCTAGAACCATAAAATATTTCCACTTAAATCTAATTAAACCATTTATGTCGTAATCAATCAAATTCTGGAAAAAGACAAAAAACAGAAAAAAGCTCACATCTAATGCACTCCAAAATTAAGAACTTTCGAAAATGAATTTTATTAACAACTTAAGTGGACAATTAAAAGTAATATTAACAAAAATTTTTTTTTTCGAACCAATAAATAACATGATAAAAATTATTATTTGACAGCAGCACAACCAACTGCACTTCTGTGTAAATTCTAATTAAATAAAAGCTCCATCAATGAGTATCAAAGACCACAAAAAACACCAGCCAAATCTAAACGAAAAAAACGAGAGAGAAAAACTATGCAACAAGCGCAACCAGCAATTGTTTTTGTTTTTGTAGTTCTATGTATGGCTACATTGTAATTAAGTGGAAAATTTACTGCAACAAAAGCCGCATAAAAAAATGAAAGCATCCACCCCAAAAAAAAGAGAAGAGAAAAGCTGCAACAACAACAAATGAAAGCAAGCTATTTGCGCTTTTTTCACCTCACACTCCTTGGCAGACCGTGTGATCACAACAAAAAAGTGTGCATGTCGAAAAAAATTGTCGTTCTTTTGTTCGCCACTGTTATTAAAGTTCTGGCTGCAGCAACAGCAACAGTAAAAAAAGCTCCTCGTTTCAGCTATTATTATTTGTAATAAAGCACACCGAAAATTTATGATCAACCCATCTGCATTATGTCTGTTAGCCAGAGAAAAAAGTGAGTGTTTTTAGTGGTTGAGTAAAAATTGTTTTTTGTGCAATTGCCTGTGCTTACATAATTATTTTCAACTTTTGCGTAATTTGCTATGTTTTAGTGTGTTTCATGATTGTTTTGTTTTTGTTTTTCGGTAGTCTCAACGCCGCTGTTATTGCTCTTTTCTAGGCTACCAGGTGACCATAGATTTTCATATATGTTATGTTAAGTAATGTTATTTTATATTATGTTATGTTATGTTATATTGTGTTATGTTATGTTATGTTATGTTATGTTGCTATGTTATGTTAGATTATGCTTTGTTATGTTTTATTATGTTGGTTTACATCGTCTTTTACTTATGTTATGCCTAATTACCTTTCGATTTCTTGAGTGCTGACAAACTAAGTGACATTTAGTTATGTTAATTAAGGCTGCGTTATATTGTCTTACGTTACATTATGATTTTTCACGCTATGTCTTGTTTTATGTATGCTATGACTAGTTTAGTATCATTGTCTGAGCGTTAACTATCGATGTTAGATTTAATTATGCTGCTCTGTGATTTTTTTATTAAGGTTGCATTATTTTTTGTTATGCTTTTTCATGTTCTGCTATGTTATGTCGCCTTTTATTTATATTTGTTAACTTTCGTTCTCTAGGTGATGATGTATTATATGAAATTCACATAGTTATGCTGCTTGGTGATTAAGGGTGCATTATATTAGTTTATGTTGCCTCGTGTTTTGTTATGTTATCTAGTAGCATGTGCTGTTTTAATTATTCCATGTCACATCTGAGTTGTGGCCGTTAGTTATGCTATCTTGTGTTAATTTATGTTCTCTTATGGTTTGTCGCTTTTTATTTATGGTATGGTTAGTTAACTTTCCTTCTCTAAATGATGATAGGGTATATAATTTTTTAATTAAGGTTCTATTATATAATCTTACGTTGTGTTATGTTGTATCATGTTATGTTAAGTAGCGTTTTATTTATTTTATATCTTGCTATCGCTACTTGAGTGATGACATTTAGTTCATAATTTATGTGACATTTCGTTATGCTATGCTGTGTCAATTAAGGTGGCATTATATTATGTTGTTTTGAATCACAAGGATATACCATCAAAAAAAAAATGAAAACGAACAGAACAAACAAAAAAGGGGCATACAATTTTGGGCTGCTGCATTTTGCGTTTCAAATTAACCATTTGGCAGCACTTAAACGGTTGTATTGTGTGATTCAATCAGAGGTGGGCACAGAGAGTTTTTTTCACATAAAAAAAAAAGTTAAAAAAATTTAAGGTAGTGAATATTCGTTTACCATCACTAAAGATACAGCAGAAACGAGTTTTTTGAAATTTTTTTGTGTCTTCATAAAAGGGGTGTGACAGTTTTCATAATTTTGAGATCACAAAATTTTACTGTACAAATTTCTTTAAAAATTCCGCGATCCGTTTTCTTGACGAACTGTCATTATTGATAGCCAATAAAAACAAAATAATAAAAATGTTTATCAAGCTTTTTGAATTCTGCGTCACAATAAAAAATATGCCCAACTCTGCGCTGAAAGGGTATCGATGATTCGTAACCATGCCGATCTGATATTTTGGCTAACCGCCCACTACATGTATATAGTTGTTGCTCCAGTAACACCATCAAAAAGAGATAAAAATCACTGTTGCTAATTTTGTTGTTGTAACGAGAGTTTTTGTTGTAATTGTTTATTGCGTGGGTGTTTTTTATCATTAAAGTTGCTAAGGGCTGTTTGTTGTTTTGTGTGTGTGCCATTCAAAGGACTAATTTGCTTTCTACTTTATCAAGCTTTTTGTTGGTTTTATTTTTGTCTATTTTTTATGACTTAAAGCAGTTGGCTTTGTCTTCATGGCGAATCTTTGGCTTTTAGAATTTTTTGTGCTTTCAACCGGCTAATCAGATTTCATTACTAAGAATGTATTATCTTTCATCTCATCCCTTGCGGGCTTTTGTAATCGATTCCTATTATATGTATTTGTGCTTTGCTATTTGCTGTAACTTTCTTTTGATTTCAGACGCACGTTATTGAATAAACTTGAAAAATGGTCCTTCGTCCTTAACAAAAAATTAATGAAGTGAAAAGAAACTTAAAATAAGTTGAAAACTCATTTTGTTAATAATACAGACTTAAGTGGTCGCGTGCATGAGTAAAATAACTTACACTCGATTTTTAAATAAATAAATAAGACATAGTTCCTACAGAAATATTTCGCAATTTGTTTGGAATAATTTCGGGATTGTGTTCGGGACCATCTTATGACTTTTTCGGGACTCTTTCATGGCTCATTTTGGCATCTAGGCACTGTTTTCCAGACTTTTTCAATATCATTTCGAAATTTTTTTCGGGACGGTTTTCTTGACTTTTTCGGGACCACTCAGGAATTATTTTCGGAACTTTTTGGTTTAATATTGAGACTTTTTTCGATATCATAGCGGAATTATTTCGGCAACATTTTTGAGCTTTTTCGTGATTATTACAGCACTTTTGTGGGATCATTGCGGAACTATTTTCTGGAGATGATTGCGGAATTGTTTTTCGACATTTTTTGGGACTTTTTCTTTATCATTTCAGGATATTTTTCAGTTCACTTCGGTACCATTTTAGATTCTTGTTCAGAATAAATTTGAGATTGTTGTTATATAAGTTTGGCATTTTTTCGGAATCCTATCGGAATTGTTTTCTTTACTTTTTTGAGAGAATTTTAGACAGTTTTCGGAGTAGCTTCGAATGCCTTCTTCAATTTTTCTGGATTATTTCTTTACCATCTCAGTATCATTTAGGTATTGTTGGCTTTTTTTGAAAAATCTCGGCATTGCTTTTAGTAATTTTTTGGAACGTTTTAGGGATTTTTGGGATCATGTCATGGTCATTTTTGGACTGTCTGTGGACCATTTCGAGACCATTTTTACATTTTCCTAGATTAACTCGGGATGTTTGTGGCATCATTTCAGGTATTAATTGCGGTACCATTTTGGGACTTTTCGGGGACCCTTTTGGAACACTTTCGAAAATATTTCAAAGCTTTTGATTGAAAAGAAACAGGTGGACTTGGACTCACTTGGGGTTTCTAAGTCGTTTTATTAATCAAACCAAATTGACAGACATAGTTTATCTGAAATAGAAGTATTGAATACAACATTTATACATTCAAAAAAAAATATTGTGCAAACCCTCCTCAATCGTAAACATCAGAACACCAAAAAAAAATATCCTTACAGACAAAACCCCTTCAAAGACAAAATTTCTCACACAGTTTTATTTAGCACTTGCCGTCGACTACAGTTCAAGTGACCAATAGTTATGGCCGAGCGGCAAAATGTTAGTCCTGCCTGGCACATATCCTTATCTTTGTTTGTGACAGGTAAGCTCGTTAACTAATTGAAAATATGAGCGTGAAGAATGTGAAATAGTCGGAGAAGTGTGTTCTTAAGGAAAATAGAAGAAAAGGAAAACACTCAACGGGTGGTGGTGAGAAAAGGAAAAAAGAGAGAGGGAAATACATTGAGTCGGTGTCAATGAAGAAGAGATGGAAGAAAAATTATATTTGAAAAGAAATGCAAAGGTAAAGTAAATACAAAAACACAAAAGAAAAGAAAAAGAATTAAAAATTAAAAATTGTTTTTGTAATCCACAAATAAACACAATAAAACGGATATTGCTGATTATGAATTGTGTGTGTAAAATTACAACAAAGAAAAAAAAATTACAAAACATCAATAGCTCAACACAAATCAGTATCCTTGCACTCAGTTTTTTTCTTAGCAAATGCATTTGAGATCTTGCAAAGTCAATTTGTCTTGGAAAGCCTCTTTCAACCAACAGCCAACTTCAATATCAAGTGCATATCCTCAAAAATTTGTTGTTTCGTATAATTAATGACGCCCGAAGGAATGCAGTAAATCTCCTTATACTCAAATGGCTACTTCCGCTTTATTATTATTGATTTTTTATTTGAATTTTAAGCTGGTATTAATGCGCGCTAATCGTTTGAGTAATGGTTGTAGTAATTATAGTTATCCATTAGTGAGGGTAGCTAAGGGAAGTGGCTTTTGTAAGTACCTATGTACATTAATAGTATTTTCTGTACACGTGGTGTTATTAAGTTGTAATCGGTTTAAGAAAAATTTTGAAGGATATTTTGGCACACCTCTTCCACTTTGCGGTTGGAACACCCAAGTAGTGCTATTAAATTCTGTTTCTAAAAGCAAAAGTATTGTTACTTTGTTTTTGAGAAGTAGCAATTTTATTTTTACAGGTGGCTCCTTTAAAAATTAAGGGGACTCTCAATCATTTAGCGATTTTTTTTTCATCCCTGAGACCGTTCATATCTTTATGTCTTTGAAGAGCAGTGATCAATAATTTGCAGAAATAATATTGTTAACATAAAAGTTGTTAACAGGATATTTTTTCTATATAAGGAAGAGTGACCAAAACGCAAAAATATATTGCGCAATATTATTACCAAAAAAAAATTATATCAATAATACTGCACAGTTTTTTTTAATTTATCTATTGACTATTAAATTGAACCCGAAATGTGTTAAGAAATAATATTGTTCGAAAATATTGTACATTAATATTGATTACATATTAACAATATTGCACTTTTTTTATTTATTTATTAAATTGATGGTTCAATGACAAATAAAATTTACCGTAAATATATTGAAACAGAAATATTGTACAATAATATTGATTACATTTTTCGTTTATTGGCAATTCTATTTTTATTCTACTTCAATAAAACTAATGTCTACTAGCGAGACCAGCAATATGCTGATAAAAATAAATAGTTCAGTGACTCTTCAATATCAAAAGCTTATTACCTCAGAGGTAAAATCTAATAAAATCACATTAATAAAGGCTATTTTATTTTCGTTCAATCCGTTTTTCAAAATAATGAAGAGTGACAGCGGCGCACAATATATTGCGCAAGATTTTTTATTTATTAAGTCGATGGTTTGATAAAAACTAAAATTAACCCGAAATGTGTTGAGAAATATTATTGTGCGAAAATATTGTACAATAATATTGATTACTTTTTTGTTTATTGCCAATTCAATTTTTCTTGCTTTTTGTTTGAATTCTTTTTCAATATATTCAATGCCTACTAATGAGACCAGCAATATGCTGATAAAAAATTATGCTTCAATAATATTGCACAATAACATTGATTAAGTTTATACCAAAAAAGTAAGAGCAGCACTGAATATTTAATATCAAAAGGTGCTCCTTATTACTACAGAGGTAAAATCTAATAAAATCAAATCAATAAAAATCTATTTTCGTTCAATAAAGTTTATTGGAAAATGCTTTCTTTCTTTCAGCCATGCTTCATTTGTAATATTTTATTCATTGCTAATCAAAAGCAAATCGCTTATCTTTGGATGTGGTTACGTTTTTATCTCTGGTAACTATGTACCTACACATTAAACATTTTCTCTCAGGGGATGGAAAGTTGTGGTCTAGCTATTTATTGCCAGCAGAAAAAGTGAAAATATTGCAAGAAATTGATTGTTGTTAATTGCAAATAAATTATGCATCTTGAGCGCTTACTTGTTGTAGAGCAAATTAAGCTTTTCATTAAGAATAGAAATAGAGAGTGGCAATTTTCTAATAAATACATACACTTTTGCAAATAAAATTGCACAATAAAAATATTGCGAGTTCGAAAATAATGTGATTTTAATTCAAACTATGTACGAAGAAAGTGGCCGGGGCAAATCTCCTTTTACGTGCAACAAGAATGCCTTTAAAACAGGTCAAAAGGTCAAACCAAGATTGCAGGTCCTTCAAGCGTTAACCAGGTGTGAGGTGAACAGATGTTCACAAAACAAAAAAGTGTTCGAATAATTACAACAGAAACTCTGCGGGAAATCGAAATGAAATTTGCAAAAGTGCCACTCCATTGTCAAGTGCCTACAAAATACACTTTGAACAATATAAAAACAATTTCACATAGGAAATGCAATTTATTTTACTATTTCCGCAAAATAAAAAAGGAACAAGGAAATCGAGAAAACTGAGAGCAAAAAAAAAAAAAAACAAAAAAAAGAATACACGCAAAGGATACACGCTGAGCACAAACAGAGTTATTGTTGTAAATCGTTATGGAAAACAAATCAAAATGCCTGGTACAACAACAATTGAAACAACAGCTGAGTTCTTGGGCAGCCATCGTCAGTTTATGGCACAATTGTGCTCGCTCACGTCCGTCAGATTTTCAACGCTCTTTCGTTCATGCACTGTGCTAGTTCCCAGCTAACCAAAGGCAGGGGAAAGAAACCCCATACGCAGCAATTAAACGCACATTTTTCAGAACATTTCCTTTTAAATACATTTTTTTTTTGAGTAAAAAACTAGCCAAAAATCCTTCTACGCGGGAGTCATAGAAAGGCATCCAAAATGACTCTAAACTAGATTTAGAGTATTTTATGACTCGTTTGAATGAGAGAATGAGTTTGTACTTATATACAAATTTTTTTTTGATATTTTCCGGCACCTTTGTCGTCTTATTTGATTCTTTTTAAGCAATTTTTGAGTGCTGTTTGGAGTCATATTTGAGCCTTTTGTTGAATAATTTGTGAAGCTTTTTAGAGTATTTTTTTCTCTTTTTAAGAATTTTATTTTCCATTTTGATACTTTTTGGATGATTTTTGGAGTTATATTTGATGCTTTCATTTAAGCATTCATAAGCTTTTTAGAGTATTTTTTGATTTTTTATAGGAAATTTTTTTATTCTATTTTGATAGTTTTTGGATACTTTTCGGAGACATATTTGAGGCTTTTATTGAATCATTTATGAAGCATTGTACAGTATTTTTGACCCTTTTTATGGAATTTTTTTTTATTTTGATAATTTTTGCATGATTTTTGGAGTCATATTTGAGCCCTTTATTGAATCATTTGTGAAGGTTTTTAGAGTATTTTTTGACTCTTTTTAGGCGAACTTTCTTTTCAATGTTGGTGGGTTTTGAATATTTTTTAAGTCATATTTGAGCATTTTGTTGAATCATTTGTAAAGGTTTTTAGAGTATTTTACGACGCTTTTTGGAAAACTTTTTGTTGCTGTTGATGGTTTTTATAGAATCGAGCATTTTGGTTTATTCGCTCTTATTTTTGTTAAATAACTTTTTTGAATCATTATTTCGCTGCTCTCCGGTTTTGGTTAGCTGGGTAGTACCCTTCCCAAAACACAAGCACAGTTTCATTTTTGGCGATGTCTGTTCCTCTTCTAACAATTACATGCTAATTTAAAGAATAGCACAGCTTGATAGAACACCAACGTAAGGAATATGATTCGTATGAGTCAACAAGGCATTAAAAGAGCCACTACTGGATTAAAGAAAAGGATCAAATACAAATACTCCAAAACGTATTTATGCGTACGTGTGCCACACTCATACTTACTGTGTGTTTCCATTCCCCTTTTTAGACTAAACATTTCCTTGCACTCATTGCTGAGTGTCAAAAGTCAGCAAGTACATAACCTAACATCCCACGGCGCCTTAGAATTTTGAGCCTCGCATAGAAGGTAGCACTAACAAAATAACAACAACAAATTAACTTCGGTTACACGTAGCGCATTTAAGCATCAACTCGAGAGCCTTTAACTTGGTATTGTATTACAATTCTTTTCAAATTAATTTGTTGCTCTCAGCGGAATTATTTGTCCCATTCAATGATGAATGAATGAAAGGTCTCATTCTGTTTTCATTCTGACTTGTTTTGTACGGCGGGAGGTGGCATTGGTGGTCTCGCTGTCGTTAACTGTTCCTTTTGTTGTTGTTATTATTTGTATTTGTTTTTGTTATTTTAGCCAGCTGAAATTAGTTTATGCATACTTTAAGGCAAGCTAGCAGCTGTTCGGTAGTAATGGTTTTCATTATTTGAGTTTTAAAGAAGCTTTCAAGTTATCATTCTGATTAAAAGCTTTATTAGCTGTGCTACCAGGCTTTTTCGAGTTTGCTTTATAATTTTTGTCGTAAGACTTAAAATACCTTTAATTTGTTAAAATACCTTTCATTTGATACCCATATTAGCATATCTCATTTGATTTTGTTTTTATTTCAGATAGGTGGCAACCTTGTATAAACATTGTGGCAACACTTCAGTATGTAATTTTAGATTATTGCAAAAAACAACTAAAAATAAAAAATTCACTAGTTCAAAAATTTTCAAGATTAAATCCGATATGCGAAAAAATAAACATAATAGGATTAGGTGGCAACACTGCCTACAAATATTTTCGTTGAAATCTGCTGTGAAATGCCATTCGTTTGCTGTGAATATTCGTATATCTCGAGTTATTAAAATAAAAATCGGAGAAGTGGCCAGCATGTAAAATATACCAAGTGGCAACACCAACACTAACTACGAAAGGTTGAAATATTGTATTTTGGCGAAAGCCAAATATTATCCCATAGGCAGAGTCTTTTTCGAAAAAATAGCGAATCTGCAAATAAAAAAAATATAATAGAATTAAAATTAAAAAAAAGGGGCAGCTATGTAAAAAACATACTGAGTGGCAACACCTAACAAGAACGGGTTAAGATTTTGCTTATTATTTAAATGCAAAAATTTTATCGAAATGTTAAAATTAATTTTTTTCGATACGCATATTGGTATAGCTTATTTAAAAACCAAATTTCATATATGTAGGTGGGAACCTTGTTAACTCGTTTTCAGTGGTAGCACCTAGAGGAAAAGTTGTCAAATGTAGTTCGATAGCCACATATTATTCCATAGGCAAAGTCTTTTTCAACAAAATAGCGGATCTGAAAAAAAAAATATATATAATAGAATTAAAAAAAAGCTGGCAGCCATGCAAAAAAAATATCAAGTGGCAACACCAAACTAGAATGGGTTAGAATGCGGACTTTTACTTAAATTAATTTTTACTTGATTTAAATTTAATCAAAATGGTAAACTAAATTTCTTTAGATATCCGTATTGGCATATCTCATTTAGAAACAAAATTTCATTAAGGTGGCAACCTTGTAAAATCAGTGGTAGCACCTATTTATATTTCTATTTCTCAAAAATGCAAGAATATCTCTTTGAGTGATCTTCCAATCAACCTTTTGATACTGCCAAATCCTTAAGGCTTCTTGGTGGCAACCCTCATCGATAATTAAGCAGTTCAGTTACTACAAAAAAATTTTGCGACACCTTGTAAAACGTGTTTAGGAATGATTAAGAATGATTTGGTTTTTCAAGCAAACAACAAAGAAGATTTTCTGAGAAACTTTTCCTATTTGCATGCTTAGCCAGCTAAAGAAATAAAAAATAATCAAGAACTTGGAACGCCTTAAAAACCACCAAATGCTTCAATCTAAATACAACAATTCACTCGCGCTGATAAGATAAGATGAGCAAACTTGCCACACAAACGAAACCAAGTACAATTAAAGTTATTTATTTGAGAGCACGTTGTATGAGACGCAGTATGTGATACACTGAAAAAAATTAATAAAGTTGTTTGTAAGAGCCAAACAAAAATTCACATATAAAGCTTCATAACAGAGTCAATAAAAGGCTCAGATATGACTTCTAAGAGGATCCAAAAATTATTAAAATTTAGAAAAAATTTGCTTTAAAAGAGTCAAAAAATACTCAAAAAAGCATTAAAATGAGTCCAAAAAGTCGCTGAACTTTATTCAAAAAGAGTCACAAAACACTCAAAACTCATCGAATACAGAGTCATTTTGGAGTACATGGAACGTTTTTCTGGTCATTGTGGGCTCCGAAAGGAACTAATTTCTGATGAAAATGCTCAAAGAAATGTGCGTTTTATGTTTTTTTTTGGAAATTAAATTTTTTTTTTCAAAAGTTTTTTTTTTTTTTGAAATTTCAATATTTTTTTCAGACAAATTTTTTGTGCTTAACAATTTTTTGGTTTTTTTTTTCAAGAGTTGTTTTTGAAAATCAATTTTTTTCTTCCCAGAATTTTTTTTCTGCTGAAATTTTTTTAAGGCTTTTTAGAGAGTTAAATTTTTTTTTCAGCGAATTTTTTTTAAAACAATATTTATTTTGGAAATTTTTTTTTTTGAAATTATAGTTCTTTTCTTTTGTTTTATAATTATTTTCTTTGTTTGTTTTTTTGGAAATGTACATATTTCATTGAAAACCCCAGAAATCCCAAAAAATAAAATTTTAATAAGGTAACATTTTTTCTACGCGAAATTTTTTTTTTTTTGGAAATTAATATTTTTGTCAGAGAAATGTCTGTTTTATAGCTCCGAATCGAGTAGTATTTATTACATCAGTTTGATTGGATTGGTTAAAAGTTCTCGCTCAGCGCAAAGGGAAATACATATGGAAAGAGATTTACGCTCAATACAAACGAAGAGGGAGGGAAGGGAAAGAAAAAACCGCAGAAAGGGAATGTGAAGCGGAAAAGTGAAAGCAATTGGGAGATATTAAGGAATATTCAGACAAATTTGTTTTTTTTTTTTGTTGAAATATTGTGGCAGATTTCTTACAGTGTAGGTAAACTCATGATATTTTATTAAATTAAATAAATTCGTCCATTACATTTTTTCCATTGAAACTAAACGCGAAATCTATAAATTTGAGCATTGCTCTTTCAACGCAAACACTTAAATTTGGAAATGCTTTAACGTCTCAAAATACGAAGATTTCTGCGCATTTCGTAATCAATTTCAAGAAGTGCCAAAAGTATGCAAACAAACAAGAATTTCGTATTAATTTAAAGCATAATG
Organism: Sphenella marginata; assembly: GCA_951509765.1. Lineage (NCBI taxonomy): Eukaryota > Metazoa > Arthropoda > Insecta > Diptera > Tephritidae > Sphenella > Sphenella marginata. Next base: position 101,633,064 of record OX608080.1, on the reverse strand, counting down.
CACAAATATTTGTTTGATTTCAAAAAGCTCCTGAATTTTATTTTAATGACGGTTGGTTAGGCTGTTACATTCCGTAGCTGCGCATAGTCACGTCCTGTGAAAGTTGAATGGCCAGACAAGAATGAAGCGATTGGTTCGGACATTCATTTAATCGAAAATAAATTGACAATTATTTAAGTTTATGGCTTGGCTGTTGAACGTCGGAAAGAAGGATAACTCAAGTGGAGTACTGAGCCGGAGAGATGACAAAAGTGGCAAAATAAGACTGACACTAGTTGAAATCCCATTCAGCTTTTTTCCATAATTTTTTTTTTTGGTAATTTTTTTTGGAAATTTAAACTTTTTTCCAATAGTTTTGTTTTGCAAATTATAAATTTTTCTTCAGAGAGCTGTTTTCTGTACAACATATTTGTTTGTTTTTGTTTTAGGTTTTTTTTATAAATTATATTTAATTCTTTTCAAAAGCTTTGTTGTTTGAATTATTTCCTACCAGAATTCTTTTCTGCTAAATTTTTTTTTTGCAAATTTTAAATTTTTCTTTTTTCAAAAGTTTTTCAGAAATTTGAATTATTTCTTCCCACAAATTTTTCTATTCAAATTTTTTTTTTGAAAATTAAATTTTTTTTGAAAAAGTTTTGTTTTGGAAATTGAATTTTTTCTTCAGAGAACTGTTAAAAAAATTTTTTTTTTTTGATAATATAATTAATTATTTTCAAAAGCTTATTGCTTAAAGAATTTTTTCTGCTGAACACTTTTTTAGAAATTTGAATTTTTTGTTTTCAAATATTTTCAGAACTTAAAACTTTTTCTGCTCAGAATTTTTTTTTTGGAGGTTGAAATTTATTTTTTCAAAAGTTTGTTTGGAAATTTAAATTTTTTCTTTCAAAAGTTTTTTATGGAAATTTAATTTTTTTCTTTCGAGAAACTTTTTTAACGCAAAATTTTGTTTTTTTGAAAATACAATTAATTCTTTTCAAAAGCTTTATTGCATAAATTATTTCCTCCCAGAATTTTTTCTGCTAAAAATTTTTTTTTGCAAATTTAAATATTTTGTTTTCAAACATTTTCGGAAATTTAAACTTTTTCTTCCCAGAACTTTTTCTGCTCAGAATTTTGTTTTGGAAATTGAAATTTGTTTTTCCAAACGTTTGTTGGGAAATTAAAATTTTTATTTAAAAAGTTTTTTCTGGAAAATTTTAATTTTTTCATTCGAGAAGTTTTTTCTACGAACAATTCTGGTTTTTTCGATTATTAATTTTTTTCTTCTAAAATTTTTTTTTGGGATCATAAATTTTTTTTCCAGAGAATAGTTTCCCGCTCAAAATTGAAATTGGATTTTTTTTAAAGGTTTTTTTGGAAGTTTGAAATTTTTTCTCTTCAAAAGCTTTGTTGTTGAAATTATTTCTTTCCAGCAGAAAAAAAACATTTCAAGGCACCCCTCCCGAAAATTCAGCTGCCACCTTATCAGCCTGTCACACAAAAATATTCTTTCCAAACATTCCTTCATCACCTCCCTCCCACTCATTCATTCATTTATCTATCCAACTATTTGACTTTACTTTGCGGATCAATCAATTCCTGCCCATTTCGTCTACTAAGTGTGAGTGCTTACAATTCCATTTACATTTGCTTAGCTTCCGTTTCTATTTCCAGTATTTAAGGGCTATTATGAGAAAATCAAATATTTACACTTTGCCTCAAAGTGCTCGTTTAGTTAGAATAGAAAAAGAAGTCTGCCCAAAATTGATTGCATTTTAAATGTTGACAGCGGAAGCTTTAGCAATTGTCAAGCCAAAAACCTCGAGCAAACAATTGCATTCGGTTTTTTATAGAGTCAAGTGGCAAGTGAATGAGTGGGAGGTGAAAATTGGTTTGCATAGCAGAGAATGGAGTGTTTGTTGCTTGATAGCAGGTGGGTAATTCCATGTAAAATTTCAACATTTGGTCTCTTCAAAAGTGTTTTTGGGAATATTAACTTTTTCTTCAAAAAATTTTTTTCTGCACAAAATTGTTTTTGTTTTTTTTTTAAGAGTTGTTTTCGGAACTTAAAATGTTCTCTTTTCAAAATCTTTGTAGTTTAAATTATTTCTTCCCAGAATTTTTATCAACCGAAATTTTTTTTGAGTTTTTTCTTTTTAAAACTTTTTTCGTAGATTTAAATTTTTAATTTAAATTATTTCTTCCCAGAATTTTTTCTGCTCAAAATATTTCTTTGGAAATTAAAATTTGTTTTTTCAAAAGTTTTTTGGAAATAAAATTTTTTCTTTCAAAAGTTTTTTTTGGAATTTAAATTTTTTCTTCCCAGAAGTTTTTTCTATACACAATTTTGTTTTTGTCGTGTATTAAACTTTTTTTCTTTCAAAATTTTTTTTGGAATTTAAACTTTTAATTTTTTTCTTTTTAAAACTTTTTTCGGAGATTTAAATTTTTAATTTAAATTTCTTCCCAAAATTTTTTCTACTCAAACTTTTTGTTTGGAAATTGAAATTTCGTTTTTTAAAAAGTTTGTTGGAAATTAAAATTTTTTCTTTCAAGTTTTTTGGGAAATTTAAATTTTTTTCTAAGAAGAATTTTATTTTTAGTTATATTTATTTTTTCTTTTTCATTTTTTTGGGAATTTAAATTTTTTCTGCAGAGAATTTTTTTTTGATATTTTTTTTGAGTTTATAATTTTTTCTATTCAAAAGCTTTAAAGTTTTAATTACTTCCTTCAAGAATTTTTTTCTGCTCAAAACTTTTTTTTGGAAATAAAATTATTTTTTTTGGAATAAAAATTTTTTTTCAAAAGTTTTTTTTTGGAAATTTAAAGTCGAAAGTTTTTGGAGTTTTACATTTTTTCTTTTCAAAAGCTCTTTTGAGGAAATTATTTTTTTTCTTTCCCAATTATTTTTTGGCATTGTACTATTTGACATAGAATAACCCACTTTGGACATCTTTTTGTGTCACCGAGCAAAGTCACTAATTAATGAAGTGATTAATGGATTTTTAAGCTCTGCAAAGAATTGTAAGTTTTAATTTTTTCGTTAAAGTGCGAAGCGATTTTCAGTAATGCACATAAATTAATGTTTATTCGAATTTGAGATTTATGACAAAACAATTATTTTAATTGTATTCTAAAGTAAATAAAAACTTTTATTGTGCAATATATAAGTCTTTTGAAAAGTTTAACAAATATTTTGAAATATTTATTTTTAAACTTCACACCTAAAATTTCATATTTTTGCGCAACTTAAATGCCTTTGCTAAGTTCCACAAAAGTCCACGTGAAATTTTCATTTTAGCGCATGGCACCCGCATTGCAGCACCGTTGGTTGGCGTTGTCAAAAAGCACCCCAGCAGGTGTGGCGTCATTTAATTATGCACGACATGTCAACCATCAAATGTGGCGCTCGTATGGGTGGTCGAACTGGGCTGCCTGTTTGCTTTGTGCCACGTCAGATGCGGTAGGCGTCACCCAAATAAGCTAACCCACATATCTGATCATAGCATTTGCATATTTATTTAGATGGAAATGTACTCTTAAGCGCATATTGAGTGAGTGCAAATGTTCAAAATTTTTGTCGCATAAATTAATGAAAGCTGGGGGATATTCTAGCTCGCAGCGCATTACAGCAATACTTCCGTGAGTGGATTTGACGCTTGAATTGAATTTGAATTTTCCTAGGGTGCCTTCTGGCCCTGGAAAAAAATCCTCTCTTTCAGTTCGATATTTTTTGAATTTTCATGGAGATGAAGCATTCTTCAATTTAGTGCTGAAACAAGTCGTTTTTGAAAAAAAAAAAAAAAAATTGAGACTGGGTATTCTTTGAAAAAATTTTGATATAGGGCGTTTATGCAAAATATTTCAAAATGGATTAATCTTCAACACAGCTTTTGATATTTACTGATAAGTCGGTCTTCGGGACAGTTCGAATTTCCCACTACTATAATATTCTCATTTTCATAGTTAACGAGTTCGAACGAAAGTAAATGCTTCTCTTCTAATTCTCTGGTTTCAATTTAAAAAAGTGAGGTTATGTGTTTTATTTCCTTACAAAACAGGTACATTTAAATGAACTTACCCAATTAACGTTAGATCAGTTGAAAGATCTGTTATGTTGTTGTCTCAATAATTTAGTGCTCAATAAAATTATATTTCAATACTGTTCAGTACTTTTCAATCGACGCTCTCGCATCTCAGTCCCTAACTAATTTATTACATCACAAAAAAAAAAAAAATCAAAATTAAAGGGACAAAAACGAGCAACTGACCTTTCGCTCCCTATTTCAACTAAGTTTTCTTTTATGTTAATTTCTTTAATTTTTTATTATAACATAAAACGGTTAATCGAATTATCATAAGAAATTATGGGTCGGCAATAAAATGCAGTGAATGACTTGATTGAAATGCAAAGCGAAGTGAAAGGGACACGGAAACGAGAGATAAGCAAAATGACACGCTTAGATGGAGTACATAGATGCCTATCAGTGGAAGTGTTATTGTTTTAAATAATATTGGTTTTTGTTTGTTTTTTTTCCCCATTGTATGTATGAGCATAAGGAACCTTAGCTCCAGGGCAATACTGCCCATAGCTTTCTTATGGGTGAGTAAGGCTCATGCATAGGAAATAAATTTAGGTGTGAGTAATTTTTCATTTAAATTTTTTAGAATTTTTTTTTTCAAAGACCGCAGATCTTTTGAACCCTTCCTGAAGTCTTTCGATGCTCAAAATTTTTTTGGTTTCCAAAAAAAAAAAAAATTTTGTGTAAAATTTTTTACAGTGTATATTTTCGGAAACTGATTTATATATTTGAATATATCTTTTTTAAACGCTTATCCTTTGAAGTATTTTCCCCGCTTCAAATTTTATTTTTTCAAAACAACAGTATTCAGTGAAGACAATATAAAATTTATACAGTGTATATTTTCGGAAACTGATTTAAATGCCTCTTTAAATTGCTCTTTCTTTTCAAACATCTATACTTTGAAGAACTTTCCCTGCTTAAAATTTAATTTTTCAAAAATATGTTCGTAATATAAAATTTTTACAGTGTAAATTTTTAGGAAACTGATTTAAATTATTTTTATATGGATTTTTTTAAGGCCTTATCTTTTGAAGTATTGGCTAGCTTAAAATTTTATTATAAAAAAAATAATTAATTGTCATATAAAATTTTTACAGTGTTTATTGATGGAAAACTGATTTAAATACTTTTTTAAATATATTTTAATTTTTCTGAAACACCTATAAATTTAATTTTTCCAAAAAAAAAATTTTAAATGCAATATAAAATTTTTACACTGTATATTTTTGAAAGCAAATTTACCTTTTTAAATATATCTTTTTTTAAACATTTATCTATTCAAGTATTTTCTATGATTAAACATAAATTTTTCGAAAAAACAAATTTTCAATTTCATTGTAATATAAAATTTTTACAGTGTATGTTTTTCGAAAACTGGTTTAAATACTTTTTCAAATAGATCTTTTTTTAAACACTTATCCTTAAAAGTATTTTCCTGCTTAACATTTTATTTTTCCAAAATTTTATATAATTTTTACAGTGTATGTTTTTCGAAAACTGATTTAAATACCTTTTTAATGATACGTATTTAGATCTTTGAAATCGGTTAAGCCATTTCGGATTAATCACATCTTAAAAGTACCTATTACCGCCATTTTTTTTAAATATTTCTATAACTGCCACGCCCATAATTTTTCAAAACTGCAATTTCTTAAAATGATATTGTATTTGTAAAAGTAAAATATAGCTTTATGCTAAATTTCAACAAAAGCTGAGTGTGTCGGGTTTAATGCATATCAGTTTTGTTATGAAATTCATCAGATACTGCATTAACAATGTTTTCGTTATTTTAATTTTATATAAATATTTTTGTATGGTCATAGCTTCAAACACAATTGCTTACTGTTTCAATTTTACTTGCCACAAAATATTTAAAAGTTCAATACTAGATCGTTTTACAATGACATAAAATTAAATATGCGAACGCAGGCAGACATTTTTTACATTACATAAACATAAATGTATGTAAATATATACATAAGTATTTGTACTGTCTATGTACATACATATGAATATAAATTGTCATACATTATGTTATTCCCAACACGTAGCAAATGTATTAACATTGTACAGTGGAAAGAGTTACGCATCAATGCAACTGATGGGGGTATTCACACAGCGCAGAGTTCAACACAGGGTAAACACAAAAATCTGAAATTCTGACATACTCAATTTTTTTTTTTAATAAAAAGGCTGACTATATACATATTACAAAGAATGTGAAAAATCGGTTAAGTGAGCCAGAAACCAAAATAAACTTATTTCGATTTTTTTTTGTTAAGCCGAGCTAGTCCGATTTGTTGAGAATACTTAAAGCTGTTAAGACACCACTTCAATATTTTTTTCCCTGTTTAATTTGTTGCTATTTTGAATAACTTCATTATCCACATTTTCCATTTGTGCTAAAATAAAGCAAACTATTGCCCTGCGTGAATACCCTCAATGCAAATTTATGTGCCGCACTATCACACTCATTTTTATTGTCATATTTTTATAACATTTTAATTTTTCTTAGTCGCATACATATGCGTTTGGCGGCCACCGTGGTGTGGAGGTAGTGTTGTCGGCCTACCACACCAAAGGTCCGGGTTCGAGCCCTGGTACAGGTTACATCAAAAAGTGGTTTGAAAAAGTTTTTTCAAAACGGGGTCGCCCCTCGGCAGTGGTTTGGCAAACTCTCCGAGTGTATTTCTGCCATGAAAGGCTTCTCAGCAAAAATTCATCTGCTTTGTAGATGCCGTTCGGAGTCGGCGAAAAACCGTAGGTCCCGCCAATTTGTAGGAAAAATTTCAAAGCGGCACACCACAAATTGGAAGAGAAGCTCGGCGCAAAAATCTCCTAGGAGGTTGATGATATAACTGTTGTATATCGCGTCATATATATATATATATATATACATATGCGTTTACACAAATAAATACATACATAGGTACTTATGAGCTCTTTGCGTGTGTGGGAATGGAGTTTTTTTTAAATATTTTTTATTGATTTACTACGCAACTCCCTCAACTTGGCATGATTGACCGTTTTTATTTCACATTAAAATCAAAAGTTATTATTCTCTGTACAGTGTGGAGTGTTATGTTGGGGTTTTTGTATTGTGAAGATATCTCCTGGAGCTTTTTACAAGTTCATTGCCATCGTCAATGAATTTGAAATATTTCAGACAGTTTGCTTTATTTTTGTTTCTTTTCTTTTCTCCCCATTCCTTGTCTTGTAATTAGTTTTTTTGAATTTAGAATAATTTTTTTTATATTTCATTTCGTTTTATTAATTTTTTCATTTCAATCCCTATCATAATTTTTTTTTTTACTGCATTTCTTTTAATTTTATTTCAGAACCATTATATTATATTATTACATTTCAACTTATTTCATTTCATTTCATAATAATTGTGATCATTTAAATGCATTTAATATTAGGTATATAATACCATACTACATCGTCAAATTTCATTCCATTTCCTTTTCATCTCATTCCACTCCATTTCGTAGCACTTGTTTTCAAGTAGTTTCATCTCATTTTATTCCATTTATTTTAAAGCGATTGCGTTTCGAGTCATTCCGTAAAATTTTTTTTATTCCATTTCATTTCAACTTATTATATTTTAAGACATTTCATTTCATATTATTTGAGTTGACTTTTTTTTTAATTTAATACTGCATGATTTCATATCATTTCATCCCAATTAATTCCATTTCCTTTTCATCTCATTCCACTCCATTTCCTAGCACTTAACTTAAAGTAATTTTATCTCATTTTATTCCATTTATTTCAAAGCGATTTCGTTTCGTTTTCTTCCGCTTAATTTTTTTTTCATTCCATTCTATTTCAACTTTTTATATTTTAAGGCATTTCATTTCATATTATTTGAGTAATTTTTTTTTTTAATTTAATACTGCATGATTCCATATTATTTCATTCCAATTAATTCCATTTCTTTTTCATATCGTTCCACTTGATTTTACCACGTTTTATCTTATTTAATTCCATTTATTCTTAACATACTTCATTTCATTTCATTCCGTGTTATACAATTTTTTTTTTCATTTCGTTTCTTTTGATTTTACTCACTCCGTTTTATTTCAAATTAATTGAACTTATTTTTTTCATTTGATATAGGGTTTCATATCATTTCAACACATTTCCTTTTCATATCGCTCCACTAAATTTCGAAGCACTTAATTTCAAGTAATTTCATTCCATTTATTTTAAAGCGATTTCGTTTCGTTTCATCCCATTTAATTTTTTTTATATTCCATTTCATTTCATTTTATTATATTTCATGGCATTTCATTTCATGTTATTTGAGTACCTAAATTTTTATTTTTTTTTAACTTTGTATGATTTCATATCATTTCATTCCGAATCATTTCATTTTTATTTAATATTCAATGAATTCATATCATTCGCTTAAAATTAATTTAATCTTAGTCCATTTCAGTGCATATCAATTTAATTTCAGTTTTTTCAATTTCACTCCATTATTACTAAGAACTTTTTTCGTTCCAATATCATTTCACTCTATTAGGTTTCATGTCATTCCATTCCATTCCCTCTCGTTACAGCATATTGCACCCATTTTATTTCATTATAGTTCATTTAGCACCATTCCATTTAATTTAATTTTATTTGATTTCATTCAATTCCATTCCATCTCATTCCCTTTATTTAAGTTGCTCTCATTTCATTTTTATTTAGTTTTCAATGAATTCATATCATTCGCTTAAAATTAATTTAATCTTAGTCCATTTCAGTGCATATCAATTTAATTTCAGTTTTTTTTTTTCAATTTCATTCCATTATTACTAAGAACTTTTTTCGTTCCAATATCATTTCACTATATTAGGTTTCACGTCATTCCATTCCATTCCATATTAGGTTTCACGTCATTCCATTCCATTCCCTTTCGTTACAGCATATTGCACCCATTTTATTTCATTTAATTTTATTTTATTTCATTTCATTCAATTCCATTCCATATCATTCCCTTCATTTAAGTTGCTCTCATTTCATTTAAATTCATCCATTTAAATTTTTGATTTAAGCTATTCCAACCAAGCATATTTATTGCATACATTTCTTTGAACGTTCCAAATATGGGTCAATAATTCTGTTGCATGAATTTTGCTATCGCTACTCCGGGCACCAAACAGCCATTATGCATAAATAAAATGCTACAACCAGCACCTTCAGTTATGGAGTGCATTGAAGCCAATTGCTTTGCAACCCAACCGCTACTCTTTTTCCAACACACATGCACATTTAATGCGAATTTTCACACCTCAGAAAATGTTGAAGCAGAAAGTGAAAAATAACAAAAAAAACAAAAAAACAAAGAATCAACCGCTTAAAGCTTGCAAAATATTTGTTGTAATATAGCCATATGCAAGTTAACACATACATACAAACATACATTTATGAATACGTAATCGGTTCGATATAGTTGATAGCACATCTGGTTGTTGACTCTCGTTTTCGTTGAAACTAAAATTGCACAATTCAGCCTATATGCAAGTACCTAGAACAGTGGTGGCAAATGGTAGGTAGTCAAGAGGGGCATACGAAGACTTTTAATGCTACGAATCGTATAGGGTATACCAGGAAGGGATAAGGGTTTAAACATAGAGCGACCTTTATTCTACCCGAACGTTGGACTTCGAGGTTAGAATCTTAAATCTCATAGTAACGCTTTTGAAGTAGAAAAATTTAGTTACTTATTAGAAAAATTAATTTAAAAAAAAAATTGTATAAAAAATAAAACAATTTAGTATTTTTTCCAAGCAAAAAAAATATTTACAAAGAAAAAAGTCAATCCAAGCGCATCGTCACATTTCGTTTAAAGCCCCACCTTTTTGCCCACCATTGCCCCTCTGCTATATCACAAACAAATCCACGATTAACTTCATTACATTTAACTTCATCACTGTCAACATCAATATAAACAACAACGTAATCATCAGCTCCAAAGTTATTGGTAGCTAATATGTACTTACAACCAAACATTTGTCGGTAAACAATACCAAGAATCATCGGTAGTACTGACTGGTGTTGCTGACCAACGAACTTCCTTGACTTTTTTTTGTGTTTACCCTTTGGTCAGCGTCCATAGTTCAGCACGTTGTCGAAGTTATTTTTTATGCTGTTGGACGGTTTTGTATTTTTTATTTTGTTCAGCACTTCGCACAGGTGCCGCAGAAGCAACAATATTAACAAGAGTCTAACAAATGCCCTGTAGGAAAATTTACTTAAATGCAGCTCATATTGACGAATAATGAAATTGTGACAGAAAGCGTCTCATACTCCTATTAAGGGAAGCGCATAGTGTGTGTAAGCGAAAAAATTAAAAAAAAAAATTATTTTCAAAAATAGTTAACTGTCTGTCTAAATGTTTGTTCGCTCATCACGCAATAACCGCTATTTAGAATTGAATGCTCATAACATCAGTGTATGTATAGCTGTTCAACTTAAAGTTTAAGATGCATTTTTCCAGTTTCTAAAAAGGTTTAGGGTACTTTAAATAACTGAATAAAAAAAAAAAAAAAAGAATTCAAATCCAAAAATATTGGCTATCAACAAACAAATTAAAATATTTTTCAGAAATAGATGCCACTTATGCCGTTTTATGTAATATATTTCTAAACTAGAAAATCTTGGAAGTGTATAAAAAATGGTTTTTTAAAAAAAGTGCGGGATCCCGGGATTACAATCGCTTAAAGGTATAGAACACTGCGAAATATGCCGTTGAAGTTGATGCAGCGCTGAAACCAAATAATTGTTACGCATCATCAACCTCTTTGCTATTATTATGGTATTAAAATTTATTTTACTTACATATTTTACTCATATATTGTTTCTTCTCCCTCATTTTGTTGGAACTTTTATTTTCCACTTTCATTTGATATCTTAATTCCTCGTTTTTGTTTTCCCGATTTGGCTTAGATTCACTCACTGCGTCGTTCTTTTGTTGTCCTATTCAGTTTATGTCTACTAAACAATTCATACATATATGATCGATTTCGCAATCAGCACTGATATTTTACTCATCATAAAAGTAAAAATCAGTTTCATTTGGCTTTTAACCCCAAATATGTTTGAGTGACCGCCACAACAAGTTTATGTCTACTAAACAATTCATACATATATGATAGATTTGTAATCAGCATTGATATTTTACTCATCAAAAACATAAAAATCTGTTTCAATTGGTTTTCAGATTGAAATATGTAATTTTCATAATTTTTCATTAACAATTTGGCCAGTTTAGTAGTCAAAGAAATATTTAAAAAATTTCCTACAGGGTGTTTATACGTTTGCATTACTCTTCAAGTATTTTTTTCCTTTTTTTATTTTCTTTTCCACAGTTTTATATTTTGTGCTTCTTTTATCTTCTCGCTGCATATTTGTTTTGCTGTTTTTTTCCCCTCTGTTTTGCGGTAAAACTCCAAACAACTTTATTTGACTTCCCTTTTATTGATTTTATTGGCTATTCGACTATAATTTTTATGAATTCCAAGCGCTGCATGGACTTTAGGTTGTGTTGTTGCGCCGGGCAGCCGGTGCTTCAATGCATACATATATTTCTTTCAGTGTGTTTGTGAGCCAGGTAAATACTTTTATACATTTCCTACTTTTCAAGCGCTTACTTCAATTCTGCGAAGTTGAGTCTAAACCTTTTTTTTCATTTTTTTTTTTTTTGATTCTTTGTCGAATCACATTCTTTTGCGCTGATGCCTGCTGTTTTATTTTCACACCCAATTTGTTTAAAATGTGTATTAATTAGCGCTTTCTGAGTTGGATGCTTAATGTGAGCTGAAAGTGGATGGATGTGGAGCTTTTTTATGTGTAATATAAATATGGATATAAAGCTACGGTTAGTCGGTTAAAGCTATCATTACTCCCCCAAATAATCAAGCTCTCAGTCACTCATTTAGTTCAATCCAATTGCCTAAACTTTCAAGCAAACAAAACTCTTCCTTGAACTTAGTCTAATTAAAATAGTCGCGGGGCAAATGCTTTCCTACTTCAGCTACCAAGTGATTTATCTTTCTATTGCCTAAAAGCTTCGCTTCATATAGCGAAGTGAAAGCAGCTAAATTCATTTTTAAATTAATTAAACTGCTTAAGGTATTCCTAACTTAATCAACTAAACCTTAAAAGGCTGCCGCTTTGTCAAACATTTATCTACCCAAAAGTCCAGGGCGGAGCTTAGTAGGTTTTACATTTGTCTGCGCTACTTTGTCTCGCATTAGTGACAAAATTATTGAAACTACCAACAAAAATGTTGTTTCGTAATTATCAAAGCAAACAGTAAATCATCACTTTCGCTTTTTCTTTATGAGTTAAATCAAGTCTAAACAGAATTACCAAACAGTAGCTTATAAAAAGAGAAAACAATGCAATTAATTATAATTAAAATGGAGCTTTTAGATACATACTTTTATATCCCGAATGGTTTTAACGGCAACGGGATTTTGGGTACAAAACAAGATGTTAGTTAAAATTTTTAAAAACTTTTATTAGAGTTCAAAAAAATTTGCTTGCAATTTTTTTTCGCAATATTAATAAATGTTTTTGATTATTTTTTAAATTGAATACTACAAAAATTTTTTGTTCAGTGGTTTCAAATTTTTTTCAGAATGTTTAAAAATTTTAAGAAATTTGTTTAAACTGTTTCAAAAATTTTTTTTGCAAAATTTTCTGAAACTTTTTAAAAATTGTTCAATACTATTCAAGATATTTTTAAACTTTTTTCAAAATTTAAAAAAATACTTAAATTTTTTCGCAATTTTTTCCAAATAATTTTTAAATTCAACATAAAGTTTTACCTTTAAATCTCGAATTGTTTGAACGGAAACTGCATTGCGGGTACAAAACAAGATTTCCGTCAAACTTTTTTAAAATTTTTCTTTAAACATTTTTCAAAATTAAAAAAAAAAAAAATTTTTTACCCGTTTTCAAAATTTCTTTCCAAAATTATTTAAAAATGTTTAAAAACTTTTTTTAACTCTTCAAATTTTCTTTTCAACATTTCTTTAAACTTATTTAAAATTTTTTCAAAATGTTATTCAAATACTTTCACCTTTTTTAAAACTCTTCTTTTTTTTTGAATATTTCTTTAAGTGCGTGCATCTTGGGCAAGTCGAAAATATAAAAAAACTTAAAAATAAAATTTTTCAAAAAAATATCTTTAAAATATTTTTTTTATTTTTTTTCGCAATTTTAAAATATTTCTAAAAGAACTTATTTTTCCCATTTTTTTTTGTTTTTATTTAATTTTTGTAAAACTAAAAAATTTTTTTTTGACTATTTTCAAAATTCCTTCTCAAAATTTTTAAAAAACTTTAAAAAGCTCTTTTGATTTCTTTTCAATTTTCTTTTACATTTTTTTTAATTTAAACTTAAAATACAAATTTTCTGCAGATCGCGTGAGAAATTACTTAAAAATCGAACACATTTTTTTTTTTTAATTTGGTATTATTAATTTATAAATGCTAATTTTTGCAATGATTTTAAAATTTCTCTGAATGACATATTTTTTTTTTTAATTTCCATTTTTTTATCGCAGCTCAAAGTTATTTAATCATATCTCAGGATCACGGTATTGTGTGCATTAGGTAGCACCAGTACAGCTTGTAGATTGTCTCGAGCATTCAAAACCCACAAATTAAACAAACAATAGAGCGCTTAATCGAACTAAATCCGCATGTTTACATATTTAACAGCAGAAAGCTCATCAATACTCAATCAAGAAGTAGCCAAATGACCCATTCAGCAAATTTGTGCAGCCACAACAAAGCGGGAACATATCCATTAACAAACTTGAGTTTGGCTATAAATAAACAAATGAACTGAAATATTATACAATCATACATACATACATACATATGTTTTGTATACTTAAACGAAAGACCATGAGCGCTTTAGCAAAACCAAAAATTAAATGTGCAATTTAACCGAGTTTAGTCAATCAAACTGCAAAGTCCAACCAACCAACGAGCAGACGAAGAGCTCAAAGGCAGCGTGTGATGGCTCTAAATGTGGCAGCTCGAATACAAATTGATGACTACAAATACAAATGTAGATTGAGCGATTATTCATGTACGCACGGTTGAACCCATTAAATAAATCCACAAAATCATTGTTGAGCTTTTAAAATTGAATACGAATTAGTTGCGGTTAATTAGATTTCCCATTAGCGATGAGATTAATTTAAATGCATCAATAATTATACGAATTGCGGTAAAGGTGACATGATTTTAGAGCTTGAAACTAAAGCAAGCCAATGAAGTAGGCAATAAAAAATTTAATTAAAAAAATAAAAATAAATTAAATAAAAATTTCACAAAATTTTAAAAATGTATGCCGATGAAGAAGAAAACAAAAAAAAAATATATAAAAAAAATTTGAAAAATTTGCAAAAAATTAAATAATGTTCAAAAAAAAATTAAGCTAATTAAGAGGAAAAAAAAAATTAAATAAGAAAAATTATAAAAAAAATTTAAAAATTTCAAAAAAAATGAAGCCAATGAAGAAAATTAAGAAAAAAAAAAATTATGCAAAAATTTTTTAAATATCTAAAAGTTTAAAAGATTTAAAAAAAAAATGAAGCAAGTTAAGAAGAGGAAAAAATTAAATAAGAAATATTACAAAAAAAAAAGTTAAAATTTTTTTAAAAATTTCCAAAAATTTAAAAAGTTTCAAAAAAATTAAGCCAATGCAGAAGAAAGAAAATTAAGAAAACATAGTAATTATGTAAAAAAAATTTGCAAAAAATTAAATTATGTAATTCTCAAAAAAAATTAAGCCAATGAGAAGAAAAAAATTTTAATTTTAGGAAATTTCCAAAAATTTGAAAAATTAAAAAAAAAAATTAAGCCAAAGAAGAAGAAAGAAAATTAAATAAGAAAAATTATAGATTTTAAGAAGATTTGAGAAAAAAGTTAAGAAAATGAAGAAGAAAAAAAATTAAATAATAAACATTACAAAAAAAAGTAATTTATAAATTTAAAAAATTACAAACAAAAATTAAGCCAATGAAGAAGAAAAAAAAATTAAAGAAAAAACTACAAAAAAAATTTTCAATTTTAAAAGATTAAAAAAAAAAATTATGCCAAAAAATAAATAAGAAAAATTCCAAAAAAAAATTTTAAAATTTGAAAGAAAAATTTTTTTTTTTTTATTGTAAAATATTTATGATAAGCAAGGTTTAAAACCCATGATGTTTCTTCTTACTTCACACTATTACGAGGTAGCGCCTAGAGCTGATCGATATCATCGTTAAGGAAGTTTCGGAGATGATTGACTTTGCAACGGTTTGGCTTACTCCACCCGACAGAAAAATGGAATTAACTTATATTCTGCGATTGACTCCGAAGCCTTAGACAGAGCACGTGATCAAGTACACCCCACTGACACATGGATTTCAGTTGGTTATAGAGAGAATCAGCTAAGATGATCAATGACCAGGTGATCCTCAAAGTAAGTACAACTTAGGTGCCTTAGGAACTCAAACTCAGCAAAAAATAGCAAAGGATCCTTCGTTTTTAGGTCATCATATCCAACAAAGGACTGCCATGATGTTACGTCGATATTCATTGATCAGTCCAAACCATCGAGAAGAGAAGACTTTGTGCCTGGCCATACTCGTAGAACGACTCTGCTGATAATTTGTTGCCACTGGTATGACGGTAAGCACGGCTAATAAATTTTCCAAATACTTCTTTTCAAATCGGATGTTATTGCGGATGTCTGAGGCCAGCGCGCCAAGCCAGCAAGAAACAAATTATTACCGATTTCCTTTATCTTGCCAGCGCGCTTAATTACCAAAAGCCTTCGTATGCATTCGCGTCTACTCGAATTCAAGTATTTTTATACGCACTCAACTAATGTCGTTTCTTTTACATAACTTCCTCGCGGAAGTGTGATTACAAGCTTCCTCCTAATAACAGTGATTTGCCGTGCTACCATTCAATAGAACCCAGTGCGACGCGTCTCAAGAATTGCGCCAAGTTCGATACTGAGAGTATTTATGTGTGAGTAAATATGTTTTTACACATGACACCAGTTCAATTATAAAACAATAACAACAACAAAAAACTAAAATTCCAAAAGACAAACTCAATACCGGACGCCACGGCGCGCTCATTCGCTCATTAGTTGAAAGAATTTATTTCATGTCGCAAAAGGCAGGTAGTGGCAGTGTGAATAGCAAACATACCAACAAATACTTATTTATACATACATAGATACATATATATTTACCTACTTACATATACTACATATATATACTAAAAGAAACTAGCGACTACATAAATGATTTCCGTTGTGGCACTTGAGGAATGAATTTGCGCGTGTATTAGTTTGTGTGGTTCAATAATGCTCATTGAAGCTATGAATTTGTTTTAAAATATTTATTTTTGTATTTCGTAAACAAAGAATGTAATTGTTTTAAACGCAAAATTCTAGTGTCTTGTGCAACATGGAATTAGGGTAAAATATCAATACGAGGGTAGCGCGATAAGTTAGTGACTATTGAGCTAAATATTTGTTAGGATATAACATTCAAACGAAGCAACTCCGTGGGCACTATGATGGGAGTCGGCCTCAGTCGTGTGATCCACGAAGCCACATGTGGACTTTAAATGACCTCCACACCGTTTCTCTGGATGCTCTTAAACTGCTCTATTAATTAAATTGATTAATTCTGATAGTCGGACATTTTTAGAATAATTACTGGATTAGGATTAAATTTTGGGTTCGATTAATGAGGATTTATTTCGTTTTCAAATTTAATCCTAGAATTAATCAACAACTCAATTTGATTAAAATCTTTGATTACTTGCGATTAACGAGGATTAATAATCAATTTTAAATATTAATCAAACACAAAATTTTATGCTAATCGATTAATTATTCTAAAAATTTTCGATTATCATAATTAATCAAATATTAGAAAAATAACAAAAAATTTAATTTGATTATCAATGATTAAGATTAATAATCATTATTTAACAGGTCTGCTATGTCATGTCTCGACCTCCAGGCAGTCGCCACAGCCCGCTATTGTTGGTAGATATAAATTTTAATCTTTTTGGGGCTTGGTTTTCTCACAGAAATAGTCAGCATCAGTGAAAAATTAAAGCAAACCATTGCCGTTTAAGCTTATCGGAATACAGAGAGCATAAAAATGAGAGGACATATGGTTATCTTTCAGTGAGAAGTTGCCAGTTGTAGTAAGAAGAACATTTTACTGACTACTTCGGGTAATTCTGTCAAACGAACAGCTGATTTGCATTTGACAAAATTTGAAAAGAAAAATGTTTAAATTTTAGTAAATATTTTAAAAGATCAGCTGCTCAATTTTTTTTACTTGAAATCAATCCCTCACTTTTTATTATTGCTCTCTCACTCTCAGCAAATTTTTAGCTTTTGACAGTTTTTCGGGTTTTAGTCAGAAATATAAGGGATTGAGCCTTTTAATTGATCAAAATTTGGAATTTTCTAAGATTTTTTTTTTTTAATTTGTTCTAGAATTTTCATGGTGCTCCCTCGACAGTAAGAACTAGCGCAATTTTTTCGTTTTTAATTTAAAATTTAAAAAAATGTATTAATTAATAAAAAAAAATTTTTAAATTAAAAAAAAAGATTGAATGCCCTTTCTTTGGGTTTAAAATGAAAACGAGTTTCTGAATTACAATTTATGGATATTTTAAAACTAAAATTAAAAAAAAAAATTATTAATTAATTTTCAAAATTTGTTTAAATACAAAAAAAATAATACATGCCATTTCTTTGGCTTTAAAATGAAAACGAGTTCCTAAGAATCACAATTTTAAATTCATATTTTTAATTTAAAATTTAAAAACAAAAATTAATTAATTAATTTCTAAAAAAATTTTAAGATAATAAAAAAAAAAATTTCCTTTCTTTATTTTTAAAACGAAAACGAGTTTCTAAGAATCACATTTTTAAATTCATATTTTTAATTTAAAATTTAAAAACGAATTAATTAATTTCTAAAAAATAATTAAAATAAAAAAAATAAAAAAATTCCCTTTCTTTATTTTTAAAATGAAAACGAGTTTCTAAGAATCACATTTTTAAATTCATACTTTTAATATAAATATAAAAAAAAAAACAAATTAATTTCTAAAAAATTTTAAAATAAAAAAAAATTCCCTTGCTTTGGTTTTAAAGTAAAAACGAGTTTCTAAGAATCACAAAAATTAAAAAAAAATCATTAATTTATTTATTTCTAAACATTTTTTATATTAAAAAAAAATACCCTTTCTTTGATTTTAAAATGAAAACGAGTTTCTAAGAGCCACATTTTTAAATTCATATTTTTAATTTAAAATTAAAAAGAAAACAAATTTATTAATTTTTAAAAATAAAAAAAAAACGCCCTTTCTCTATTTTTAAAATGAAAACGAATACCACTTTTTTAAATTTTTTGATATTTTTCTAAATACATTTTTTTTCGAACCATCCTAGAATTTGTCTATTACTGCGATTTAACTTTCATTGATTTCCCTACATAGCTCCAAAAAATAATTATATTTCCATGCAAAAAATCTTCTAAATTTAAGCGTCTTATCAATCCACCCTTCTAACTCGTCGCCGCAAGAAAGAGAAGAAAGCACCCAACCAACAACATAACAATAAGCGCCTCTGTTTTAATGACAGTCTCACGTTGACAGCTACTGTCATTAGGTCTGTCATTAGTGTGCTATCGACAAATCTGAAGACAAGCCATATTGAAGGCATGTCTTAAAATATATTTTATTTTATGCTTAGCTCAACCCTTGATGCGCCTGAATGACGTACTCGTACAATAGCAAGAACAAATTGTTTTAGACTTGTGACATGTCGCAATGTTGTAATAAACAATAGAATTTTTATGTTTAACATATTTCAGTAGCTTGGAATTTTGAAATAGTTTTGTTTTTCTGGTATTTCTTACAGCACAAAAATTCAACAGAAAAAAAGAAACCAAAGCCGCTACTCGCTGTCTTATTACAACAACACTGAAGAGGTTACGAGTTCACAAATTTCTCGTCTCTTGCGGGTTGGCGTGCGCGACCTGTTGCCGTCAATATCCATCAACCTTTGAAGGTGTCAATGCTGTGACGTAAGACGCCGACATCTCGTAGCAATAAATTTCTATTTTTGGGATGATCTTTTCGCTTGACAATTTTGTTCTGCCTTTCGTCTTTTTGTTTCACCATTACTTCATCTAGAGCGTCTCAGCTTCTACTCTCCACACTTTACGGTCCCTTGCCTTTCTATTTTCTATTTTCTTCGTTAGCTCGCCCCCATGGGAGGAGCGTGAATTTATGTGCAGGTGTTAAGTGGTCTCTTACTGTGTCTTATCAGTTAGCCAGCCGTCATCTTCGTCTCTTAGTGAGCAGCATGCATTTTATCGTAAATTAAATAACGTTCAAAGATAGTTATGCAAATTTTATTAGGCTCGTTTGAGTCTACCCGCAGCTGAAGCTGGCTAGACAAATGGTAGAATTCGAAACGTTGGGTGGGCAACTCACAAATTTCGATAAATTTTTATTGCCTTGATTTTGGTAATTGAATGAAGCATAAAGATAGCAATGTAGGCATGTTGTTGTTGTTTTAACTTGCCTCACTTTAGCTCAGCTGGCGCCTTGATCTGGTAAAAAAAGAAGAAACTTTTGAGTGTGACCGTCCTTTGCCATCTTTGTCCCTTCTAGCATCCGCTCTACAGCGGTTGTTTCGATTTGTTTGATAGCTCGCGCCATCTGGTGGTGGATTTTAGACGCCTCTAACCGAGACTAACCTTACGAGGGTTTCAGTACAAGTCCTCTTCCCCACTGGGGCTATCATTCCTGTGCGTCGACCAGAATTGATTACTTTAAGAAGTCAACAGTTTGCCTTTATTGTCTCTTCTCTGAGTTGAATTTAGCTTAACGGTCTTGTAATGGTTCTATGAAGCGGATGGGATGCAGCCTGATCTTGTAGCTGAACTGGATTATATTTAACACCCTTTCAGCTAAAGCTTGCACCTATTGAAAACACCCAGGAAGGCCAAGTTATCCTTCACCTTTTTTCCTATCTCAGGCCAAGGCATTCTCCAACTTGTTCCCTTTCTAAGGAAATGCTTCCACCTCCAACTGCCTTCCTTCCTAGGAGGAGCTTCTTTGTTAATTCGCATATCATGACCTAGCCCGCTGAGTCTTTATAACTTAGAGCCCATATCTCTCATTGTTAAATTTCTTTCGGTACTTGCCTTTGGCTTCACGGGAAGGACTAAAAGTCTATCGACCTAGCTCCAATTTTATTCAAAAGTGCATCGATCCACCGGAATCGAACAATCGCTCACTGATTCACGGGCATTAATCAACCATTCATCAGTAAGTTAACACCGAAGGCCACTGGATTGCTATTCTTATGAGGTATTTCCCCGGTTTTTTAACGACTCAGGAGTGCTCCCTCTGAGAGACTTCCTCTGTTACCGAGAACAACATTTTCTGCGATTGGGACTTTTAAAAGGTTGCATACTTTTAGGCGCCCTTTTTAGCCATGGTTGACAGGATATTACCTTAGATATAGGGAACTTAGAAGGAGAATCTCTGCTCTTTTGCAGCTCGGTTACTAAAGAATAATGCCCTCATACTTGGTCCACAATTCAACGCCGGAACTGCGTGTAAATTGGTTTGAATAGAAAGCGGCTAAAATACTTTTGCTTTTCTTCAACTCATCGCCAATTTTAGCCACTGAATTTATGATTTTTAACATTTTTTATTACACAGCGGCTAACTAATTATTAAATATGTATGTATGTATGTATGAATTTAAATTAACTTCAAGTCAAAGGGGAAAATAAGCAAACAATTTGTATGGCAGATTCGCAAGTTGTGTTTATTAAACAAAGAAAAGTAGTGAAGAAAGTGCAAAAAATAACAAGAAAAAAAAATAATAATAATAATAAAAAAAAAAATTGTATGAAAAAATTTTTTTTTACGAAAAAAAAAACAAAAGCAAAACTTTAATAATAATAATAGTGCGCATAATAATTTGCACGAAGTTAGGGCAGGGCATACACTCTTGGCGGCTTAATGAATGGTATGGCGTGCAGCAAAGTCCAAGTGAATGCGTCGTACAAATTTGCTTAAACAAATCGGCGTGGCGTTCATAATTATAGTTTTGCAAATACGAATTATGCGTGAAAATACTTGGTTTGGCAAATCTGTTTGTTTTATGTTTCCTTTGCTGGCAGAACAGATATTTAATTAGTGTTTCTTTTTTTTTCTACGAAAATTAACTTTCGCTACTTTTTGAGCGAGTGAAAGATTTGAATGGCAGTCATGGCACGCGAGTGAAGATTATGTGGGGTTGCTTTAAAAGGGAAGGGCGGAGGGCTGTGGCCGCTGTTAGATGATGTGAAAGCGATGGTAGTCAGAAAAACCAAGTTTGCCACTCACAGCAGCCTCATTTCTCAAGAACTGATATTGATTGACTTGAGGGTTTTACCTTTGGAACATAGGCCATACATATGTATATGTATGTACATATATACAGCCTTAAATCGCACCCGTAAACATCTGAAACCGCTTCAATTGCCAAAAGTGGAAATTTCAACGTTTCAAACCGTTAAAAAGGCTAATTTCCAAAAATTTATCTATTTTAACAGGTTTTGATTTCTAAAATCGATACCGAAACCCGAGCCTTAACCGTTTCGAACCGGTTCGAACCGTTTTCAACCGTTTCATTTCATAATGCCTTGTTTTTACAATTTAAAGACCTTTTTTTTTCAAAATACTTAAATACAACCCAAACATAGGAAACCGCTTCAATTGTCAACATTAGGATTGTTGCCGTTTGAACCCATTTGAACTGTCAAAACTGGAACTGTAACCCTTTTAAAACGTTTCAGAACAAATACCGAAAAAGTCTTATTTTACAAAACTTTTATTGAAACCGTTTTCTTCGTTTCTTTCGTTTTTTAAAAGCGATACCGAAATATCAACCTTTCGAACCGATTTAAATCACCGTTAAAAAACTGTTTCATTTCATAATGCCAACACTAGAATTGTAACCGTTTTAGCCCGTTTCAATTGTCAAAACTGGAACTGTCGACGTTTCAAACCATTAAAAAAAGCAGCACTGAAACGGTGTTAATTTCCAAAAGTTTATATATTTTAACATGTTTTGCTTTTTAAAACTGATACCGAAACCCCAGCCTTAACAGTTTTGAATCGTTTTCAACTATTTTATTTCATAATGCCTACACCAAAACCATATTATTACAATTTACAAAACTTTTTATTTTTCAAACTCGTTTTAAACCAGGGTTCGAATTTGCACGCACGTGTGCAGCACACTTGTATATTTTTCGCTCTTACACATGTGCTATGTGCTACCAGAAATATTTTTTAGCACACAGCTCATGTGTGTGCCGATTTGAGTTAAGCACATGCACACGTGTGTGCTTTTATATAAAATATCTATGCACGAACTCTCGTGCTGTGTGTAGAAAAAACTTTCACTTCAACACGCACTTGTCTATTTCAAAAACAAAACACACACATTTTTTTCTGCCATATAAAAATCAATAGAAAAATTTGAGAGCAAATAAAATAAAAAAACACATGCATGAGTATGTGCTTTTATATTTTCAATACAAAACACACACGCGTGCAAGTGCTTTATTTCAAACTGCACACACGCGTGCGGTGTGCTTAATATTTTTTTTTTAAAGCACAGCTCATGTGCATGAGCAATAAGTTTTGTGAGCATTTTTTTGCACGCGTGTGTGTGCTGTGTGCGTGCGTGCAAATTCGAACCCTGTTTTAAACAAATTTTTGGAACCTGAAATTATAACCGTTTACTTTTTTTACAGTCAACATCGAGAATGGAACCCTTCTGCTTTAAAAAAAAAAATTGCACTATAACCGCTTGAAATCATTTTACAAATAGAAACATAAACCGAAACCCAATCCCCAGCCTTAACCATTTCATACCGTTTCAACCGTTTCATTTCCTAGGACCTACACTCAAACCTTATTGCTTGCTTTTCAAAAAAAATTTAATGATCATGGCTTGAAACCGTTTAATTTTTAAAACCGAAGTAATTTTTTTCCAAATAGAAATATAAACCGAAACCAAAGCCATTTAAAATACTTTCCATTTTTAAAACCGTTTGTATTCTTCAAACTTAAAACCTTTTTGTTTTCCAAAACCAAAAACGAATGAGCCTAAGGAAGTTTTACTTTTTAAACCTTTTTCAGAACCTATACCTTAGACGACGTATTAATATAAATTAACCAATTACTCAAAACTCAAACCTTAACCGTTTGAACCGGTTCGTTTAATTTCGACTCAAACCATTACCGTTTGAACCGGCTTGTTTCATTGAATTCCTGGACAAAAAATACTAAAACCTTCTGTTGCAAAATTAAAACGGTCGTATGCTTTGGCTTTTAAACGTGTTCTTGTTCAACCTAACCTCAAAACAAATTCTTAAGAATTTCCAAATAAATAACTTAAACCATCAACACATAATAATCAAGCAGCTCAGCCAAAACATCAAAGCGCCATCGATACTGCAACTGAAGCCATTCAAAAGCGATTTGTGATGATGCAGCAAAATGAGATACCAGACTCATAACGATCGCCACCGCCACTGCAGACTCCAAAACGAAGATGAGAAGAAGGTTTGGGTGCTGTAATAAGAGACGTTTAATTGCCTACTTTTTCTCTACATACAGCTTGACCAAGCAACAACAAATGCATGATTTGGCGTATTTTGAATGGAATGCTGGAGCATTTTGCTTGACTCGAGAGGTATTTCGATTGATGGCAGACCAAATGCAAAGCGAGCACGGGCGAATGAAATAAAAGCAATGGCACTGTACCAAGTCAAATCAAATCCAAAAAAAAACCTCAAAATAGGTTTTTATAGACTCTACGTAATGTGGGCAAGCTTATTTATATTGTTTTTAGCTGAAGGCGTTTGTTTACTTTACTTAAATGCAGCCGGCATGAAGTGTGGCCAACGGGCGCGATTACACAATACCAATGGAGAGGCGGCAAAGGTGACAGAGGACTGGACATGCCAACAAAGCGGATGCAATGGCAAAGAAGACGAAGCATGCAAGGCAGCTGCTCATACATATAACGACTGTAGACGGTTAGACGGTTCCGATGCTTGACCGCAGCGTTGCATTTAGAGCAAAACGAACGAGCGCGAATGTCTGAATGAATGAATGGATGTACGAGTGCATGAACAAGTAACGGTTGTTATAACATACACGCGCATAATTATTCTACAGAATTTTTAAGAAAAAAAAAATAAAAAAATAAAAAAAAATAACAAAAAAACTAAATAACATAAAAAAATTGTTCTTCAATGTGGAAGATCACAAAAAAAAAAAACAGCCAGCCAAATGCGCCAGTAGTCAATTGCATTCGATAAACAGTCCATCATTCAACACAAATGTGGCTACGTCGGTGGCGCATGTGCAGCACTGCAGTACCCTGGCTCATTTGGAATTTCAAAAAAAAAAAAACAAAAAAAAAAACGTCATCCTAAATGTGTCTTCGTTTCAAATGTTTCGGATGCAAATAAATAAATATTTAGATTAGCGCGCATGCGCCAGATGCTAATGCGCATTTTGTATAAATAAATATGAAAGAAGATGCGACAGATACTTGGAAAAAATAGATGAAAAATTTGAGAAAAAACATTTTACAAATAATATGCAATGAAAAATGTTTATTTAGCAGTTATTTACTGCGCAATATAAAACTAAATATTGAATTAAAAAAAAAAGAAAAAGAAAAGTGCAGTAATTTGAAGTTCGGATATCACAAATAGGAATATAGAAACTGCAAATGTCTAAAAGGAATTCTAACCTCAAATAACATAAGAGTATATTAAATACTAATATCAATTTCGAATTTTGCCAAATTTGTATAAAGAGGAAGAAAAATGATGTAACTTCTACCTCTAGCAATGAGATAGGGCCAGTTCAGCATTTTAATTTCCATTTCAGATAACTTTTATCAAAAGTAGGCGTGGTCGAAAAGCGATTTTGCTTATTTTTTTATTGGTGTGCCAGAATTACTATATATGTACCTCCGCCTAATTTTCGAAGTTCGAATTTTTCAAATTTGTGCCCTCCAATGTGGGCGATGCCACGCCCTTTTTCCAAAAGTTTGATAAAATCGGCAATATGAAGACCAACTTATTGTAACTACCAAGTTTCATTATTTTAGCTGCTTTTATTATTGAATTATCTCATATGAAACGTTTTCGAAAGTTTCGATATCGAAAAAAAGGGGCGTGGTTATGGTTCGATTTCGCTTATATCAACCTACACATCCTAGAAATCAGATTCTGTGCCATATTTCACTCAAATTTCTCAATTTCTACTCAAGTTATGGTGTCCACGTACGAACGGACGGACATGTTTTAATGGCTTCCTCTCTTTATTCATCTCCATTTGTTTTTTGTGCCATTACAAATCACCGTTACAATTTCACATTTCAACCACTTCAACCATATCAAGGCATTTCAACGCATTTCAACGCATTTCAAATGACAATTTTTCACAAATTTTATTTTGACATTTTAATGAGATTGACATTGGGTTGGCAATAAAGCCTCAGCTACTATTTGCTTAAAACAAAATTTATGAAGAATAATTATTTGGATGGTCGTTTGACATAATTGTGACAGTTGGCTGGTTGTTGAGCGCACAACGCGTCTGTTGGTCAATGCCTTCTGCGTCAGTTATTTGCAGCAATTTGAGTGAAAAACAAGAAGAAGAAGAAGCTATTCAGCTTCAACACCATGCAATGTGACCGTCAGTGGTTACACTGTACAACAAAAAATTTTCCTTATATCTCGAACACAAGCCAATTTGAAAAATTATGAAAATTGAGATAGGGTAAATAATTTGGTTGCGAATTTTCGTGTTGATAATGTAAATAAATATTCGATTAATAATCGATTTTTTTAGTTATCGATTTTTTGTTCCATTTCCATCCCTAGAATGCTGGAAAAAAATGTGTGCGGGTGCCTTGCTGATGATATTGATAATGTAAATAAATATTCGTTTAATAATCGATTTTTTTAGTTATCGATTTTTTTATTCATCGATTTTTTCCATCAATTGCCATCTCAATGTTGAAAAAGAAATCCTGGTATTGATAATGTAAATAAATATTCTATAACTAATCGATAATTTTCGTAATTTATCGATTTTTTTCTTCTTTTTCTATCCCTAGAATGTTGGAAAACAATTGATGACGGGTGTCTTTCTGGTGGTATTGATAATGACAACAAATATTCGATTAATAATCGATATTTTTTATGAATTCCAATGTTAAAAAAAATCTTGGTAGAGATATTGATGATGTAAATAAATATTCGATGAATAATCGACAACTTTTTTTTATTTATCGATTTTTTCATCAATTGCCATCAAAATGTTGAACAAAATTCTTGTTGGTGTTGTTGTTCATAAAGTAAATTAATATTCGATTAATAATCGATTTTTTCTTCAATTTCCATCCCTAAAATGTGGGAAAAAATTTGGTGAGTGTGGTGATATCGATAATGTAAATTAACATTCGATTATTAATCGATTACTTTTTTTATTTCTTCATTTTTTTGTTCAAATACTATCCCTAGAAATAACTGAAAGTTCAAAAAAAAAAAAATTGGTAAGGATATACATACATACATTGGATATCTGTTATTAGTTATCGCAAACTCGCCACTCCCTTTAAATTTACCAAACATGACTTCCCTTCGCTAAAAATAAAATTTCAAAATTTGTTGTATGGTGTTGCTGGTGCTAAGCAAATGTTGCAACATCAACATATTGTGCTAGCATGCAACATGATCTGCTCGATATACATACATGTACGTATCTACGTATATATGGCGGCTGTAGCTTTGTTGGTATGCAAGTTTTATTTAGCGCTCTTGCGATCATATGACACAAATTAATGGATCTTCCCTTCAAACGAGTTTTTAATAAAAAACTTTTTATGTTACCATAAATACATATCTACATACATATACATTTACATATTCATATTATGTGCTGCTTCCACTTTGTCCAGATGTGCGTAGCCACATTGTCAAATTAACAGTTGTTGCCACTCAATTTTTTTTTATTGTTGCTTCCATTTTTTATTTCTCTATTTTTTTTCTTTTCTCTGTCACATCTTTTGTTTTATATTTTTTCATTACTACTCTCTGTATGTCGTTTCGCTCTAATTAAAATTTATTAAACGCTCGCTTTGTTCGCGTATTATTTACTTACATTTAAGCAACAATTAAACACAAATTTGTTGAAGCTGTGAAAATGATTAAAATGTTGATGAGTCTAGGCATTCGAAGTGTTCGTCATTGGCGTGTTTCAATTGCTGGTTTCAATTCAGCACTTATGTTTAACTGGATTGATTACATTATTAATATCATATGGATGTGAGTGAATTTCATGAAGCGGAAAAGAAAAAAAATGCTATGGCGTTTTGAAGTTTTAATCTTTAGTGGGCTTTGAGCCGCCATGAAGATTTTGATCGTTGATCGTCAGTCGTCCGCTCTGAGAGAAAAGGGCTCCCTTTGGAAAAACCAGGGCAGATTAAGTCAGCCTCTTCATCAACAACTTAGTGACGTCGTCACAATAGCAGTCATTTACAGTGTCCATTAGATATATGACCCTATAACGGGAGTTCATCTTCTCCGAGACTGGCCGACATTGTGCTCAGTTGCTGTACGTATTAAGTGCAGGGAGAGCCACTCGCTTAGACTGTTAAGTTGATGATTGGATTCACAGGTGAGAAGATCTCGTGTGAGAGTCAATGAAGTCGTGCTAAGCAAAAGGAAAAAAAAAGCTTGAAAGAACTAAACACAAAAAATATTAAAACCAAAAAAAATTAAAAAAATAAACCAAAGAACAAAAAACTTTGAAAGAACACAAAAAAAAAAAAATATTAAAAAAACTAAAAAAAAAAGCAAATTAAAAAAAGGATTGTTTTCTTTTTTTGAAAGAACTAAACACAAAAAAAAAAATATTAAAAAAAAAACTAAACAAAAAAAGTTAGTAAAGAAAAGTAAAAAAAAAAACAAATAAAAGAAAATAAACACAAAAATAAATTGAAAAAACAAACAAATTAGAAAAAGAAAACAAACAAAAAATTATGAAGAAACTAAACTCATAAAAACAATTATTTTAAAATAGTAAAGAAAATAAATAAATGACAAAAATTGTTTAAAATTAACAGAAACAAACAAATTAGAAGAAAGAAAAGAAATAAAAAAATTTTGAAAACCTAAACACAAAACAATTTTTTTAAAAATACTTAAGAAAAAAATTAATAAAAAAAATTTTTTAATTAACAGCAACAATCAAATTAGAACAAAAAAACAAACAAGAAATTAAAAAAAAAAAATAAACTCACAAAAAATTTTTTTTAAAAATACTGAAGAAAAAAATTAAATAAAAAAATTATTTTAAATTAACAGAAACAAACAAATTAGAAAAAAGAAAACAAACAAAAAAATTTAAAAAAAATATGTACAGAAAAAAACAAATTAATAAAAAAACATTTTAAAATAAATACAAAAAAAAAAAAAAAAATTGTAATGTGTACAACTTTTTGACAACAAATTTTTCTTCCTTTATAGTGCTCACTTTGTTACTTGCGAGGGAAGTGTGAGAATATCTATGTTGATATTAGGGAATGCCAATGTGGAGGCAGACAGGCATGGGGATTATTTCATACTCATATTTCGAAAATTTACGAAGCCAGTCGACTTTTCTCCTGCATTTTCCAACCATAATACTAAAGACCCCTTCCTTGTAAGCCATGGCTTTAAGTTTTCGAGTCACCATACTAAAAAACCAAAAAACAAAAAAAATTGTATTACATCTACCATTGATCCGTCTTAATCTAAGAATCAAAGAATAGAAAGGCAGTCAAAAGTTCTGCATCAAGATAGATAATTTTAGGGCAGATATACCAAAATTTCCATTTCAAAAGCTACTAGACTTCCTTATTAGAGAATTTAGGGCACGTTCTGTTAACCATTACGCTACCAGAACAATGGTTCGTATGTCAGCTAAAGTTATATTTCCATTTGTTTTCCGCATGCATTTTATTCGAGCCGATATTTGTTGGCCTTAAATGATGAATTTAAGAAAAAATTAGAATAACATTTTTTTAAAACAAAATTTGTGCAACCTTTGATTCTAGTGGCTTTCTAGGGACATACTATAGATTATTATACCTTTAACATTTTTTTTTTTGTAATTGAACCATTTGATACATCATTTATTTAAAAAACGACTATTTATAAATTATGTACATATGTATATGTCAATGCTAAAAATAAAAAAAAATTTTACCTACCATAATTCCCATCACTAAAGCGTATGTGATCTCATAAATAAAGCGTTCCCACAGCCGAGCTTAGAGCAAAATAAAAAAAAAAATCTATAATTTTTTCATAACAATTTTGATATTTTTTTTTTCATATTTGAATGCCAATATCTTATAAAAAAAATTTAAAGCTTCCTTTCAAAAGTAATTAAGTGTTCGCAATAGAATTTTAAGTAACAAACGAAATCGGTATAAATTACGTAAGAACAACAAATCAATCTCGTGAATTCGAAATGACGTGAGTTTTATGAGTGGCGTTTATGGCCACAATTAAAATGTGAGAAAACAAAATTGAAAAAAAAAATAATAATTTTTAAAGGAATATTTGAAAAATGTTGCAGCAACATGCTGCTGACGATAGACAAAGTTAAAAAGATAACAAAAAAATGCTTGTTTGCTTGAAGTGTGAAATGCTGATTTCTTGGAATTAGAACTAGTTTTTTTTTGTTCAAATACATACATATGTATGTAAGTATGCATGTTGCATGACTTTAAAGGCAAATGTTGACAAGCGCAAGATAAAAGAAAATCAACACAAAAAGTTACCAAAATAAAACACACCCAACAAACAAAAAAAAAAAAAGAAGTTTGTCTACGTTTTTTTTTTCTCCAAATTTATTCTTGACTTGTTTACTAAACGCCAACATGCAGCACATGATAACTGTGTGCCGGCTTCTTCTTCTTGCTGTCAAAAGCCGCATATCAACCTACACAGCAACATGAAATGTGTAGTTAAAAGCAAAAAAAAAAAAAAAAATTAAAAAAACGCACAACAACCACAAACAACCCACTTGTTTTGAGCATAAAAATACAAAAAAAAAAAAAAAAACTGGTTTTCAACCCACATGCAACTGAGCGTAAAATGCGCTGCACAAAACACTCAAAGCCGAGTCTAGCAACATGTTGCGCAAAGAAGTAATGTTGCGTGAGCAAGTATTTGTTCGATTTGAGCATTTCTGGAATTAGTGCGCACTTTTAAAGCGGTGCCTCCTCAAATAATACAAGGTAAGCGCTCTCAATCTATGCTCTTTGGTATTGCCACTTGTGCTCTCACTCAAATTTGAGCACTGAGTTTGCTGTGTGCGATATACACGATCTCAGCTAGCGCATCAGGTCTTTAGTCTAATTGAGTAGCGTGACGTGTGTGGTAATGAGTACGCATGCGAGGTATAGCTTCTAACGATACAAATGAAGCAAATAACAAAGTGTTGTTAAATTTTTGTTTGAATATAAACAAATGCTAGATTTGAAAGGCGGCATTTGATAGTGAGTTTTTGAGATAAAAGAAATATTTAAAAAAAAGTACAAACAAATTTTGGGGAAAAAACCAAAAAATTTTCAAGTGGAAAATTTAAAAAACAAAGTTGTCGTAACTGGAAAATTTTGAAAAATATTATTGGAAAGTTTTTTAACCAAAAAAAAAAAAGTTACAAACAGAAAATTTTTAATATTTTTCGAAAATCTATCAAATTCGAAGAAATAAAAATTAAAATTTGTTTAACTAACTGTTAAAAATATAGTATTCAAGCATTTACCGAAAACGCGAAAATTACAAAAATTTGTGGTGGAAAAATCTAATTTAAAAAAACTTCACAAAAAAAATTTCATTAGAAAAAGCGAATTTAAATTATTCAAAAATATAACAACAAACTTAAATTATTAAATCAAAAGTGTAAAATTTTGATTTATCCAAAACTAAACGCATATAAAAAAGTGAGAAAAGAAAAATTTAAAAAAAAAAAATTTTTTAATCTTAAAAACTGCAAAATTTGAAAGATTTAAAAAAGTGTATTAAAAAAAATTTAAAAAAAATTTGAAAATTTTAAGTTTTAACACATTGTTCAACACGAATTTAAAACATGCGATAAATTTCCACAAAGTTTATAAAAGTGAATTAAAAAAACTTGCCAAAAATTTTGCAAAATTTACAAAAAAAAAATTCAGAATTTCAAATTTGCTAAAAACTTAAACAAAAAATCTAAAAGGAAAAAAAGATTTTGAGAAAATGTCAAAATTTCTCATTTGTTAAAAACTTAAAAAAAAATTTAAAAAAAAATTCTAAGAGGAAAACAAAATTTTGAAAAATTTTTTTTAAATAACAAAAAAGTTCAAGCTTTACATAACATTCATTGCCTGCCTAGAAACCCATAAAGCAGCTAAAAGAAATTTTTTCAAATTAATAAAATAACAACAACACTCATAAGAACAACAAAAAATCGAAAGCCTTGCAAGTCGAATTCTACACTTATAAAATCACATGTGCGCTCTACTTGCAAAACAGCATATGCCCCTTCATACAAGTGCGTTAATAAGAAAACAAAAACAACCACAATTTGAAATTAAGAAAACAACAAAAATCATATTTTTTTTGTGCATTTATGCTTTGCTAGAAAAACGTGGCGTGAAGCGTTTCATCTTCTTTTAAACAAAAGCCGCTCAGCTCAAGTGGATTACGCGTTTGATGCAAGAAAATCAAGTCAAAAAGAGAAATCAATAAAGTGTTGTTGCAACAAAATAAGTGAAGTAATTATATATTAAAGAATACATACAAGCAAACATATGTACATATAATAATAAGCAGATCAGCAAACGTATGTAATTTGCACTTGTGCCGCTGCTCAATTCGATTTGCCGATTCACCGATTTTGCAACAACATTCAGTGACCTTGCACTACATACATACATACATACATTCGCACATTACAACACGTCGCATGTTCAACTCGCCATTGGCAATCAAAAACGTGTCAGAACGCGTGAATAAAGTGCGCTTCATAATTTTATACGTTTAATTGAAATTATTGTGCAATACAATTGGAATTACATTTTTTTCGATTTATTGTTGTAGAACATATTGTTTGAGCTGCTCAACATAACATAAAAGGTAAGCTGTTGGTTTTCATTAAATTAAAGTAAAAAAGAATTCGTTTAAAAATGCTGCACAGCAAGCAAATTGCAATTGAGCTAGGTAAAGCGCCTGAAAGTAGGCACTAAATATTTAAGGTATTGATTTAGCTATAAAAAGAGGTCTAAATGTGATGTTTTACAAGATAAAGTTACAAAAAACATTTTTAAGCCTTTTTTGATTCAGAACAAGCGCTCAAGGGCGTATACTGGTGGGGGTAGCGGTTGTAGGAATCGGTCAAAATCTTTTCCCTTCTACATTTCCCTTTTAAGTTGCTTGGGAGAAAAATATTTGGTCTGTGAGCTAATCCTACTTATTTTCTAAAAGTTGATAAAAAACAGCATCCCAATTCAAATCAATCCAACCTTGTTCACCTATCAAACAGTTTACTCTCAGCCCAATGCTCTCTCTCAATACAGCAGTTCTACTCTATAATTCCATTTGTTTCTAATTATCTACAAAACATTATAATTCTTTCCATTCCATGCCACACACATATGTATTTACTTACCTCTG
This sequence comes from Sphenella marginata, assembly GCA_951509765.1. Taxonomy (NCBI): domain Eukaryota; kingdom Metazoa; phylum Arthropoda; class Insecta; order Diptera; family Tephritidae; genus Sphenella; species Sphenella marginata. Next base: position 101,600,144 of record OX608080.1, on the reverse strand, counting down.
CATCTCTCCTCCATCATTTTATTTTCACGCAACGTCACTTAATTGCTACTCAAACTCATCCAAGCACTCATGCTTCGGCAGCTTCTAAGACTAGGAAAATTATATACGCAACCGTCTAGTCATTATGTGTGCTATGGCGATGTGCTTTGATTGTATGATATTTGTATTCATCTAGAATTAAATGAACTTTATCGTAAATAATTGTGACTTTGATAACACTAATTTTATGTTGCAAATGTGTTATGCTTCTTCATGCATATGTGTTATTATGTTGAGCTATTTTCTGAGTCAGCGAAGATCTAAATTGGCACATAACATAACATAACATAACATAATATAACATAACATAACATAACATAACATAACATAACATAATATAACATAACATAACATAACATAACATAACATAAGATAACATAACATAACATAGCATAACATAAGATAACATAACATAACATAACTTAAAATAACATAATATAACATAACATAATATAAAATAACATAACATAACATAACATAACATAACATAACATTACATAACATAACATAACATAACATAACATAACATAACATATACATACTTAACATAACATAACATAACATAACATAATATAGCATAACATAACATAACATAACATAACATAAAGGATTTTCATATTACAATAATGAATTTAAAACAATGTAACATAACACAACATAACATAAGAGAACATAACATAGCACAACATAAAGTTATATACAAAAATGTAAAATACTGAAAATAATGCTGTAACCTCTCAATCCGTTCATAAAACTGCTTTCCATTCATAACTTGTAAAACCATTGAAAAATCCAATATAAAATTTTTTTTCGTTCTGCCATTGACAAAATTCCAAATAAAATACATATGTACATACATAAGTTATCACAATGCCACATGTCAACACAAAAATTTCAATCAAAAAAAAAATTGGTTTTTTGCTATTTCAGCCAAATAATTCGTTCAACAATAGGCGTCTAAGAGTGTGTAAAAAATAGCTAAATATTTGTCAGAATTTTTTTCATTCGTCTGATCATGTTTAATTTAGGCGCTTTATTGTTCAACTTTTCTATTGTTGCTTCATTTTATTATTATTTTGCCTAACTAATAAATTTGTGTGTGGGAAAAAAAAATATTTTTTTTCACAGAAATGTGTTGCATTTTTCTTTTTTCAAATTTAAAATTAAAAATAAAATTGTTTCAACACTGCTTTTCAATTGTGATTTTGCTAAAAGGTTTTAAAAATTTCATGGAACTATTTTATTAAAAATTATTTTTTTCTAAGAAAACAATTCAATCAATAGTAGCAGGGTAGTTTATGGGTAATTAGAACTGTTGATTTATGTATTTCTTTCAGTCAGCCGCTGATTTACATTCATGTTGTGTTGCTGCAAATTAACATTTAATATCCGCAAATCTGAATTATTTATGTCAAAGCATGCTGAAAATTAGACAGGCACGCGCGGGTTAATTAGAGGCTACACATTTGCCTGCGAGAGCAATATTTTGTTAGAGAATGTATGTATGTATGTATGTACATATGTACATATGTACATATGTATGTATGCAGTTTAATAATTTAAAAAAAAAGAGCTAATTTCCTTTTCCTTATGTTATGTTATGTTATGCTATGTTATGTTATGTTACGTTGTGTTATGTTATGTTATGTTATGTTATGTTATGTGATGTTATGTTATGTTATGTTATGTTATGTCATGTTTTTTCCACTTTATATTTGGGGCTTGTAACATATCTATTTTTAAGTTTTCTACACAGCACAGCGAAAAGTTTCTCTTTATAATCTTGAAGCTTTTCTAGCCATAAGCTTCTGCCTCAACTTTTCATACCTATCTTTTAAAACTTTAACTGCATGGTAGTAATAACTAATTATTTCGAAGCTTAAATGACTTTTCTAATATCCCACGTACCTATAACAGTGACCTAGTTAAGCGTCTCAGTACTGCAATGCAGTGATTTAAAGCTGTAAAACACATTAAAATTGCATAAGGAATTAAAAAGCAATTAGTAAAGGTCGGTTTTTTCAAATTTATCAACACATCAGCTCCATAACGATTTACACTGGCATCAACATTGCACCAAAATAACCGATATTAATTTACTAGAATTTAAATTATAGTTAAAAGCTCGTGAGGGAAGCAGAGAAAGCTTTTTAGGTAAAAAAAAGAGAAAAACGACTCGCGAACATTTACATAAAATATTCTGAAAGCTCTTTCTGGAAAAGTTTTTAGGGAACTGCATATGAAAAAAGTAAAAAGCTCTAGAATAACGTTATAAAAGCTTTCTTGATTGCGAAAAAAAAAAATACAATTGCTAAAGTGTTAGTTGGGTGCATTGGGCAAAAGTTACAAAATTGTAATTAAAGCATCTACAAACTCAGATATTTACTATGCTGATAATGAAAATCTTCTCACAATTGTAGGCGCCTCTGAAGGTTATGAGAGAAAAACAATTTGAAATGATAGCAAAGCGGACATAAATAATTGCGATTGCACTCAAAATTTGTTACGAGCTTGAAGGTAATGCAAGACAAATGCAAAATAAGAGAGCATTATAAATTAACGAAAATTCCACTGAAATAAATATCCGGTGTTGAAGAATACTGAGAAATAAAAAAAATTAAGCAAGTCTACATAGCTGTGACTGCAATTTGGAAAACCCCACATTAACCAATAAACAACAAATTAAGTTATAAATAAAACAGTAGCAGGTGCTTTACAAAGCTGAGCAAAGTTTATGATAAACAAGGTCGAAGTTAATTTAAATAAAACACGTTTTATAATTAAAAGTTTTGGTGCTTGGAGCTTAATTAACAATGTACAAGTGACAACAGAAAATCTTTATTAATCAAAAACTAGGTTGGAAGTGCACTTTAAAAAATTTATTTTGATTTCCATTAAAAAGCTCCTCTCCCTTCACATTAATCAATTCTTGCAACATTGATTGCCTGCCCAGCAGCAGCTATGCTTGAACTTTTGCCCATTTGCTGTGTGCAGACAGATATGTTAATCAGCAAAAGTATTTCTAAAATACCACTTAAAGTAAAGCCAACAACAAAGTAGAAGGCAATATGTATTTTTCTCATCTTTCAATTGTCTTGTAAATGCAGCTAGTAGCTATGATAGGGCTCTTATGGATACTTAAGTGGCAAAAGCAACAGAAGTCTTATTGCTGCAGACTTTAGTTATTTGTTTGAAGAATGTATATATATAAAGATACTATATATATGTATATTACAAACAATGTAGCATCTATACAATTCTTACATTCATCATTTCTTCAATTCTTCAACCAACAACCACTGCTTCCTCAATTCATTAATGAGCTTCTTGTATATGATTATGTATACAAAATGTTAGCATATAGATATTGTTGACTCAGCTGCGTATGCTTTAAGTTTATGCTTTAACCGTTAGTGTAAATATAGCACGTACTCTTTAGTGGCTTAGAATGCAGTAAATGCTGATATCTTTGTTGCTTGAATTTAATAAAGAATGAACATAGCTCATTTCAGGAGAATTGAAATTAGAGATCAAAGCTCATGAGAGGAGAGGTGAAAGCTTTACAGCTTAAAAAAGTTGTGCTTCGAGGAATATGGTGAAAGCGCTCTATGAAGGATATTTGTTGCATAGTTTTAGCAACCAAAGGCTATTGCTGAAGTGAAAAGCTCTAGAGTGTAGTTGTGAAAGCTTTCACTTTAGTGCATATATAGCTACATGCTGCGGTTCTTAAGAATTTACTTAAAGCTATCACCTTTGTTGCTTTAAATTGATATAGCATGAAGCTTTTTTATTTAAGTAGTCCTGAAATTTAATTAAAAAGCTTCTGAGGGTGGAAGTGAAAGCTCATTAGTTTTAAAAGGTAGCAAACTTTTTTTCGAAAGTTTCGTAAAATATTATGAAAGTTCTTTATAGCGCATATTTATTGACCTGCATTCTGAAACAAAAGCTTTTGCTGAGGTGGAAGCTCTTTCAAAAAAAAAACATTTTTGCATTCTTAAATATATTTTTTGGTAGTATTGTATTATTAGACAAACTTGACTTGAAAAGCTGTATAGTACAGTATTAAAAGCTTTTAAAAATAAACTACTGACAAAGTTTTGTTCATATTATGAAACAAATCTCCTCAGAAGTGAAAAGCTCTTAATGTAGTAATAAAAGCTTCTAAGTTAAAACTTTTGATGAGTTCGCTCTGCACCAAATTTTGGTGCTTTAACAACAACAGCAACAACAAAAAAGCTTTTATGATGAGAAGCAGAGCTTTTTATTGAAATACGAACAATACTTTAACTTTGTCCCTAAGGTTCTTCTGAAATTCATTGATATACTTATTAAGAAAATAAAAGAAGATTTTACTGTTTGGCAGCAAACTCTAAAACAAAGCTCATTAATATATTTTTTACAAAGCTTCTTATCTGGCGCTTTCCATTGTACATTCCCACATTTAACTCACTCTCTTTGTAGTCGCATTTCACTTGCTTTCCATAGCTTGTTGTCATGGCTCATTGCATTATTTATTATATAAAGCTGACAACTTTAAGATCCATTTTAAATTGTTCATGTCAAACAAGACAATCAATACATTTTGCACAGCAATGCGGAGCTATCACAATGTAAAAGTTGACAAACAAGCTACACAAATGGCGGGTAAGGTGGCGAAGGCATGAGTCAATCAACTGAGCTGTAGTCGCGACAAACAAAAATTAAAAAAAAATAAGAAAGATATTAATAATAATTTAAATGTGTTTCCATTGCTAGAGCAACTTCAGCCTGTCGAGCGCTTTCATTGACAGCACGCGGAGATTGATCGACAAGCTTGTTGGCTAGTTATTAACATTTAGCGTACTTTTAACATTGAACAAGTCAAATGTGTGGCATTTTTTAATTTTGTTTTGTCTGCTGCTTATCGATTTATTAAGCGCTTGTTTAAATAACAATTAGTATAATTAACATAAAGTTGTTGAAAAAAAAAAAAATAAATAAATAAAAATGTTATAGCACGCTTCGTCACAAGAATGTTTGGTTTAGTTATTCACATGGCATAGCAAGTTTTGGAGTTTCTAAATGAATTTTTGTTTTATGAATCTTCTCGATAAAGCACAGTGGGGAAAAAATTAACTATATTTTGTTTTTACTTACACGACCTAAATTTTTTGTAGTACAGACCATTCGAAACAAGGGTACGACAACAACTGTTCCCAAGAATTTTTCACTCGAACAACTCATGGACCAAAGTACATATATATTTCCCCCTTAATCATCAATTGTAAACTCAGTTCAAAATAGCATTTTTTAGCAAGCATGGTTTTTAGTTTGATTTCTCAACGGTTATAACTTTCGGTGTTCCCAAGTGGTCTCTTACGGTTTAACGTTGCATCCACTAATAATGAGGGTTCGTTATTTGAAAATTATACTTCGCTTTAATTTGATAATTCGCGAATAGAAAAATTGGATGAGTGATTTGATGTTGATTAAAGCTGACAATATTTTAAGTGTTCTCAAGTGGTTCCTCACAGTTCATCTTCAAACAATCCGCAAACTAATACGATTCGCTAATGTATGATAGTATTTACTCTTGATAATAAAAATCCAATATACTCACAAGCATACCAGAGTAATTTTTAGTTGATCTTAGCTGAAATTATTTTCGGTGTTCCCAAGTGATCCCTCACAACTCAACCTAACAATGACGATTGAATAAAAAAAAATTCTAAAATTGATTATTTTCATTGTTGCCAAGTTGTGCCTCATAGTACAAAATTTCATATACCAACCATAACTAGATGTTATTCGATAAAATTTATATCAATATATACAACATACAAGTGTAGAAAAAGTAATTTTGCGTAGATCTAGCTCACATTATCTTCGTTGTTCCCCAGTGGTCCCTCACCGTTCAAAATTCTATCTACCAAACATAGCTATGTATATGTTAGTCGATAAGAGTAATTTGGTTTAATATCAATATAAGTAAATAAGGTGATGCAATTTGAAATTGTTTTTAATGTTCCCAAATGGTCCCTCATCGTTCAAGTTTTCATTTATTAACCTTACTAACCAACGAATTTCAAACACTTTGAGTGGGGTTTTCTGCTAATATCATCTACTTTATTTAATTTTTTCACTTATTTGCCACCATATACCAAAGAAATTTTAATACTACCTTGTCATTTACCGCTATGTGACAAATTCCACTTAATAATTTTTGAACGCGTCAGCTGAATGATAATTTATTTATTTGACGTTTTGCATTTCTTCAATTATAGCTAAATATGGCTTAGTCAGCAATTACTCGTAGTATATACAATTATTTGTTTAAAAGCAAAAAACGAGCTACGTCTGTATGTATGTATGTGTGTATGTATATATTAGCGCATGTCATTTGTAAACAATTTGTTATTTGTGAAGTGCTACTGTGAATCTCTTGGAATGCTATTGAGACATTCCTACAGACATGTTTAGCTTTAAGTTATTCAATAAGTGGATTTTTGAGATTCAACTGGCTTAAGATGATTTTGCATAACTACCAAGTAAGCGTTTATTTGTTGTTGTTACTTTTGTTTGTTAGTTATATTTGCTGTTGTCATGTGACATTTGTTGAGTAAGCAAAAGTTGAATGAAAATGCTAATTGACTAAGCTATTCAGGTTGAGTAACATATATTTTTGAGTTTCTTTCGAATTTTAAATATATTACGAAATATTTCTATAAAGCGTGTGGATCATGATGCCATGTGCTTTTATAAGTTGCTTGTAAAAAAATATATTTAAAATATATAAAACAAATTTTTAAAGAAGTAGCTTGAGTAGCTTCCTTTAATAAGCGACTAGCAAAAAAAAAAAAATAAACAACTCGCTTATACTTTTTTTTATATACTTTATTAATATTGAAAACATATAAAACAAATTTTTAAGATAGAAGCTTGTAGTAGAGTTCTTTTATAAGCGACTAGCAACAAAAAACAACAACTCGCTTGAATTTTTTTTATGTACATTATTAATATAGAAAATATATACAACAAATTTTTGAAGAAGTAGCGTTCTTTTATAAGCGACCAGCAAAAAAAAAACAACAACAACTCGCTAAATTTTTTATATACATTATTAATATAGAAAATATATAAAACAAAATTTTTAAAGAAGTAGCGTTCTTTTATAAGCGACTAACGAAAAAACAACAACAACTCGCTTATATTTTTTTATGTACATTATTAATAAAGAAAATCTATAAAAAACTTTTTTAAAGATGTAGCTTGTTGTAGCGTTTCTTTATAAGCGACTAGCAAAAAAACAACTACTCGCTTATTTTTTTTTTTTTATATACATTAGCTTAGCTATAGACTACCAGCACAACATTGGCTACACTCACGCAACACTATTCGTCAATAGATGGAGCTCGATACTTTCATTTACCTATACTAGCTTGCTAGGTCTTCATTTGCTCATTTTTATACACAGTTAGCTAGTTAGTAAACAAAAAAAATGTTGCTTAATTTTCTGCATTATACTTCTCTGAGTGCTTTTGCAACTCGTTTAAAAAAGATTGATATTCAGACAGAGTAAATACTCGTATTTCACTCAATTAAGTATTTTGAATGTATCTAGAATACATACTCACTAACGAATATAATATTCACATATACATATACACTCATTTCATATGAAATTAATTTTATTTAGTAATCTGCAAAAAAAAAACAATCTATATTTTCCTACAATACAATTTTCGACAAATTAAGCATTAAATATTCACACTATTTCAAGTGCTCTTATAAATCAATAGATTAATTTTAAATGACTTTAGTCACCAATTTAAATTAAGTATAAAAGGCAATAAATTTAAATTTACACTTGGCTTAAAAGGTATAAAATATTGTTAAAAAAAAAATATTAACTAGCTAGTAAGTAACAAAAAAAAAGCTTCTCGCATAATAAATCACAAAGCTAAGCTGTTCGTTGAATGATGACGTAAAAAGCGCTTGCATGACTTTAATTTATTGTTAAATGTGTGTTTGTTCGTTGTAGAACTTTTAAGTCCTCAAGCGACCTAAACCCTATTTTCACTGTAGGTGTTTAGAGACACTGTGTAGAATATAGGCTATATATAATTTTGGAAAAGTGGGCTCAAGCCACTCCTAAAGGCAGTTATTGACTGTTGTGTTATAATACAGTGAGTTGAATTTTTTCAGTATATCTCCGAAACCAGTTGAGCTATGGAACTAAATCACATTGCTTATTGCAGCACTCTTAACACCTTTCGTTTGATATCCATATTGCACTAACATATTTTGTGTCACCCTGCCACACATATTAGTCGATAACTCTGAAATTGGACGAGTTACCGAATTAAGTGATATTTCATATATTAAGCTAGACGTCTAGTAATGTAAGAGTAAAAGTGGAACTGTATTATTTGCAGCAGTTTTCGAGTGATGCGCGAACAATTAAAAATACAGGCAGACAAAAATTCTAAAAGCTGTTGATTTGGATTCTATTGGCTTATTCATGACTCCTCTTATATATTTTTGCGGAATATCTGCAATGTACACACAATTTTGGTGTATGTGGAGCTTCTCATAAATAATATCCGTCTTATCCGTTTATAGAAAACTTCACATTCGTTACATCCCTCACAGAGCATAACCTTCTATATTCTCTATAGATTCTAAAATAATAAAAAAAAAGTATCAAATTGATCTAAAAACATGATAAAGTCTTCTATTGACTATTGACTAGCTCAATGCAAATAAAAATTTGTTTTGATCTCCTTTCGATCGTCGTAAAACCAAAATTTCCCTAATTTATTTAATTAGAATCAATGCTTTCACTATTTATTTCAAGCGGTTAATCGAACTGGTTTTTAAATGATTCTTGGCTAAGATAGCTAACAATGTAAGAGGCATTTTTAAAAGGTTTCATGTGAAAAAAAATAAATAAATTTTTTTATATCGTATTTCGCGTGGAATGACTCTTATCTTCAAATATACTCTACACTCCTACAATGTCTAACGAAGATATGAACTTGTAGGAGTTCAACTGGCGCCCCAAGCAATTTACAGCGAAATCAAGTGGAAGTGAAGTAAAGCAAGATTGTACACTTATGAAGTCATCAAATAAGAAGCGCCGGATAATTAAAAAAGAAAAATCCGAATTAATATGCCGGTCGTTATCTTTAGACTGCGTCATTCACCCGCAACACGACGTACCTACGGATGTTTGTATGTGTGTTTGAGTGTTTGTAACAACATGCACTGATTACTCAGCCATGCAGTAAATCAGTCAGTCAGTCAGTCAGTCAGTCAGTCATACAAAACAATCATTTTGTGTTTGTTACATCAACAACACAAGAAACAACAAAAAAAAACCCCAAAGTGCATGGTTACAATAATTTTGATATCTCAATAATGCCATGAAAACGCCGGCATTATAACCTCGAGCGAGTTTGCTTTATCAATCGCTGCTTGTTTGGTGGCGCGCAAAAGGCAATTTCTATTTATAGATAAACGAATTTAAATAAACTATATGAACTTGATAATGTCATTATTGGTTTATATAATTAAAATTAATTATCTATATAAAGCAGGAAATTCTAAAATAATAGCTGGGATATGACATAATAATAATAATTGGATAACGCTCATAAATAAGTTATAACAGACTGAATGCGTTTTTTTTATTATTTGTATCTCCGAAACCAGTTGAGATGTCGAACTTAAACACATCGCATATTGCAACACTCACTACCACCTTTCATTTGATACCCATATTGTACTAATTTATTTTGGAACACCTTAGTGCATACATATTTTAATCGATAACACTGAACCCGTGTGAGTTATCGAAATATTGAATATCTAAAATTTTAAGTGAGACGCCTAGTAATGCAACGGCGAAAGTTTAATTAAATTATTTGCTGCAGTTTTTGAGTAATGCGCGAACAAATATTTAGACAGACAGATAAAAATTTTGAAAACTGTTCTTTTGGCTCAGTAAGAAAACCTGCTACAAGTTTTCTTAACTATCTGCAATTACCGCACATCGACCTGTCGGAATTTTATTGTAGCTTGAACCTTTCTCAGATGTTTTCTTTTGAAGTAAATTTTGGGCGTGGCCAACTACCGATTTTACGACTTTTTAATTCCAGTATTGGTAGCACACTCAAAGCTATGTTAACGGAATGTAACCTGATACAGAAATTACTTAGTAATACATTTTTTTGATATATCGCTGAATTTATTTGTGAAAATCGATATTTGTTCTAAAAATAATCGATAGTTTTACGATTTTTTCTAAAAATAATCGATTGGTTTTCTTAAATCGATATAGAAAAATTATTATTTGAAAATCATGTGAGCGGCATTGATTTTAAAAAATTCGATTTCTAAAGAAAATAATTGATTGTTCATAAAAAAATCGATTGTTGTGTAGTAAATCGATTTTTTTAATGCGCATTCGAAAATTGTTTGATCCAAAATAGTTTATCAATTTTTAAGAAAATAGTAGATTTTTTTCATAGTTATCGATTATTGTTCATGAATCTATGTTTGTATAAAAAATGGCTTTTCCGAAATAAGTTTTAGCCCAAAAAAAAACGATAAATAAAAAAATCGATTAATAAAAATAAATAATCGCTCGTTTTTCATAAAAAATCGATTGTTGTGTAGTAAATCGTTTTTTTTTATCCAAAATAATTTATGAAAAATCGATTTTTTAAGAAAATAATCGATCTTTTCATAAGCTATCGATTGTTATTCATCGATGTTGGTATAAGAAAAATTGCATTCCATTTAAAAATGGCCTTTCCGAACCTAAGGTTAAGACCTACATATGTCTTAACCTAAAAAATCCATGAATAAAAAAATGTTTTGCTAAAAATTGATGTTTGACTTGAATACAATTGTTCCGAAAATATCGATAGTTAAAAATCATCGAAAAATTTTTAAACTTTCATTTATTCAGATATTATTCAGCTAATGAATTTTGTCTCATAGACGCCGGGTTTGAGGCACATGTTTATCAATCGCTTTTTTTTCTTTTTTTTTAATTATAATATATTGTGTTCCAAACACAACTGGGTATAAAAAGTTACCATAACCTGTTATTTAAAGTTCTAAAAATCAGTAAATATTGCTTTTATATAAAATTGTTTATTGCTTTATAGCCTCCTTAATACGCAGACGTGAAAAGTAAACAGCCAATTAATAATTACATACATATATCCTGTGTCCAAACGAATAAAAAAAGAAATAACAAAAAAAAAATAATTTAAAAAAAATATATAAAAAAATTGCTTTAAATTCTATACAAAAAAGTAGTAATTTGTACTGATTTTTATTGTTAATTTGTATCCTCATACATATTGAATGCGTATTAAAAAAGAAAAAGAAAATCTTTTTCATGCATTTAGAGGAAGAAAATTTTGCTTGCTCACACAGCTCACGTTCCGGTTTCACGCAATACAAATATTTATTTCCAGGAAACAAGGAAAATTCAGCACGAAGGAGCAATTTTAAATAGCCTTTTAGTTTTCTATGAATGCTATGTGTATTCAACAATTGTTTACGTTTGTTTTGAATTTGCAGGTTTCTTTTGATTTTTGTAAATAATTCGGTGCGTTCTCAAATGAACCAAAATGCGACAGGGTAGCGGAGTAAAAACCTATTGAATCGATAGCAAATTAATAGCGATCATGAAAATGACAATGGACACATAGATTGGGAAGTAAAAACATGCATAACAATGGACGAACGGCAATACAATGAAAAGAGAGGTGAAGAGAAAAGGTAAAGAGGACTTAGGCTGACTGCACACTGGGGAAGAAAATCTTGTAATAAATTGAAAGTGAAGTTGATCAGAAGTTTGGTTTTTTCTGGAACTTTTAGGTAGTCATACTCAAATACCTTCAAAGGAATAAGTAAACCAGCTAACATACATACATTAATAGTCATTACTGAAGGTGTGATGACGGCCTTAGCGCTACACAGCCGTAGTTCAAGCGGCGTTGCAGCAAAGTGCATAGCGCACAGCAGGTAGTTGTAGTTGTAGCTACAGTTAATATGCCGTCTAGCATTAATTCTTAGTTCATTGTCTATTGAGTTTTTTTCTTTACCACCTGTAGACTCTATTTTATCACTTTTTCCAAGATAAAAGATCTAGGTGACATTGTTTTTGTGTTGTTGCTAGCTGCTGTATGTGGTCAGCATTTTAACGCCTATCCTCAGATTGCTCTAAGGTGCACTGCACTCCTTTGAGTAGACACTTTTTTTTGGAGATTATGTTTAGTGTTTGGAGTTTTTCGCTTTGCGCATGCGCAGCAAACACATTCTTGCCTCTTTAATGGCTCTAGTGCGCTTGGGTTATTAGCAGTGTTGATCTTTCTTAATCCGAGTTAAATTGGTCTGAGTGCTTGTTAATTTACCTAGCTTCAAAAACACGCTGCGTTTTCGAATGTTTTTTTTAATACTAGTTTACCGTTTCAGCCAGTCGAGGCATTTGCCTTGCTTTGCACGTTTTGATTGTTGATGAGCGATTTTTCGTTTGGAAATCAGACTTCATATTAAATATGCTGAGAGGGAGTAAAGGCGACATTTGGCTTATCCTTGCTTGGCATCAGGATATTTTTTTTTTTTTGACAAAACAAATAATAAAAGACATCAAGAAAAAACTCCAAATACATTTTATTTAATTTTTTAATTTTTTTTTCATATCTCCCTCCAATAAGGATTATTTTTTTTAACTTTGCCTTGGATTAAATCTGAATAGAAATAAGAAATTAATTCTATAGCAAGCTTGAAACAATTTCAAGGCGAAATAAGTAAGCTTCTCAAAATTCAGAAAATGTAATAAAAAAATGTGTAGCCTAATTTTAGGCACTAAACTTGATGAAATCATAAAATAGAGATTGAACTGGAAAAGAAATAATTACAACGCTGCTGTGAAAGCTAAGCTGAAATCCATTTGAAGTAGGCTTTCACTTTTAGAGGAGATAGCTTTTTTTAAAACAAAACAGGCACTGCAAACAAACACGGCAATAAAAGTGCAGGGTGCAGCAGAGATTAAATAAATATTCCCATCATTTTATGAGTGAAAGGCATTACTCAAGTGATACAGTTTTTTAATATTAAAAAATGAACTTGAAAAAATTATAGCATACTTTTGAGGGCTACAAATGGACAAATTCTGTTGAACACAGGGTGCAGCGGAGAACGATAAGCGTCAGAAGTTAAACTTTTAAACACATACTGTAGTGGGTTGCTTTGCACATGTCAAAAATGAAAATCTTGGAAATGTAGCATACTTTTAAGCGCTTCAAATTCATACAATTATGGAAGGACAAGGTGAGTGAGGCAACTAATAAATTTATAAATACTTCCGTTGTTTATAAACCGCACATTTTTCCCTTCAGAAATCACCACTTTTAAGTTACAGGTCTATTTAAAGTAAGTTCTGAAAGTCGCGGTGTAATTTTGTATTTTATAAATATATTAAATAATAAAAGCACAGGGTGCATGGGAGAATGAAAAATTATTTTACGCTTAGCATAAATGAACAATGTTTCTTGCTCTGGGAAAGTCTGTGATTACTTTGAAGGCTATATATATTTTTTTAAATATAAAACCCTTAAAGGCTTAACATACTTTTGGGGGCTATACATAAAAAAACAAGGTGATTCTGAAAAACAAATAATTCGAATACCCTCACTACAAGCTTAATTTTTTTCCGTAACAAGAAAGTAATGTTGTGTGATAGAAAATAATACAGAACAATTTATTTTATTACAAACTTGAACGCAAGTTCTTCAAAAGTATTTCTCTCTAACCACACTCTTATGGTTGAATAAGAAAATATATTTTTTTGATTTCTGTGATTTTAGCTGTAGTAATTATGTCATTCTAGCTTTAATTGAAATTTATTGCAAGTTTAATTTTAGCAGTAAATAGGAAAAAATATTTTTGCATTTTTTGTTTGGCATGCTTTTAGGCGTGTTTTTTAGTTGCACGTTGCAGGGTGTTTCAAATACAAGGAATATTTTTTTTCACTCTCATTGGCTTTTAACAACACATACAGCTCCAGGCCACATAAATAAGTCTTTAAATGCTATATTTTTTACCTCCACTCCACCTATCCTCAATTCGCTCTTGTACCCTTTAACCAAATGTCCATTAAAACCATAACAAATTTTCTACGTATTATTTTTGTTTGAAATTTATGCCGACAATTTAAACAAAAGCTGCTCAATAAACGCCTACACTTACAAACAATTGAGCATAGATATTTGGGCTACAGCAGTTATGTTGTTTCTATGTACCCAGCAGTGAAAGTAACTGTTTCGTTAAGGGTATGTGTGCCAAGTAGATTAGTTAGAGGTGAGAAAAGTTGTTATATGAGTAGGTAAGCAGTTTGAATTTTTTAGCATGGAAAAGTTTTAAAACAGGTGAATTTTAAGATTTTGTACAACAACAGATTAGTTTTGAACTAGTTTGAAATAGCTTGAAAATATTTAAGTTGAATGATTGCAGTTAGATAACCAGTTGCTCTAGTTTGTTAGTACTTGCTTTCCCTACTGGGTCTCCATTGCACATACTTTTTTACAAACAATAAAACTGACTCGACTTAGATAGATAAATATTGTGGCATTTAACTCGTTTTCGAAAAATACGTTTGCAGACACAAAAAACATATCCAGCGGCACTTATAAATGCCAAAACACAATTTACGACTCTTTAGACCATATCAAACCTTATGCGGCTTTAGCTGAACCAGTTTAGAAGTATTTGTGATTTTTGTTTTTTATTTTGTTTTTATTTTTCATGTTTATTGTTGTCCATTTTACACAATTCATATGAATTTTATTTGGCGGGCGTTACCATGAAAATGAACGCTAAATGTCAGCAACCAAATAAATCAAGTCAAAGTTTTGTGAGTTTCATGTCAAAACAATATGGAAATGGTTATGAAACCCAAATACGAATTGTGACAGATGAAATGAGCGCTAAACTATTGGATGTCATGCCTGGCATGAATTTGTGCTTTTTATGAGCTAAAGGCATTTGCTGGTGGGTGGTGTTTTAGTCTTTATAAATACATACATAGAGATTTCGAAAAAAACATAAACGCCCAAATGATATTATGAGTGCTTAGTGGTTAAGGCTATACATCATAATCATAAGAATGATATTAATGACATTGAGTTAAAGGTTTTGACATAACGAGTTTTTTAGTGGACGTTATGCATTGGGGTTTGGAGGTGTGGAAAAGTTTTAGAAGATTGATAAATATGAAAATGTTGTGCATATTATTGTCTATCAAAATATTTTTGTTCACTATCAGTCAGTTTGGCGAAACAATTTAAGTGAGAATTATTTTTTGCGTGCGAGTAAAGAAATTTTTTTTTGAAGTATACTGACAAAAAAAAAAAAAAAAAAATTGAATTTCCATCGCGAAACTGGCAGTAAAAAAGCAAAAAAAAAAAAATTACTGAAGTTTTTTAGATTGTTTTAATTTTTTGAATAATTCTACAGTACTCAGACGAAAATTTTTTTTTGAAAAAATATTGAAAACGTTTTTTTCTTTCAATTTTCCATTTTTCTAGTACAAAAGAAACTGACATCATGTTTATAATTTAAGTCAAGGCTAAGATAATAATTTCTTATGAGAGAAATTAAACATTTTTTGCTCGGAACTACCCAATTTTATGAGTAGGGTCACTTCAATATTTAAAGAAATTTTTTTTCATCCAAACAAATTTTGACATATTTTATTCAATTTTAAAACGAACACACTGCAGTTTATACATAGAACAGCTTTTAGGCGAAATTTATTTTTCCTGGGAACTATCACTTCGATACAGAATTAAAAAAAATTTAAGATTTTTTTTTGAAGTTTTTTATTTTTTGTTTTATGTGGTAAAAATTCTTCTCCATCAATACAGAAAAAAAAATGTTAAGGTTTTTTTTTAAATATTTTGAAATTTTTTATTTTTTTTACAGTAAAAATTCTTCTCGATCAATACAAAATGCTTAAGTTCTTTTTTGTTTTAATATATTGAGTATTTTTTTGTACAGCAAAAATTCTTCTCTTAAAAAACTGATTTCATATTCTTAATAAGCCGATATGCCACTATCTTTACTGACGTCATCGTATTATTTTTGGCATTCAAAATCCGCTCAAGAACTGACACATCCACTCATCCTCAAAACCTACAACAACAACCAACAACCTATGAATAATTACCAATTTCATGCTCAATTACTCTCACATGCCCAGTTCGTATTACTTCGTTTGTGGAAAAAAATCACATCGTTAATACCGTTATTTTTTCATTACTATCGAACTGTCAACGCCGTAAACTTTCATTTGTGTGGTTTGATAATTCAAAATCCCAGAAGCAATTTCGTTAACTCATTTAACTTGTGATTTACTGAGAGCGCACAAAAAAAAAGTTGGAGAAAAGAGAGACTAAAAAAATTAATAAAGCTATTTATCAATGGAAAAATTAGGTAACTGCAGTTTGAAAGTTTTGGAAATTTTTGAAAATTGTTATGAAAGGAACATACTCTTAGTTCTATCAGGTAAGCCTGACTAGATTTTTCTCACAAGGGACAGCAAACGTAGCTCTAGAGAGTAAAAAAAACAAAATAAAAAATTTAAATGAAATAGAATTTATTTTGTTTTTGTAATCACCGGTTCATAACACGAAATAAGATATGTGATGATTTATCAAAAAAAGGATTACGGAGTGTGTGAATTCGATTTCCATAGCATTTAATAAATCGAGTATGTATGTTTGCATTTAGATAAATCATATTAACTATAGCGAGTATTCGGAGGAAGCAAAAAAAAAAGAAGAAGAATGTATATAGGCTAAACATTGAAAATCAAACAGTTCAGTTTAAATGTACAAACCTTCACTTGTCAGTCAATTTCTCAGCTGCAGGCCTACAAATGTCACACAGAGCTATGCCGCATGAGAGACAACAATGTCAAATGACAAAAAAGCTGTAAAAGTAGATCCAACGGATATATAGAGGCCGGCCGAAGGTTCGGTTGATTTGCCGGATTCCCAAAACTTTTAAATCTGCATTTTTGGTAAGCTTTTTGCTTGATATAAACTATGAATACGAAATGCGATTGAAAGGCATTGATTGTGAATACTCTCTCTGACTGTTCTTTTGACTTCCAGATTTCGCCCGCAAGCGCCCAAAAAGTTTTTTATTAGTCAGTTAATGGGAGAGAAACCACAAAAGCACTGCCTTGGGCGAGTACGGGTGATTTCGTATGGAGAAAGAAACATAGCAATTATAGGGTAACAGTTTACAGCTTACAAAACCAACATGTTCGCAGCGACACTAAGAAGCTGGGAATCGTTTTCAGTATCGCTTAAAAAATTTATTTTAAATATCGAAGCAGAAAGACTCGTTACTCATTGGCAAAAACCCATGCTGTTGCTTTAAGTATTAGCTTCGACTTCGTTAATCGGTTAACACCAAATGTTCGTTTCCTCTTCAGCGAGAAAAAAAATTAAGCTTCGATTGGTCACATTCTCTGACATGTTGGTATGAACTTAAAAAAAAATATAATAATGACTACAACTTCATAAAACGAACTGAGTAATTTTTCACATAAAAAAAAAATAAAAAAGTTAAAAGCGAGGAGGAAAAAATTAACTGCAAAATAGTGCGAATAAAAGTAAAAAATAAAAAACAACTAAAAAAAAAAAATCTCAACACATTTTAAATTAGGAAATTCTCACTGCATTTTTGCTTTGCGCTCAATTAAATGGTAACTCGTTGCTTTCCGGCTTAAGTTGATGGCATTGTTGTTGTTATTGCACTTTTTTTTGTGTGTGTCGCAGTAGCACACATTCCCACGTGGTGCATGGGCAGTGCATATTTATTTATGCAAGCCACTTTTTATGTAGTTAAACAAATTTGTTGTTGTTATTGGTTTTGTTGTTGTTGTTATGCGAAAAAACAATGGTAAAATCATAAAATAAAGAAGCGTGAAAAAATGCAATATGAAAAGTAAAAACAACAACACAACACAGCTGTCAACTTGTCACTCTGCATATGTGAAGGACACAACAGACAGACACCAACAGAGACAGGATGAGCTTTCGAATTTGATGGGACTATAGTTGGGAGCCAGCAGTGAGAACTGGACACTTTGGACTGCACGTGGGCACACAGACGCACACATGACTTGGTATTTATATTTTTGTCTCAGTCTGGGCATGTGAATAAGTGCTGAGGTTAAAATAGTGGCTAGAACTTTGTAAAAATACTCGACAAAAAAAAAAAAAAAAAAAACAACAGTCACGAGTGTGGGAATATGAGAGAAAGCGGAGTGCTATATGACGCTTGTAAAATTAAACTTTTAACTAATTTTAAATACTTGAGATAAGTTGTAATAACACTGTTAAGCTAAAAGGTCTTAATACTCAGAAAAGTTAGAAAACTTTTCGATTGTGTGCAGTCGAAAGTTTGGTTTATGAGTTCAAAAACTTTCAGAAGCATCTAAATTCGAGATAAATCCGTCTCGTTTTGTACTAGTAGAACAGCTAATTCTACCTCGCCGACCAGCCTACAGTTATTTTCAACCAGCTATACTTAACAAAGAGCTTAAAAGCTCGCTTATTTCAGCTTTCAAGTGCATACCTTAAGGCGCAATTTTCTCTGCAATTTTTTTACTCGGATGTCTTGCGAAGTAAATTTATGTTTAAAAATGGCATGTTCCGAAAAGCAGCCCATGGACCATACACTAAACCCTTTCCCCCAGCTATGAAATTAAAATTACGTGCCCCTAAAAGTATGCCGCAATAACTTTGATATGTCTACCAATATCACCACCAAGCCATAAATTTAGGCAGGAAGAGCAGCTTTTGTAGTTACTAAAATCTGATGGAGCCACTCAGTCTTCCAGATTTTTTAAGTTAAATTTGGCTATCTTAGCTTAAGGTGCATACTTTTAGGCGCGCCCATTCACCAGGCGAAATTGCAAAATAAATTGAAATTGAGAAAATACCTACTATCACTATATTTTGAAAGCTTTTTACAAACAAATTATTTGCATGCACCCCTTGCGAAAAACGACGGATGCAAATTGAATCAATCAACTAATTAGTAAGCACGCAAACCCTCAAAACTCTATTAAACAAAAAAAAAAAAAAAAAAAAATTGCAATCGACCTTATTTACACGCAATCTCTTTGCACCCAATAACTAGCTGCCTTTCACTTTTTGCATAACTTTTGTCAAAAGAAAAAAATTAGAGCACTTGAACTTCATAGTCTAGTTTCACAGCACAATGAGTATGACCTATGACTCCCGAGACTTCCAAGCATCTTCACACTTGGTGTTCATATAATTAATAATAACTTTTACTTTAACACCAAAGCTTTTTGTACAACAAAAAGTACTGTTTGCCCAACATATTGCTTAAGTGAAGGACCCACATAATGTTTCACACACGTAGTGAGCTTTAGTGAGCTTTGGTGAACTTTAATGATTTTTAATTATTATTTTCATCTTTTGTGATCTTTTTGTGATCTTTTTTGGATTTAAATGAGGCTACTATGCTGTTTGGATGTAAATTTAGTATCTTTTGTTTTTGTTTCTTTAAATGGTGTTAATTTATGTGCTTTAAATGTTGCTGCCTTTCCTTATCCCTCTTCTGAGTAGAAAAAGCTTTGACAAAATCTGTTATAATACCCGACTAAGTACCATAAACATTGTGACACTCAAAACAAACTTCGTCAAACACGCATTCTACCTTACAAAGTTAAAACACAATTTTATGATTTTAATCTTCAAGTTAGTTACATTTATATGCTTCTTCTTAGAGTAATTAAAAACTTTCCAACATTTTGCCATTCGCCTGCTTGTTGACAAGCATGAAATATTTGACTTAAATGCGCAATAAAGTTCAAAGTGGAATGGCTTTAAAAGCGCTTCTTCTTTGTAAGAGACACATATGAAAATATTTTTCAGTTCAACTAAGGCATTTTTATATTTGGCTTGGAGTAAGCTCATGTAATGCTTGACAATCATAGCGCATGCGCGTGGTTCAAACAAGCTACTCAGCCTACGTTTGTTCATTCCAGAGCAGCAATAAAGTTGAAGTAGCCTTCTTTTTCAAAGGGTTTTTGAGTATAATACCTTTTTTTTCTATTTAAGTCTCCATCAAACTTAAACCCTACAACTTTGAAAGATTTATAAAAATATTTATTCGAGTTGTTTTAAATCCCTTCGAAAACAAGTCTGAATGATAGTGTAATTTGTTTTCACTATTATGTCAGTGATTTTCGATTTGTATCAATTATTTTTAAATTTATTTAATCGGTATTTTAAATGGTTATCGAATTTAATCGATTATTTTCGATACATGATTTTATAATTTAATTTTTATTTTGGTCGAAGTTTTAAATTGTTATCAGTTTGAATATATTATTTAATTTTTTTTAAATGAATATTTCTTTAGTTGTATATATGCACATTTTATTAATTTTTTTCTCAATTACCTATATTTTCTCGATTATTTTTTATTTCAATCGAAATTATTGAAATTTTTATCGATTTTCTGTTAACGAATATTTCTGATGTTTAATATGGGCCTAAGCTTGCATTTTATTTATTTTTCCAGTTAAACTATTTCAATAATTTTTGATTTTCATCGATTATAAACTTTTTTTTATCGATTTTAATCGATTATTTCCGCTACATAATTTTTTTCTAAATGAATATTTCTTAAGTTTTGTATATGCACATTCTTCTATTATTTTAATTTTTTCTCATATAAATTTTCTCGATTATTTTTTTATTCAAATCGCAATTATTTAAATTTTTATCGATTTTCATATAACGAATATTTCTGTAGTTTAATATGGGCTTTAGCTTTCGTTATATTTATTTATTTTTTTTTTTTTCATATTTGCAAATTGTTTTTTTAGTTCAATTGTTGATAGCTTTTTATTTTCATCGATATATTCTTAAATTGCTATCGATCATAATTGTTTGAGAAAACTAAAATTTCTGTAGTTTTATATGGGTGCATTCTTCTATTTTTTCAATTAAATGTTTATCGATTATTTTTTATTTCAATCGATATTATTTAATTGTTATTGAGTAACGAATATTTCTGCCGTTGTATGTCGGCTTTGGTCTTTATTTTATTGATTTTTTCTCAGTTAAATTTTTTTGAAAATTTTTTACTTTGATCGCTATTATAAAATTTTTATCGATTTTAGTCGATTATTTCCGCTATATATCAGTTTTTCTAGAAATGAATATTTATCTAGTTTAATAAGGTCTTTGTTTTTTATTTATTTATTTTTTCTCAAATTAACTTTTCGCTATTTTTTTATTTTTTAATCGATTATTTCCGATTTAATAGCTTTTCTGGAAACTCATATTTTTGCAGTTTATATAGCCTCTGTATTTTATTTTAGTTATTTTTTATCAGTTCGTCTTTTTATCGAATATTTTTTATTTTTATAGCTATTATTAAATTGTTATCGATATTTTTTTTTTTAATTTCAAATCCTTTAGTTCTTTGATAAAGTTAGAAATAAAGTTGTTAAAGCTCCAAAAAGCTTCAAAAGCTCCAACAAGTTTCAAAAGCTCCAATAAAGCTTCAACAAAAAATCCTGAAACTTCATAATTATTTTTCTAAATGGAAAAAACAATTATTAGCACAAGTTAGCACAAAGGGAAACAAGTTTTTGCCAGAATATCAAAAGCTTATTATGCAAAGTTTTTACACTGCATTTAAAGAAGATCGCTGTTTGCTTATATTTTTTTAAATACATTTATTTAAATATTAATATTAATATTTTTATTAAGTATATCCAAGTTTTTCTTATGATTTTTTTTTTTTACTATAAATTTACATTTCCAATCACATTCCTTCGTTTTTGCGCTAAATGAACTCCAACAAATATTTCCAGTTCATCCTCATCAACAATAAAAATTTTCCAACACAGAATCTTAACAATTTTTAGCCACTAAAAGCACGCAAATTGCCACTTGCCATCTACATTCCTTAGTGACGTTGACACTGAAAAAAACTAACAAAGCCACATACTTGCGGACCAAAGCGCATAGCTAACTATATACATACATACATAACTATTCTTGGTAGTCGTAGAGAAATTCCAAATGAGTCATTGACAGTATGGCAGCGTTAGAAAAATACATCAACTTTTCACATTAAATAGTCGTTGATAGTAGACGAAGCGCGCAAACCGGCATGGCGAAGTAAATAAATGTCACGCAAGCTGAAACGAAGTGAGAAGGAAAGCAAACAACAAACAGATGCAAGCGGGAGTAAAAGTGCTTGGCAAGTTTGGAGTTGAGTGGCAAACAAATTGCGAAATGCGGAAAGTGGCAGAAGCAACAGATGTGATGAGTAGCGTTGGGGTTGGTGTATGTATGTGTGTGAAAAGGAAAAATAAAATGAAATTAAGGATAACATTTTATATGCACCTAATAAAAGCAATAAAATTAAAAAGCTTCACAAATACAAAATAAAAAAAAATAAAAAAATTTAGTGCTGCTCCCCTACTTCTGCTTCACAAGTTTTACTCTCGGCAAATAAATCGTTTAAGCCCACAAAAATATGTATATCAACGCGCCGGTTTGTATGTTTGCTTAGGCTGCCACACAAGTCTTTGCGCGCTTACGCCCAAACAGCCCACACAAACCACTTTTCCAAAAGTCTTGTCATACTAGCGAGATTCATTTGAAGATAGCTGGATTTGTCTGTACATGTTGAAGCATATTTTTTATGTTTGTTATTAAAGTATCTCTGTGTGTGTGTTCTTTTGTCGTCTGCCTTGCTGTATTGCATGTGTCTGTTTGCTCAACTTTTTTCTTTTCTTTTCCTATTTTTAAACTTTCCACTGCTGGTTTTTCTTGCTTCGTTTTTATGGCAGGTTCTAGCGGCTCTTGCATTGCTATGCTGGTAATGAAATGGTAAATCTAACTAGCAGCTTCTAACTAGTTTAAAATGTGTTCTTAATAAGTGGTGAAAAAAGTAGTTAAGTAGCGGTTAGTTTACACCGAAGATATATTACTTCCACTCTGACTATACTATTACCTTTCTTGATATTTATTTTAGTCCACTCTTCCATCTTCCTTTCTTACTGTTTTTCTGGTTTAAAATGTCTTCTTAATAAGTGGTAAAAAAGTAGTTAAGTAGTGGTTAATTAACACAGAAGAAGTACAGCTTGCACTCTGACTATACTATTACCTTTCTTCATATTTATTTTAGTGCCCTCTTCCATCTTCCTTCTTTACTGTCCTACTATTGTTTTTCTTTTCTTTCTCACATCCGATCTCACTATTCCATCTCCCTCTCTTTCTCTCACCGCGACTTTTTGTCCTTTTCCATCTAATTCTTATATATCGGAATTTTTTCGTACTCTTTTATTGCTCTATCTGTTTCCCGTTGTATTTTCTGCTGTTTTTTTCTTTTCTACTTATCTCTCCAATTTCAGTATCCCTCTCTTTCTTTCCTCTAGTCTTATTTTTTTATACCTCCGCCGCTGCTTTATCTTTAACCTTAACTTTATCTCTTTACTCTTAATTTTCCTGTTTATCTGCCTCTAATTCCTTATGTTACTCTCCTCTCTTCTCGCTCTCCCTTCCTCGCTCTCTTTTAAACATTCGAAATCTGTTAGAAATCTGTCTCTCTTCTCATGGAGCCTAATTAAAGTTCTCATGCTTATCTCGATCCTCATTTCTATACCGCTGCTTCCAACATTGACCAAAAGGTTCTACCCCTCATTTTCCTTACTTTATCATTATCTTCTTCTCGCTCGAACATTTACCAACCAAAAAAGCAACATGGAAATTATATTCTGTTCTCCTTTTTTCTCAAAAGCAACTCTTACCACATCCAAAGATTCAATCCTTAGCACTCAAACTGATTCCATCGTATGGTAAGCATGTGGGCTCACGAGTGGGTAGTGAGTGAGTTAAAAAAGCGTTAGAAGCATCATCGTGCGTCAACAAAAATGACATGACATCAAAGTGACTTAACTCAACTCAACTCAACACTAAATCGAGCGCGCTAAACTTCCAAACACTTTTGCAAAAACGACGCCCATGCCCAACAACTTGACTTGACTTGGCTGCATTGAGCATGACTTAACTGCACTCGTCACGCTGCCTAGACAAGTATCGTCTGCTTTCAAATATATTCATGCGCATGTATGTTTTTGTAACTTCGTAAATATTCAGCAAACTTTCCGGACTTTTATGGCTATAGCAGCTTTCCGCGTCGACTTAACTTGGCTTAAGGTGAGGTAACTGACTTTGACTTAGAAAGGTATTTACGCAGTTTTATGTTGTTGTTGTTGTTCTTTTTGTTTGTTATTCCATTTGTTGTTTGTTCACGTGTTGCTTGTCGGGTTGTTGTTGCTTTGACTATGAATTGTTGCGCTAGACGTTTGTCAGCTTTTGTTGTTACATATGTTGTCATTGTAATGAAGATGATGATGATGATGTTGATGTATTTGAATGTTTTTCTTTTGTTGTTGTGGGTATTTTTGTTGTTGTTTTTTGGAGTTGTCACAGCCAATATTTGAACTTTTTTGTTTGGCAAACTAAAGGTGTTTGGTTTTTCTTTGTTACAACAACAATAGTAGCATGTTACAAACATATTCAGGAAGTTGTATTTAGTCGTGTGTAATATTATGAGAAATTAGCAGACAGTAGCTCTTAGGCTAAATGCTACAGCATTTTTTTCTTAAATTTTCCAAAAATACCCTAGCTTATAGGTACAAAATTTCTGAGATATTTTCACAGAGAGCTTTTCTGAAAATGAAAGCTCTAATAAAGCTTTCAAAATAAGCTCCAAAAAGCTTTTCATGTTTCCTATTTCGAAATTTATTTTCCAAAAATTACCTCGGTAATACCACATTTTTAAGATGTTTTTAAAGAAAGCTCTTCTGAAAAAAAGCTCTAATAAATAAGCTCCAAAAAGCTTCACAAGTTGTATATATAGAAATTTTGTTTCATTAAAATAATTTCTTTATTTTGTTCCTAAATTTTCCACACATGTTTTAAATTTATAATTTTTTTTCAATCTTAATTCTTGTTATTTTTGTTTTGCCTTTTTTACACAAATCCATCCATATATCATATTTTAATATTTCTTACTTTTTTATCTACTTTTACTTCGATATTTTATGGAAAGAAAGCTCCAAAAAGCTTCTTTAAAAAAAAGGTCCAAAAAGCTTTCCATGCATGTTTTATATATTGCAATTTTTTTTTATTAAAATAATTTATTCTTTTTGGCTCCACCGACAAGTTTTCCACACATGTTTCAAATTTCTATTTTTCTTTTTATTAAATTCTGTTTTTTTTACTTTTTTCTCATAAATCCATCCAACTGATACATTTAAATATTTCTTACTTTTTCTTGATCTACTTTGACTTCGATATTTTAGGAAAAAAGATTCTTAAAAAAAGCTCCAAAAAGCTGCTTGAAAAAAGCTTTAAAAAACCCCTTAAAAAAAAGTTTCCAAAAAACTTCTTGAAAAAAAGCTTTAAAAAGCTTCTTAAAAAAAGCTCCAAAAAGCTTTCCGTGTTTTATGTTTCCAACTTTTTTCTATTAAAATAGTTTCTTTGTTTTGGTCCCACCAACAAGTTTTCTATATATGTTTCAAAATTATTATTTTTTTAAATTTTAATTCTTGTTTTTGTGTTTTTTTTTTATGCTTTTTTCACACAAATCCATCCTACGAACATATTTAAATATTTCTTTCTTTTTCTTGATCTACTTTTACTACGTAATTTCGCCTCAATTTTTTCCTCCTGCTTACTTTACTTCCCTGCTCTTATGTTTGTCTTCTATCCGTACGCAGTTCTTTCGTAAAAAAAACTTGAAAAAATTTAAGCGAAATTCAGTTGCCTGCTTTCTTCAAGCTTTACGTTGATTTGCGTGTACACATCAGCTCACAGCTATACATATTTACTTTTGAGCAACAGCAGCTGGCGTGTTTCTTTTAGGAATAATTCCAGATGCGTGTTTTCTTACTCAAATTACTTCAATGCCGGCATGTCAGCTGCTTTTTTGTTGCTTTCATGTCGAGGTAAAATTTTTTGTGCACTTTTCAAATTTTTTTTGCTTGTTTTAAGCTTTTTAAAGTTTTTTTTAAATATTATTTCTATTTTGTTTCTATTTTTAATTTATTCACTTCACTTATAAATTGTGCTTTAAAGTTTTCACTTCCTTCTTACAAAACGTCAACGCTGATTTATCAAGTGGCTAGAAGTTAAGACACGCAATGGCAATCAACTTCAATGCTTTTACTGTTTGAAATTTAAATTTTTTCCTAGCATTTTGCAATGCACAAATCATAGATATATGTACATATGTATATACACAATTACCTATGCACCTAAATAAATATGTATGTTGTCATAAATCCACCACATCTGTTGTCTTAAGTCATTCATGTGCGCTTAGTTTAATGATGTGTACTTAGTAATTGTGGAAAAATAAACTTCTTTGTTGTTGTCTTTTGTGTAACCGTTTTATGCATACTTTTTATTGTTGTTGCAATTGATTTAAATTTCTTACTTTCCCAAAGACAAGAGAAAGACATAAAAAGGGTTTATGCAAAATTATGGTAGTCGCTATATACTCGTAAACGTGAGTATTAAAACAATGGATTTGTTCGTAGTTGGAATATTTGTTTGTGTAGTTTCTGAGAAATGTTTATGTAGCGGAGAAGCAATAGAATTGAATTGAGGTGAGAGCTAATACAGGTAGGGAACATGCCACATACATATGTATGTATGTAGGTAGTCTGGAAGCACATGCCGACAAAAAAAGAAAAAAGTTCGTTTCTTAAGTCTTTTGTCTGGTCAATTAGTTATAGCATATGAACATATTTTTACTGAAATTCAAAGTTAAATTGACTTTACTTTTCTATTCAATCTATTCAATACAAGATTCAAAAACCGTGGTACTGCCTCGTATCTGATTCACTGTAACGAAATCCTTTACAAAACGAATTTGGAATACTATCCAGAACCAAATAAAAATTCAATCCAAAGTAAAACTAAGTCGCTTAAAAATGTATAATAAATCCATAAGCATTACGATCACTTAACAACATATTTATAAAACAAAAAAATTTTAAAAAATTAAAGGGGAGAGAAAAAAAAAAGTTCGTGTCTTAAGTCTTTCGTTTCCGAACCAGATGGTTTAATTTTTTGTTATATTATTTTATTTTATTTTATTTTATTTTTTGTTATTTTATTTTATTTGATTTTATTTTATTTTATTTTATTTTATTTTATTTTATTTTATTTTATTTTATTTTATTTTATTTTATTTTATTTTATTTTATTTTATTTCATTTTATTTGAGTTTATTTTATTTTATTTTATTTTATTTTTCTTATTTTTTTTATTTCACGTACTTATACTTTCTCTACGCTTTAATAAAAATCTCAATACATTTCGCATTATTAATAAATGAAAAAACAAAAAAAAAAAATAAGTTAAACTGAAAGCTGTGCACATGAATATCAAATTTTTAAAACCATAATTATTTAATACGTAATGCACTCTCGTGACACACTTTTGTAATACCATTAATTAATTCAACACTTGAAGCCACAGCTTTTCACTTTTAAATAACTAATATTCGATAATTATGGTAATTGCTTTTTAATTGACAATAAAAGAGTCACAAAATTGTCACGCACATGAAAAATGTTACTGAAATAATAACAAGAACAAATAAAGCAACAAAAACGGAAGTAAATATAAATTAATAAAATTACAAAATATGTAGGAAAAAGCTAAATGACGTATTCAGGGGCCACATAGGCTGGCTGAGGATGTTTTTGTTATATTTGTTATGCAAATTGGAAAATTAATTATGAAAATTGTATTAAGTTAAGGGATTTTTATAAAAAGAGGAAGCATTTTATTATTTGGAAGCAATTCATTAGTAATTTAATACAGAGATTTGTGGCAAGCAGCAATAGCAGCCAAAGTCGAGTTAAAACACAATTTTGCGTTACTAACAGCATTGTGTTTAGGCCCGATGCCTAAAGTCCTAAAAAATGGGCCATGATACTTTTTAATAATTTTTTTTCTCGCATTATGGTTATTTCAAACTAGCATGCTAGTAAATTGTTAAAATATTTCACGCATTTTCAATTTTTCACGCTGTGTGCCCAGCCTATTGCTCTCAAATTTCATCTGCTTTACGTTTATGACATTTATAACCTTCCCACGAATACGCAGATCCCACAGTGGCTTGTAAATTTGGCGAATAAAAAAGGGCAAGCAACTGGAAATATTAAATAAAGTAATTAAAAAAAGCACACAAAATGCGCACAACTCGTCATGGTGGTAGGTTTGGCTATTAGGAAAACATTTTAATTGCTTATTTAAAGCTACACGCAATTCAATTTTCATATTTTTGTAAATTCTATTTTGCCAAGTCTTTCGCATAAGATTAGCATGAAAAGAAGCGCACTTGACCTGCTAGTTGGAAGATGAGACAAACAATGAAGTGGTGGAGCGTAAGAAATATTTAAAAAGAACTCGAAGTAAAATACATTTTTTTTGTTTTTTGTACATTTAAATTAAAGTATTTTTTTATTCTAATTTAAATTTTATTTTTTTTTATGAATTTTAACTTCTGCTGCTTTGTTACTTGAACTTCTAACAGGCTTTTTAAATATGAATATTTGTTTCCTGGAAATCCTAAGTTGACTCTTTAGCGTTAAAAAACTAGAAATAGCTCAAACGAGTTTTCGTTTCCACTAACTATTTAGATGGTCTAGCAATTTGTGACAACAAAAATTTAAATTGTTAAAGCGGCAAAGCTTGTTGTAATGCGTGTAACAACAAAATAATTTGTTTTTGGCGTTTGCGGGAGCTTCCGGTGCGATAAAAGATGGTGATAAAAAGAGATCAGAGCAGGGATATGAAAAAAAAATTTCATAGAATTTTAAAGTTTGAAGTGATTTATAGTTTATATATTAGGGTGTGCTACAATTTTTTTTATTTTTTTAAGATCGTTGGAATTTGTAGTTTATAAAAAATATAAAAAAATTATCAAATTTTTAAGTGAAAATAAACTAACAATTAACAAAAAAAAATTTTTTGGTTTTTTTTTTAAATTCAGTGTTGTTTACTTCGGAATGCCACATTTACAATAACAGCTGCCAAAAACTAAAATGAGCAATAATTAGTCAGCAAATATATTCTCAAAACAAAGCAGATAAATCGGTTAAGCAACAAAAAAAAATCTATTTAAAACTATGGCAGCTGTGTAGTAGTGACATGATGAGCTCCAACTAATGCTCTAATTTGAAATAAAAACAAAAAACAGTTGTGTAGAATTAAAAACTAGAGTTTGGTATGGTTGTGTTCAATAACTTTAAAAGTTGTATCTCCTCCTCTGTTAAGCAATTTGCTTTCCACATTCATATGCAATTGCTAAAACTTGCTTTTACTTTTAAATTTTTTCATCTTTTTTCTTGAGTTGCTAGACAATTTTACTCTATGATTCAGCTGCTGTAGTAATTAACTCCATGTCTGCTTTTTAAATGTTCTAGGTATTGTGAAACATTTTTTTTTTCTAATATTTTTTCCATTTCACCTCTTCTTACTGGCACTATACCGATGTTACACTGAAAAAAATATATTTTTCTGAAGACTAAAATTTTTTTTTAAATTTTTTGGAATATATTTTTTTTTAATTTTTCAATATTTGCCAGATGGCTTAAACTTACAAAAAAAATTTTAAATTATTTCTGTACATTTTTTTTTAACTTTTCAAATGTATTTTTTGTAAAGTTTAGGTTTTTCTAACATTTGCATTGAAATAAATTTTGTTTTTACTATCAAAGTTTTTAAAATTTTTTTTTCAAAATTGAAAAGTTTTTTCTTACTTCCAACAATCTTGATTTTTTTATTCCTGCATTTCTTTCAAAATCTTTCTTTTTTTTTTAAATATTAAATTTTTTCGCATTTGTTTTTTATTTTTGCAAAGATTGTAAAACCAAATAAAAACAAATTTTTATCAGTCTCAACAGCCATGATTTGTTTTTTAAATCGATTAATTTTTTGTTTGTAATTTTTTTCAAAACTTATTTTTAATTTTTTCAGTTTTTTTTTTGTTAATTTTTCAAAGTGAGTGAAACCAATTAAAAAATGAGTTGTATTTTTTTGCACTCCTAACAAGCTTGATTTCTTTTTCAAGATCTTTAAATTTTGTTTGTTTAGTTTTTTAATTCTTTTTTGTTAATTTTTCAAAGTGAGTGAAACCAATTAAAAAAATTCATAATATATTCTTTTTGCACTCCTAACAATCTTGATTTCTTTTTAATTTTTTACAATTTTGTCGAGACCTTTAAATTTTGTTTTTTTTTTTAATTTTTTTTTTTAAAACTAATTTTTATATTTTTAAACTTTGTTTTTGTTAGTTTTCAACGTTTGTTGACCAATTAAAAAAATAAAGAAAAAATTCGACTCCCAGCAACCTTGCTTTTTTTTTCAGTTTTTACTTGTTTTTTTTTTTAATCTCTAGTTCTTTTTTCTTTTTTTCTTAAACCTTATTTTTAAATTTTTAAAATTTTTTTTTCAAAATTTATTTTCAGACATTTTTAAATTTTTTGTTTTTGATTTCCAACAAGCTTGTATTACGAAACCCAAACATCAAGTTCAACCTTTCAAATTTGCGAACTTTTTCAACTCTTTGACCTTTCTCTTCCGCATTTCTCATATCTAGCCAGCCTCACACCTACATACATCCTTACACTACATACATCCATACACTACATACAAACCCCTCCTTCGTACTATGTATGTAGTATTATCCTGTGGGAATTTATTCACCTAAAACACTGTAACTGTCATACATATCAATATCGCCTTACAATACATTCAGTGTGCCAGTGCTTGTAAGCTCGTTTCC
This sequence comes from Sphenella marginata, assembly GCA_951509765.1. NCBI lineage: Eukaryota > Metazoa > Arthropoda > Insecta > Diptera > Tephritidae > Sphenella > Sphenella marginata. The sequence continues at coordinate 101,569,160 of OX608080.1, read as the reverse complement.
GTTTTAGCTTTTTGTTTTATGTTGTTGCTTTTGTTTTGTTGCTCACCTTGTTCGCACATTTTTTTCGAGTTTTTGCTTATTGGTTTCCCTTTTGCTTGCAGTGTGAACAAAAACTGTAGCAAATTCCCTAACCACAAAATGCAGTATAAGCAAAAATAGCTGGCACTTGGCAGCATAAAAAAAATTTATTGAGGGTTGCAAAAAAACTAGCTACTACATTCATGTAAATACAACGCTGTAAATACGTTGAGTATCGATTTCATTACAAAGTGCTCTTATGCGCGTTGACCCTTTGGGAGTTTCTCGAAAAAAAAAAATGTTTTTTCTTTTTGCTGCACTGAGTAACTTGTCAGACAAATTGGCAAATTCTCATCAAGATTTTCCGTTTCTTTGTGTGGTAGCTTTTTTGCTTGCTGCGTAAGATATTTGTGGCAATTTATGATAAGCCTGGGAAGTATGTTTTTATGTTTGTGCTGGTAAGAAGATAACAATGTGAATAAAGTAAAATGATTTTTTTTTTTTTGGAATATGTGGGAGATATCTTTAAAAAAAAATTGTGGTAGTAATAAGTTCTCAAAGAACTTTGCTTGTTTTATTATTTAACATTTTTGAAAAAGTTTAATGGACTGAATGAAAAGCTCGAGGTTATATAGGAAAGTAAAAACTTGAGATTAAGATTGGAATGTGGTGCTTCTAAGATCAAAAGTTTTCAAAACTTTATGATTTTTTTAAAATTCTCAAAGAGATGTATACTTCAATTCAAAATTTTTTCAATATATTTACAGTAGAAAAGCTTTTAATACATTTTGAAATTCAAAACCTCCAAATAATATCTTTAAAAAGCTATAAGCTAGGCTTAATAAGCTATAAGAAATAAATAGATAATCCAGCCTCACCTAAGTCAATTGCCTCGTCTTAAGCTTTTTTGAGCTTTCAAAGCTCGTTTTTTTTTTTAAGAAAAACGCAGCATCTATTAAACTTTGGCTCAATATATTTTATGTATTTTATTAGAAATCGAAATATGTGCTTACATATCAAATCTCTGTCCTTGCATAGAAAGCTTTAACAAAAACTTTTTCTAAATGACCTTTTAAAATCTTTTAAGCTCAGCTTTTCTAAATACACACCGAAGTTGTATTTACAAGCTTATTAGGTTATAAACTTTAGAGCTTTATAAAAACTTTCAAGCAAAGGTGTTTTTTGGATAACAATGAAAGAATGCTGATATTTTTGGGGTTTTTGAAAGAAAAGTATGGTATTAGGTTTTGCAAAATTATTGCATGTTGTGTAGCCTTTAAAGCTTTCAGAGCTTTTTTGTGGGTAGTTCTTTAAATGAATATTCTTGTTGTATTTTTGGTTTAAATGAAAACCAAAAAAACTTCGGGTACATGTTTTGATTTTGAAGGCCTGAAGCTTTAACAATTTTTGAAGCCATCAGAGCTTTCTTAGACGGATTCGAGAGCGTATGTACTTGCATTTCTTAATATAACAAAATCAAAACTTATTCAGTTGAATTCATTGTTTTGGTATTTAGGCTCAATAAACTTTAACCATGAGCTTTTTTTAAAAGAAGAGCTTTAAAAGTGTTTTATATGAGCTTTTGAAAATTCCACGTAATTTGTGATTTCGAAATATCTGCAGCTGTATATTGTAAGAATGTAATTAATTTTTCTTTTTTTTCTTCTTTTTTTATTTCGCTACTTTAACCCTTTCAGGCCAAACTCAACATTGTAAGCATGCTGTCCTCCGTGAAATTTTCCTTTTAATAGTCTTGAGTACTTTGAAAAATTATTACCACTAAAAAAAAAAAAATAAAAAAAAATACAACAATAAACGACATTGTTTTCCACTTACACCGGAAATCACTTCCGATACTTCAAATCAATAAAGAAAACTCTGTATGATGGAGAGTAGTCATATTTTAGGGATGCCTTTTGAGCACTTCCACAAATGAAATGACAGCAAATAAATTTTTTTATTTTCTTTTTGAAACATACATATATGTATGTATTTCCTTTCAATTTTACCATATGCTCAACAAACATTCAGACAAACACTATCACCATCAGTCAGCAAAACGCAGATTTCCTCTTCATATGCATATGAATATATCCTATTAATATATTTCCTTGGCTTGTTGTTGTTTCCTTGGCTCATAGCAAAAGGCGCAATCACACAAATAGCATCCCTATAGGACAACCATTGACTGATGTGTCAGCGTATTTGCTCGAGGTGTGCGTTTGTATGTTTCCAAATTTTTTCCGTGACTGCAGAGCCACACACACATCACTTTTTGCCTCTCTCCACTGCTGCACACACTCGCCCCTCTCTCAGCGTTTCGCCTTGTTGGCTGCAGCTTCTCTGTTGCTGCCTGCTTTGCTCTGATTTTCATTGGTTTTTTTTTTTTCTTTTTTCTTTTGTTTTTTTTTGTTTTTATTTTCGTCCTTTTTGTTTTGCTTTGCTGCATGCATCAGCTCTTAGGGGGCTATTCTTGGAAATCCTTGCTAAGCTGCATGCTGCATTCAAAGCAAAACACACACAAAAACCAACCACCAACCAGTTTCATCTGTATTATCCTATCGGTCATACACTGGCCACTGAGGGAATTAGCGGACTTGTATAATATTTTTTTCCTTCTATTCTATTGCTGTGCTTGTGTGTGTGTGTCACTCAATCACTCATCTTTTTCCCACACATGTAACCTATGCGGAGGATGGTGTGCACCAAAATGCTAAAAATGTTGTGTGGCTTTGAAGCAGAAACACTGCTGACGCTACTCCACCAGCGCTCTTGTGAAACAAGTGCCCACATTACATTTAACAATGGTATATCAACATATGTTTTTTCTGATGATTTCAAGTGCAAGTAGCAAGAAAAATATGAAAGAAGTACACATTTTCTGCAGATCTGGGAAATGTAGCTCCAGCTATTACTATGCTGTTGTCAGCAGCTGCTGTTCATTACAGTGCATTTTACTACTGTTTACGCTGCTGCTGATGCTGCAGCAAGTTAGTCGTGTGTAGAGCCGGTTGCGGAGAACCCGATCATTTAAATATTCGTTGGTTTCGAGTCGTGCAGGAATATAAAAATTACTCTGAAGAGCAGACAAGAGACCGTTCGGGATAAATCATAGTTCAGTTCCAAGATAATTGAATTCAAAATTTTCGAAAATTGATTTTAGAAAAATTTAAAAATATTTAATAAGAAGAAAGGCATTTTTGAGGCATACAAAATTTATTTTAATTTAAAACAAGGCATATAAAATTTATCCAAAGAGAAAAGGTTCCAACAAGAAGTTTAGAAACCGAAGAGTGGATAAATCATAGAACAGCCTCAAGAGCCCTTGTTTAAAATTTTTCAAAAATTGATCATACAAAAATTTTAAAATATTTAATAAGAACTGGAAAAGCATTTTTAAGTCATATAAAATTTATCCAAAGAAATAAGAAATTGGCCCTTGAAAAATTTAAAAAATTTGTCCTAAAATCCAAAAATACTTTCCAGAAGAAAAAAAAATATAGAGCCCGCAAATCAAAAATACTTCAAAGAAGAAAAAATCAACAAAAAAAAGAATAGAGAGCCCTTCAGAAGAGCTACTTCACAGAAGAAAAAATCCACCAAACAAAAAATATAGAACTCTCAATTCGTTCTTAAAACCCGAAGAACTGGACTTTAAAAATTTAAAAAGTTTTTCCTAAAATCCAAAATTATTTCCCAGAAGAAAAAAAAAATAGGGAACCCTTAATTCGTTCTTAAAAAGCGAAGAACTGGCCTTTGCAATTTTTAGAAAATGAATCCTAAAATCCAAAAATAGTTCCCAGAAGAAAAAATCAAAAACTGAATAGCTGGGCGTTGAAAAATTTTAAAAATTTGATTTAAATCCATAAATACTGACTTATAATTTTTTTGAAAATTGATCTTTGAAATATTTTAAAATATTCGGAAGAGCATTTTTAAGGCATAGAAGGCAAGAAATAATTAATAAAAGAAGCTTCACTTAAAATCCAAAATTACTTCCCAGAAGAAAATATAAAAAAAAGGAAAAATATAGAAACCTCAATTCGTTCTTCAGTGTTTCAAAGCAAAGGTTCATTTACTAATTAGTAGCCAATAGGGATTTAGCCAAATAATAAATCTGCGACGCTTAAAATATGAGTTGAACTGGTACGATTGGTCCTATCTTTATAATTGGAAAATTATTTTAAATTGGTTAGAGTACCCACTCCAACTACCCGGTTCAACTCTAAAGCAAACGCTTTGGAACCGCTTCCTTACTCACTGAAAGTACGCACCACTAACTCCACAATCAAAAGCCAACAAAAAAAATAATTGCTCAGAGCGCTGCTCATTTGCAGCAAAGATGACATTTTCAGCCTACTCTTTACAGTTCTACTTCTCACTTGCTCCGCTGCTGCTTGTTCTTATTCGTACTCACATCACATATGTATGCTATCGTCGCGGTTGTTATGAATATTAAAGTGCGTATTACTTGATCTAGCATACTCAACGCAGGCATTTGTCGCAGATTTTTTTTTTTCGAAATGAAAGTCAATATCGCATATGTTTTATCGATGCCTTAGCATGTCTGTCTGTATGTAGATATCAGTTCACATAAATATATGCATCCGAATTTCTTTTGTTTTCCTCTTCTACTACCTTTTGATTTCCCAGCTCGCATATACTTTCACAGCAGCTGCTACTGCAGCACTTGTAGGCGTGGGAAATGCATTGGTGATGCGTTTTTTTTTTTTGATTTGCGTGAGAATATTAACATAGCCAGAAAGAGATTGAGCACCTTTTTCCTAGCAAAAGCAGCTGCCTGAAGGAAACGCTGCGAACAGAAGTTCTCACATTTAGTAATTTATTTAAAATTTTTTTTTTATGGATTTTAATAATTTTTAAAGTTTCTCAAATATTTTTTTTCGATAAGCTAAAGTTTTTCATTTTTTTTTTTCTATATGAATCACAATAAGCTTACTATGAAATTTCTTATAATATGGCAACTCTTTTCTAAACAAAATTTCGACTCAAATGTTTTTTCAAGTTACTATACAAATACTTAAAAATTTTAAAAGATAATAGCTGTACTTTTGGTGAGAAATTCCATACAGTCTTACTTAACAATAAATAAAATTCTTGTTTTTAAAATTTGTGGCAACTCTACTCTATAATTTTTTTTACTTTAAACATGTTTTCAAATAGTCTCATAATAAAAAAAAATTTAAGAGAAAATAGTTGTATTTTAACTGAGAAATTCCTTACAGTCTTACGTGCAAATAAACAAAATTCTTGTATTTGAAATATGTGGCAACTTTAGTCTATACATTTTTTTACTTCAAACCTGTTTTAAAATAGTCTTATTAAAGTCACTACAAGCATGAGCATTTGATGTAAAAAAAGCAGATTAAGGCGCTCTTATAAAAACAGCAACAAAACTGCGACGAATTTATAAATAAAAAATTCAAAATATGTGGCAACCATTTTTCAGTAGAAAGCAACACGTTTTTGAATTTTTTTTTCGTAATTTTTGGTACGAAATAGTCAAATTAGCAGTGTGAAAAGTAATGTTGCACTGATGAGTTCAGGACAATACCAAAAATACGCTTAATGACAGATGTTTGAAATAAGTGCAAGTACCTTAAATTGACATTAGGTGGCAACACTTTTGCTAACAAAAATTGATAAAAAACTGTTGAGGCCGTATTCTTCTGTGTTGTTAGTAAGTATACAAGCTGGATGTGTTGCTGTTACAACAACAAAATCAAAAGGAAAAAACTAAATATCTGAGAACTTCAGTTAGTTAAGTGGCAACACCTTTTAGAATAACGGCGATCCCCCACTCCACTCCACTCTAATTTAAAATTTAAATTCTTCACTACAATGAAAATACAATACTTTTCTTGAAATCAATATGTGTGCAACCATGGAAAAATGGGCTGTGCCACGCCTTTGAATTAGAGGAAAGATGTGTGCTTACCCAGTTAACATTTTAATAAGCAAAAAGGCATGTGAACCCCATCAACACCACCAGAAAAACCAACAACACAATTTTCACACCCAACTCAGTGAATGCGCACTAACAATAATGTGAAAGAGGTGTTTTCATTTTCACAAGTACGCCCACGAAAACCCTCGGCAAATATGTAGCTATGTATGAGATACAGAGCGTGAAAAAAATAAGAGCGTAAAAATCACTTTGCGGTTAGTGAAACGTATAGCGGAAGGTGTGTGTGAGCACTGCAAGAAGGTGTGAAAAAAGGCACACAAAAAAGTGCAGGTGTCTAAGCGAAGGTGAAGTACAAAAACAAAGCAAACTAAGCTAAGATGCTGCACCACGCTTTTGTTGTTGTTTCTTGCCTTTAATGAAAAGTGCATCCACGTCACTCACATTGCATTGTTTTGCATGGGAATTCATGTCGTCTTTCACTGCCTGCAGCTCAACTGAGCTCAATGACTGGCCGCATATGCGCCACAAGCATAACTTTTACTTGGCATTTGTGGTTTTTGGGAGAAAAGTGTTGGAAAGCCATACGTGCATAAGGTTTTATGTTTGAACTTATTTGATGCCTACTTTGAAAGTACTTAATGTGATTAATGATTGTTGATAAGAGTTTAGTTGTCGGTAGAGTATGGATTTAGTTGGGCTGCAACAAAGAGGTTCAAACAAAAAACAAAATACAAAACAAAAAAAAAGCTTTGAGCCTCATAAAATCCATTGTATTTTATAGCACATACCTAGTATCTCTAACTACTCAAATGTAGTTTAAAGTCGATTCGCGGTCGGTAGCTGCGGGTTACCCTTGTGGCCATTTGATGAGATGATTAACAAATGGGGTTGCTGCTGGAGGTTATTAATCTGTAAATATTTAAATGCAATTAAAAACAAGTTTGAGCTTTTGTAAGGCAATTAAAGCTTATCGTTTGTTTGATTTTTTTTTCTTTTTTTTTTTTTGGTAAGATTCAAATAATTTTGTTTGTTTTGAAATTTAAATTTTTTTAGTGTTTTTTGTTTTATGATTGATTAATTTTGATTTTTTTTAAGAATGCAATTCAGTTTCGAAATGCTTTAGTTACAGTGTCGGTTGGAAAAAGTGCAGTGAAAATACAAATGAAAATATTTTCTTGCTCTTTCTTTTTATTTAAAATGTAGTAAATTTGTAACGGAAATCCCAAAAAAATTCATTTCGAAAAAAAAGCCATAAAACTAAAAAATTGTTGGTATAAAAACACAAAACAAAAAGGTTGGTCGTCATGAGCGGTCTCACACACTCTCAAGATCACTGAGACTATTATTCTCAAAGTCGCTGTCACTGTGACTGCCACTATCACTTTCACTTTTACGGTTCTTTTCATCATAACTTATTTGGTTCTTGTGTTGGTCACAGTTTCCGTATTTGTTGTCACTGTCTCTGCTACTATCACTGCGCCTGTAAATGCAATAGTCACTGTTACCATAATATTAGCTGTCACTGTTATCATATACCTCTCCATCATGTCACTGTTATCCTCTAATTACATCTGTGGAAGGCAGATTCCCAAACTTATAATTTTGAAAATATATCACTTTTTTGGTCACTGTCGTTATCGCTGTTAAGGTTACGGTCACTATTATTGTCCCATTTTTGATACTTTAATCACGATCAGAAAAATTATTTCGAAAAAAAGCCGTAAAACTAAACAAATTTTGGTATAAAAATACAAGAAAAAAAATTAAATTTTGTCACTACCGCTATCACAGTCAAGGTCACTGTGAATATCATTTAAAAGGTCATTGTCATGCTTCTTTTCATTCTGACTTATTTGGTCACAGTTACCGTATTTGCTGACATAGCTGTCATACTCAGTTTATAATTTTGGAAATGTATTACTATTCTAGTCACTGTCGCTATCACTATCAAGGTTGCGGTCACTATTATCGTCACAGTCTTAATAATGTCATGGCTACAGTTCCAGTTACTGTCACTATTCTGTATATGCTTTTTTTTTGTGATCACTATGATGGTCACTATTACAAGTTCCAACACTGTCACGGTTCCTGTCGCGATTTTCAACGCTATCTTAATTACGATCACAATTCTCATCACTCACATTGTAACTTATGGTGATGGCTCAGGTAGCCTGTACTTAAATGTTATTAATAATTAGTATGAATTTACAAACAAATTAGGTACACTGCAAAAAAATATATATTATCATAACTTCTTTGTTGACTACCTCTGTTTTATCTATAATCACTATGTTATCTCTATCTAAAATTTCAGAGTAATTTAAGTTATATAAAAAACTCTCTTACGCTTAGTAAAACATTAAAATTTTTCTCTTTTCTTTCCAGGTAATTTATAAAATAAAATTTACTCTACATTGTCAACAACAAGTTTCGATTCCACAAATCAGGCCACAATTTTTGAGGCGGCGTATATATCGAAATTAATTTTACCTACATACGCACAAATTTAATTTATGTTTGTATCAAGGTATGTACTCGTACATATGTATGTATGTAATTCGATATCTCTTATCTTTGCACTTCAGTCAATCTTTTTATGCGCATTTGTTCAACTTCCTGTCAGCATTAGCTCATTACATAAGGATTTGATTTATTTTAGGAGCGAAATTTTGAATATATGCAGGTGGTTGAAGTAAGAATTTTTTTTCTTTTTCATTTGGACTAGTTGAAAGCAACAACAACTAGAACAAGCATTTAGGCTATCGACAAATTTTTATTCGCAGAAAGTTTTCATACACAAAAACATTTTCCGGCGAAAACCTTTTCACCGTGTCCAAAGCATTGATTCTTTTTATATATTTAATAGCTTTAAGCTGTGCAAAATGTGCGGCATTTTTAAAATTGAAAATTCCTGACAGGATATTTAACATTTTATTTGTCTGCTTACATATGTAAGCTTGTTTGCATTTTGCGATTTGACTATAAAAATGTTAAAGATAAAAAAACAAACCCAAGCAACCAAATGGAAAATGAAAAAGTGCGATTAAAATAAAAAAAAATAAAAAAAATTGAAATAAAAAAATAACATTGAAATATACCGTGGAAGTGTGTAAAGAAAAATATCCTGAAATATTTGTATACATATCTCTACATACACTTACACACACCTACGTTCACACATACCTATCGTAAATATTCGTAAAAAAATATGCACATTTAAATGACTGATAGACAAGCGAGTACAATGCATGTGATGAGGAATTCGACAGGCCATGTGTTATATATCTATATGCATGTATGTGTATTAGGGTGCTCCATTTTTATGCAAAATTTTTTTCTAAAGGTTCGTTTATTCTTGCTTTGTAGGATTAGCTCACTTGTAGGGGAAAATTAAATGTCTGCTTACCTTCGATTTTTAGTTTTAAACAAAATTTTGTTTGCCTGAAAAATGAGTTACTACGTAAGTACAACAATACCAACAACAAGTTCTAAATAAACCGAAACAATTAAGCTTTTTTTTGCTCTAATAGTTTATGCTATCAGACCTGTTAAGTAATGATTACTAATCGTAATGAGTAGTAATTTAAATACTTTGGTTTTAGTTTAAAGTAATCAATTCTTTTCAAGTACAATTACATTTTATCAATACGTACTCGAGTACAACTACTTGTAATTGAATAGTAATTGGAATTACCATAAATTACCAAAATTAATTGAAAGGAGTTGAAAGTAGTTGACAAAGTAGTTGAAGTACTTTTGCCAATTGCTTTCAATTATTTTCAATTACTTTCAAGTACTTGATAGATACCATTTTTATGTATTTCCAAAAATTTTTGAAATACATAAATATGGTATCAAGTACTTGAAAGTAATTGAAAATAATTGAAAGTAATTGGCAAAAGTACTTCAACTACTTTGTCAACTACTTTCAACTCCTTTCAATTAATTTTGGTAATTGATCGTAATTCCAATTACTATTCAATTACAAGTAGTTGTACTCGAGTACTAATTGAATCTCAGCTGAAAAGCAATTACTATTTAATTACAAATACTTTATGAAGTAATTGTAATGAGTAGTAATTGTACTCGAAATTTAACAGGTCTGTATGCTATAAATAGAGCTTTTGTGCTCCCTTCCCTACTCATCTCTGGTGCTCTCTTTCTCTCTTTATTTTGCATTCAACAAAAACTTCTCTTTCCTTATTTTCAACGTCTACCTTTCCACTTCCACAACCCCTAAAATACTCTCATATCTTTAGCAAACACTTTGTAAGAAGTTGTAAATTTATCTCTTTTCACTTTTAAAGGCGTGTCACCGCCCACTTTTCTCTTATAATTTATGAAATCCACACTATACCCTGTTTGCAGTTCATAACCCAAAAATTTCATAAAATCACAGAACACTATTTTCAAAAAATAAATAAAAATTATTACCCTCAAAATGAAGCACCCTATCTTGCATATCTAGCAAAAAAAATATAAAAACAATCTATCATAAAACAACGCTAAGTAAATATATGCAAACACAAACATATTTTATTGGTTTAGGTAAATGACAGGCAATCAAATAAGAGCGACACAAACAAAAATTCCAGTAAAATGCACGAAAAGCAAGCAAAAATGAAATGAAATGTAGATAATAAATGCAAAATAAAACAAATCATAAAAGGTAAAAAAAAAACAAAAAAAAAAAATAAACAAATAAAAAAAATTTTTACCAAATTGCGCCCGCACATCAAAGTTTAAAATGCGCGACAGGAAGATTTGAAATGCAAACAAGCCACGGATAAGCGTCCGACGCTCAAGCAAAGCGTTAAAGCATGATAGAAGTTGAGGGTAGGTGAGAGTAGGTAGCAGTGTTTTTTCTCTCTTTTTTTTAATTTTTATTTTTTTTTAAATGCATAACTTTGTTTATGGCTGTTTGTTTGTAGAAATGGGGGGCATTTCGTGCTAAAATGGCTAAAATTATGTTTCGTCATTTTTGAGCTTTTTTTTATAATTTTTATTTTAACAATTGTATGCCCTTAAGCTTAAGGTGAGAAGATCTATTTGGGAAATTCCACCGTCACTTACGTTACATCGCAAGTAAAATTGTATGATTCAAACTCAAATTGCATTACCATTTGCACGTTTTAGTACACGAAAAATGGTTTATTACTTGGAGTTTAGCTACTCAAAGCTGTTATGCCTAAACTTTTTATTTAAATTCTAAAAACATACTAAATACGGACTAAAATTCCGTCGTCACTGACGTTACAATTTTAGGACTAGGGGTTTTGGGCACCGGTGATTAATCAAATTTCTGCGAAACCCCTTGACAGACTTAAATTCCAATGTTTGGGAGATTATTAGAAATAGAATGAAGTCTTTATAAAAATCTTTGTTATTAGGACTTTTATAAAGATGTAGCATGCATAGTTAATTATGTACCGTCACTGACGTTACGTAAAATTCGTCACTGACGTTACCTCCGAAGTAACAGAAAAAAAGCCGACTAGGTTTTCTTTTATGGACGTGATAACAAACAGGTCAATTGATTTATTGCAGAAAATCGTGAAAGGGTTTATCTTCAGGTGTCCTTTGCTAAGTTTAGACTTTTTTTTAGCTGGTTTTGCTCATACGCCAAGTATTAATTGTATTACAAGAAATGTGTTGCATTAACCACCAAATATTGTTGGAGTCTATTGTGTGGAATATTTATACATAGACATACGATATATATACAGAGGATCTTTACGTTTTAATAAAATAAAAAAAATAGAAGCAAAAATAAAAAGTTTGTTTGAAAAGGTGGGTAAGAACGTAAGCGTTCGTCACTGACGTTACAAAAGCGCACCGGTTTTTTTTAGATTGTATACTATTTTAAAAACAAATTTACTTTACATAGTTTATGTAATTACCTTGTAGATGGAGAATCGAAGATTTTAAATCGATTGGCAGAAAACTATATATTTCATGCAATAAAATGCTTATTTTCGTCACTTACGTTACAAAAAAAAGCGCACAACAATATTTTTTTTCTACACCCAAAAATGTTTGGGCAAATTTTTCATACTTTTCAAAATTTCACTAAGAATTAAAATAAAAGTAACATGTAATGCCTGGTTACTAAGACTCACACAGCATAACAAATATAAAGTAGTTTCTTAACACGGTATTTAAGAACAAAACAAAATTTTTTTTGGTTGTCCTAAATAGTTTAAGAATATTTAAGTTAGGCTTATGCGAATGTCATTCTGGCATTTATTCATCATGATTTAATATATTTACAACAACTTAGCCATATTACCAACTTAAAAATAAAATGTTGGTTTTTTCGCTTTCATCAATCTCTGCCATGGAAATTCCCATTTATATTTTAATCAAAATTAATTATCGAAAAACAGTTATAAGGTATTAGAAATGAAGCTAAAAAATATTTTAAAAATCATCAAGCCCGATAAACTTGGGTTTTTCTACCCACCAAGAGCTGCTTTTTCCATTAGGCCACTTTACTCCTTCTGGTCCTCAAGAGAACCACTTTATTTGCTATACTATTTCCCACGGAATGCCCCCTTACATTTATCTTATATACAAATATGAGGGAAAACGGCTTCGCAATTTCTACAGCTCGTGAAAAGGTCTTTGGCAAAAACGTAAGGTAGAAGATCTTTTATGCCACCGTTTTTTTGCTCTAGACGTTTGTAGCAGGACAATGGCGCTTCTTAAAAGGCAAAACGGCCTTTTGTGCTATTTTTATACTTCACTTCAGCGTACAAATAAGTGGCATTTGCATATATGTATATGTATGTCTGTATGTATGGACTTTGGATTTTTTATTTCACATAGCTTCTGCAAATATTCTTTTAGCGCTTTGTCGGACGCTTGATCCAGTACGTTGAGTGCAATTTTTTTTTTTTTTTTCAATTTTAGCATTTTTTCAAATGTTTGCTTTATGAATTTTTCTGGTATTTTGCAAATGTTATGTGCTTTGATATTGCTACCTGAAGCCGTTTTACATTTATGCATGTTTGCTAAGTAAATATTCATAAATAAAGTGGTTTATTAGGAATAAGCGAGCGATTTGATATTCGCAAAAAAATGTGGTTGAGAAACATTTCTTTTTTCCTTTTTTTTAAATTTTCATATTTGCGCTTAAATTCATGGGGTTTATGCAGCTAAGCCTTTTGTGCTCGTTAGTTTTTCTTGTGTATTGCTCTTCGATAGAATTAATATTAGATTACAATTTTGCGCATTTGAGTTTTTTTTTAGGAATTGGGTAATGTGCCATAATATCAATGGAATTAATGTCAAATGGAATTAATGTCAACTTAATTTTCAGAATGAACGTCAGTGACTTCATTTAACTTTAAATGGAATTAATTTCGAAGTGAATTAATGCCAGATTGTTTTGAGAATTAATGTCATTGACGTTAATTCTCTTTGACATTATGACACAACTTTGATAGAATTAATATAAGATTACAATGTTGCGCATTTGAGTTTGTTTTAGGAATTTGCTAACGTATCATAATGTCAATGGAATTAATGTCAAAGGGAAATAATGTCAAATTATTTTAAGAATTAACGTCATTGATTTTAATTATCTTTGACATTATGACACCTCACCCAGAAAATTTGTATGATTCCTCAATAATAATGACGAAAAAGAATAATCTGAATGATATAAATACGATTTTATCCCATTTTTCTAAAATATGTTCCACTCTGGGCATCTTTATTGCTCAAGAAATTTTTTCAAAAAATGTTAAATCTCTAACTTAATATCTGCTCTTTATGCCCTGATTAAAGTTGAAAAAATTTCAGGTGCGCCTAAAAGCATGCAATATTTAGCTGTATGTTCTTTAGAAGCCAGCGATACCGCCGGCACCGTTTGCTTGCAGTCGCTAGGGTAACCGGAAGCTTACTAATAATGGCATACTTTTAGGCGCTCATTGTGATTTCTTAAATTTAATTTGGGTATAAAGAGCAGAATTGCTTAAATCACCAAAAAGTATGCTTTTTCCTTCATATATCCTTCCCTTCTATCGTCTTTCAAGTCAATATAAGTATTATCAATGATTAGTATTAGAGTTGACCGTTTATAAGGAAAAACAAGTGTCACTGAATCTTTAAATAAAAAAAAAAATGTTTTTCCTAATAATATAGTCAAAAATATAGAATTATGTTTATATCGTCACTTGATTGAATTTCCAATCTGTTCAGCAAAGCGTATCCGGAAAATGATACCAAAGCAACAAATCAAACTGGTATCAAAATTCAAAAGAAAAAGAAAGGCGAGCCGTGTAGCCATTTAACGCGGTTGAATGAACTTTTGATGTTTAAGGAAATACTTTTTGACACGAAAAATTAAATGAAAATAATATTAAGCACAAACACACACACCCATTCCTAGACATATTCATAGGAAATGTGGTGTCTAGTTGACCATCCCCAGACACCCAATGCGATATTACTTCCTACAAACTGCGTTATGATTTCCTTAGCCAGTTATTCTGCGGAAAATATAATTTGATTAAGCATTTACATAATAAATATAACATTACAATGTAGTTATGTTATGCATTACGCCGCATAAGGATTCCCCCACTTTTACTCTCAATTATTTGTCAACTGGCTGCCACATTTATTTTCCTACGGAGGGTGTGTCTGATCGTCACTTTTTAGTAATTTTGGTCATTTAATAGAAGTGCTTAAGGCTACCAAATTTTCCACTTTCACATTTTCTTTTGTAATCTGTCCTGTACAGAATTTGTAGCTGTCATTCGTTTAGTATTTTTGGCTATGAACTTTGTAGGGAGTGGCTTTGACCTGAAGCAAATTAGATAGACATTACTTACTTGAAGAAGAAAAATTGTCTGCCATTAAATTTATCGCTTGTTTGAGTGTACATCCACTTACCCTCCTGTGTGTTTGAGGGGTTCCCCAGTGACGTTTTAGGTGTGGCTTTTTTTGAAGAGTGAATTTAATGGAAATTGTTGGCTATTTTGCTGAGTCTAGCGAGTTGTGGGTGTGTGGAAGAACAAAAGATTTAAAGAGAAATTGTTGGTGAATCGTTAAAGTTCTTACTTACAAAACATTGAAGGTTTAAAAGTGAAAGTAAAAATAGGTGTGGAAGGCTGAGAAAGGAAAGAAAGTGAAGGGAAGCAATGTAGAAATCGAACCCGGAACCGAAATCGAAACCGAAGTCGAAACCGGAGTCGGAACCGAAGTCGAACCCGGATGCGGAACTAAATTCGAAGCGTAACTGAACGCGGATCAAAACTGGAAAATGAAACAGCAAACTATTTGCTTTTCGGAGACTAAGGTGAACCCGAATGCGAAACCGAAACCGGATCCAAAACCGAGTTCAGAAACAAAAGCTGGCACGAATCCTTAAAATAAACTAGAATAAGATACAAATTTGAATTTAGAACAGAAGTCGAACCCGGAATCGAAATCGAACCCGAAACCGAACCCGGATAAAAATCGAAAAATCCGGGATCAGGAACAAAACTTGACAAGAATCCTTAAACTCAAGAAAAGCGAGATACAAATTTAATCTCCGAACCGGTATCGGGTCTGATCCTGAAACCGAACCTGAATCCAAATCCTTAAACTATAATAAAATAAGATACAAATTGGAATTGAAAAAGAAAACCGAACCCGAAAACAATACCGAAACCAAACCCGGCTCCAAATTTTAGTTCAGACACAAAAAACACGAACCTTTAAGCTAAAATGAAGGAATATAAATAATAATAATAATATTAAATGAAAATAAAACAAGATACAACTTTGAATTCAGAACCGAAGGCGAATCTGGAAACGAGACAGAACCCGGATCCAAATCCGATTTCAGAAAAAAACTTGGCACACATCTTTAAACTAAAATAAAATATGGCACAAATTTGAATTCATGAACCGATAACTAAACCCATCCCGAACTTTAACTAAATAAAAAGCTGCATCTTATACGAACCCGGAGTAAAAATCGAAAAAGGGAAACAAAATTGTTATAGAAACCGGTACTACAACCGGACCAAAACCAAAGCCCAACCCATAATTGCAACTGCCTAAGCGTGACCAAAACCTGAACTGCAACCAGACAAGCGCTAGCTTAATCTGCATCAAAGTCTGCAAGGCGCCAAAACTAAACTCAAAGACCAAATCAAGAAACTATTCTTAGATCTAAGCAAAAAAGACTTGCTTTTATCTATAAAAAGACCACTAAACTTCCGCACTGTTGCCACCAGCTGTGGAATGTTGACGATTTCCTTTGCGTCTTAGCACAATCCAAATCCATTTAGCGAGCGCACTAAATACCGATTAGCTAACTTCCCTAAATTAATGACCAATAGACATTGCTTAAGTAATTTAATAAAAACAAATGAGCCAACAGCGACTAAGACTGTTGATTATATAGCTCACATGAATTTGTGTGTGAATAAGCATTTTTTGTATTTGGCAAGAAGAAGTTAATTAAGTTCAGAAGGAAAATGTGAAAAAAAACTATTTCAAACCAGTTGCAATCGATTCATATGCAATTAATGATTCCAAGAATGAAAAAAAAAAAATTCTTTGAGAAAAAATTTGCATAGCACAAAGTTGAAGTAAACAAAGACAAAGAAAAAAGAGCAAACAGTGATATGATTGGGTATGCGCTTTGACATAGAGTGTGGCTTACTTAAAAAGAGTTGCCACCTTTACAAAAAAATTATACTCAATACTATGAAATCAGGATCATACAAAAGCAAGAAAACTTACAAAATATAATAACATAATTTAATAGTAATAACATAATTTAAAATACGAGTATGATAAAAAAAATCTATAGTTATCGAAAAAATTTATAAAATAATCGAAATAGTAAAGCGAATCGATAAGAGTCGAAAATAAAACGATAAATGTAGATTAAAATTATCTCTGAAGGAATAATAACGAATCAAAAAACAAGAAAATTATAAAACGTAAAAAAAATTAGAGAGTGTAGAGAGTTATCGATAAAGTTTATATAAATAAATTTAAGTGCTAAAATGGTGTAGTCAAACTGGATAAAAATGAAAGAAAATGCTAAAAAGTTTATTACATAAAGCGGCAATGAAAACTTGGATAGAGATCGGTTAGTAAAGGAAACCTGAAAAACGTTAAGTGTTTTAGTAAAAGTCGTCAACAAATCATATAAATACATTTAAAATTGACAATAAAGATATTGATAACCATAGTAATGGAAAATTTAGGGAAATATCGATATTTATTAGCAATGATCGATATAGTTCGATAAAAAAATACTTAAAATTTTCAATAAAAAAAAAAAAAATATTTGGAGTTGATAAAAATGCAAGAATATATCAAAATTGGCAATAAAACTATCGGCAACTCTAGTAATCGGAAATGATCGATTTTTATCTTTATTTGGAATATCGACTTTTATTTGGAAAAAACGATATAAATTTGAATTGCATTTTATTATTTTTCTTGAGAAATTTCGATATAATTTTATCGATTAATATTTTGCAAAAAAAATTTATGTTTTCCAAATAAAAATCGATATAAATCGGTAAAAAATATACCGAAGTTTCTCTAGAAAAATAAAAAAAATTCAATTAAAATTGACAATAAAGCTATCGATAACAATAGCAGTAGGAAATGTCGGGAAATATCGATATTTATTAGCAATAATCGATATAATTCGATAAAAGCATATTGTAATTCCTCAAGAAAAATAAAAAAAAAATACAAATATTTGGAATTAAACGGATCAGATATATCATAAAGGATAGAAAATCCAAGCGATAAAGGTACCGAAGCTGCCTTTTCACTGATTTTTTTGACAGCTGAATATTTTTCCTGGAATTGTCCATATATCATACATAAATATGTACGCTAAGTCTAAGTTTAGTGGTCATATATTCACCACAGCCTTGTTTCACATACATATTTCTTACAAACATTTTTATTAATACACAGTGGAATGCAAAGCAAGTCAAACGCATTGCAAGTGAATAACGGTGTTGTTGTTGTGGCATTGCGGCAAGCGGATGCAACATCAACCGGTTCACACATGTATAGGTACCAACGACTAGCGACGCATGAGAAGTGCGAAATTGAAGCAAATTTTATTTATTTTTTTTTTTTAATTTGATTTTTTATTTTACCCACCAATCTAGTTCAAAGATAGATAAGAATCAAAATCACAGATTGACATTAAAATAATTATCAAACGCTGTGGCAAAGTAGAAAACAAGTTGAGCAAACATGCGATGGAAGGAAATTGTTGAGAAACTTGCATAGCTGCACGCAAAGCTTGTGATAAATACTTACGACAAGGAATGCAATGCCAAGCTGGATTACCACTTACTTGCACTCAAGCACGCCTCGACATTCTCATACGCACGCAACTGTGGCAAGTTCTATTAATTCCATGCGGAAGTGCAAGGAAGTACGCCACTGCTGGCACAACATTTCCTGCCAACGCAATTAAAAACAAAGGTAAACCAACAAGTTAACAGCATCCACATCATCTACACTTGCTGCGACGCACACATCAGACATCCAGCTTAATGGGTAGCCTGAAAGGTGTGCATGATACCTCAGCAGCAGCGGGAACACTCGTTGCAGGCTATGTGGCACTCGTTGCACAACCTCACATCCGGTATAGAGGAATTTTGAAAATTATTAACATTCGTGCATCGGTGGCGTAAAAGCACGAGACAGGGCGTGAGTTGTGTGGAAGCGTGGCTGCAGCAGACAGCCGCAAATGGCAAGCGGCGAGCAAAAACGCATTAGAATTTATTAAGTTGCTGTTGAGTGCTCATTTATGCTCAACTTAATGAGTTTGTTGTCACTTTATGGCAACAACAACAACAAGTGTAGCAATAATTTTGAGTTGTGTACAGTGCGCGTCAAAAGTAAGGCTACTTTGAATATACTCGAGGAAACACATACAACGAACGAGTGAGAGTAAGTATGATTGTCAATTGACAGCAGAGAAAGAGCTGCTTGGCAGGGTTGCAGTTGGAGCTTTTTTCCGAAGCGGGTTATTTAAGTTTTTTTTTTAAGAATCAGGAAGGGAATTATGCCTCCAAACCATTCGAAATGAAGCATATAGCCCAGGGTATTTTATACCAAAAAGTTTCTTCGGAAGTTAATTGTATTGTACTAAGAGCTTTTCAAGCTTTAAGCACATTTAAGCAGAGCAAAAAGACTCGTCCGATTATTCCTTATTTTTTTGAATTCAAAATAAGCTTCTACCCAGCAGATTTTCCTATCAACTCCTGACTCTGGCAGCAGAGATATGTGAACGTTCTCAAAAAGCTTGAAAAAACTAGCCAGAGTATGACTCCACCATCTTCACGAGCATCTAATAAGAGTCACTTATCGCTTAGTTAAAACAATGTTGACTCTCTTATGACGCTTAGCGTAGTCATTAACTCATTTGCTCTCATGTGCTCCCTCTGTGTTGCTACCTTCTAAGCAAACACAGCCAACTGTCGCAATTTATACCCCACTCATGCAGCTGCAGCAAATGTGCGGAAAATTTGTTTCCCCCCCCACACACTCAGCAGACAGTTTTAACTCGTTAGGCTCCCTTTGCGCTTGCTTACAGCTTCCCTCTCCTCGTTTGTTACTTTCATGCAATCTTTTGAGTTTTCCACGCTCTTTTACTTCCGCAAAAAAAAAAACTCTTGTCTGCACTATGCTGTGAATGTTGTTGTAAGAAATTGTTTCAAAGTAGGAAATGCTGGCACTTTAAGCTTCCTGTTGCCATCAACCGAACGTTGTTGTTGTGCTGGTTCTTCTTCACTCCTCGGCTGTGCTGTCAATAACTAAGAGCTGGATGCCAGTCAAATGCCTATACAAACGAAGTAGACACACCCACACATATACACACACACATACACATATACACATTTGTACAGAACACTATTAAAAGTTCGTTTTATGTGTAAATGTTTGTATGTATGTGTGTCTACTTTAGCTAATAAATGTTGCAAGTAAACGTTCAACACTGTTGCCATTAATATGCATCAAAATTTTCTCGATGGAGATAGAAGAAGAAGCAGCAGCAACAGCAACATAAAAGTATGCGTAGATATGACAACAAGAGCAACAACAACATTTCATATGTCATTAGTAAAGGCTTGAGGCTATTATCGGCAAATGATTTTCTTATGATGTCGTCGGTGACAGGAGCAAGCAACTACAACAACAAACTAACAAAAATACAAAAACAAAACATACAACAACAAACAGAAAAAGTATAGTAGTGAGAAGTCTCTTAAGTAAGCTTTAGGGACAAATATGTTTGTGTTGTTATTCTTCAGTTATTATTATTCTATCGATATTTTGCTTGAGTATTTTGCATCAGAATTTGCATATGATTATCATTGCATATTTGCTCAATAATGACTTATTTAATTATGTCTGCGGGCAGTATTATGCATCATGTTGCCAACTCTATACTTAATTTCCTGTGTTTATATTAGTTTGCTTGGAAATATGCCATCAACAGCTAGTGGACTGAGAGCAGTTTGTTGAAGTGATATTGAAGGCTAAGTGAAGCACTACTGAGGATATTGAAGGTTTTAGAAATTTGCTTTGATTTTCTACGAATTAAATTGATTTTTATAGCGTCCTTCAAGCTCTATTAATAAATATTTGTAATAGAAAATGTGAAAGAAAATGAAAGATAATTAAAAAATTGCAATTTCGGTGCATAATTCATGCTAAAATTCGTTACTCACATATCATGTGACTTTTTATCGCATGATGCTAAATCATAAGTATTCGATATTTTAGTTAGAACTCTTGATTAGTGCACTTAAATATAAAAAATTATCGTTTTCAATGAGTGATGCCACGTCATATGTTACTTGCGATGTTATATCATATCATGATATTATCTTAAGTTGTGAAATTTACTCTCTATTGCTAAGCGAATCAAGAAAAATAGCAACGTTTTTCTCAGCAATAATATTATTAGGTTATTTAAAAGAGGTGAAGAGATATTCCCTTGTAACTCTTACAAAATAAAGTGATTTGTGCAGCATGTGATATTTTATCAGATCACATCAGATGGTGCCAGAGCATAAGATTTTGTCAAATCATGCGGAATCAGATCTTAATAAATCATCACATGGTAAAATTCATGTACGAAATACATTTGAAAGCGGTTAAAAAAGAAATCAATGTTATACCAGGTGACATGATGATCACGTGTGATATTTTTTTGTGTGATTTCAAATATTTAAATTAATTATACATGTATGCTTATCGTTGTTGATGCTGTGGCAGTTTGATTTTATGTATATTACAATGAAATCAGCGCATCTATAAATCAGTTACGAAGTGGTTCGAAAACAGATCATATCACTTTGATGACGTAAACACTTGATATGATATCACATCGTGAAAACAGCGGCTGGTAGAAAGAAAGCAACTTTACTCATTTCAATAAAAGAAACAAGATAAGGGAATAGAGCAAATCAAATTAGATGATATACACTAAGAAATCATTGCAGTATAACCCTGAAATCGGGTAGCACGGCACCACGTGATGAAGGTCTGATCACTTTAATATAAAATTAAAAGTCTAATCAATATCAAATTCGTGGATTTCAATCAACAGACACCACCTGAATTATCACAATCAAACACAAAGTTTGAGCGTGTGTATAACTTTGTAAGACATCACTTAGCTTAAAGTCATGTCATATGATGTTACTTGTGATTTAGTGATGATACTGAGGTGATGTATTAACTTAAGAATTTTTAAAGCTTTAAAACTATTATTGTTGTTATATCGAACAGAAAGCCGAGGCTTACATGGCAACACGTAAGGTCAAGACATCATATGATATTAAAGTAAAATCAACAGGTATAAAAATGTCACACCAAATTCCCAAAACCACAAACATAAAATCACATCATGTCTTCATATTATCAACTGCTGTGAACGGCGCAAAAATTGTCTTTCCGCTTACAAATTCACACTAAAGCTATTCAATGCTCCCACATGAACAAATTTTCCATGCAATATCACATCAACAATGAAATTTTCCACAAAATCACAATGAAATGTGAAGCCACATGATGATTTTTGGGCTACACTGGAAAAGCCACATAATAGCCTTAAAATGTTGATAAAGCACAAATAATGGTAGAAAATTAAATAAAAGTGTAAGTGAAATGAGCGCAATTTACCCACACATTTAAAAATGTCACCAGTTGACAGCATGCAGGCCACACAAAATTTCGATTGAATTAAATTTTACGAAATAACAAAAAAACCAACAAACTCAAAATAGCAGAGAGCAGCAAACAAAAGTTGGTATGAGCACACACACATATGTAATGTTTTAAAACAAAAAGCAACAATAATAAAGTACAATTGCAGGTCTCATAACAAATCATGTAACCAAAAAATAAATTTCCAACGAAAAATTGCAATGCAGCGTAAAATGACAATTTGTGTTGTGCAAGTGTTTGTTGTGCGGCTGGATATTATGCAAATGTAAAATTGATACTATAACAAAAATACATACATACAAATGAATAAATTTTGAAAATACAAATTTCGTAACAAATTTGCGGATATTTAAGCATATTAAGTGTTAAGTATCATTAGATATATATATAGCGAGCTGATATGTCAATGGCATTATTTCAAATGACTCTCGTACATGAAAATGTATGAACGCATTTAATGCACATTATGTAAAGCATACTTTTGGGAGTTCACACACGTTATAGAAACTGGCAAATATTAAATAGACTTATTAGCTTGTGTGTCATTAAGCATGCAATGGCTTTTTAAAGCTACAAATTGTTGGAATTTTCCATGCTCACTTTCGTTATTAATTCCCTAAATAATGCATTGCAAATTAAATGCATACTTTTAGGCTCAATATTTGTTAAACGCATTATATATGCAAAAGCAAACAGTTGAAGTGAAATTGATAAATTTTAAATGCGAAATTGTTTAGCTTTGATTATTGAAATGAGTAGCAAGTTTGAATTTAAAACTGATTGAATTATTTAATTTAACGCATGTGCTTAAAAGTATGCAAAGAATTTTGATTACGATACAAATTGAAATGCCTCAAAATGACTTTGATTAGAGCTATGAGAGGAGAAAGCAAGCGGAGAAGGACTTGAAATACAATTGAAGCGAGATAAATATTTTAAATAAATTTTCTTGCAGTTCGACAAAGTATCCATTGATAATAAAGCCCAAAAGTATGCAATGCAAATGTATTTAACAATTGTATGTGCAGAACATGGTTAGATGAAATTTTTTTTTAATTCTCCAGCACAGCGTAAGAGCTTTGAACTAAATGACAGACAAGAAAATAGTATAAAGCTGTCAGATATCAATAAATTTTATGAAGCATGTCCGGAGGTAGTTCACATCTGATATCATATGATTTCCATTTGCATTATTCAAAAATTTTAGTAAACATATGACTAAACATAGCGTGCTTTTATGTCGTGTGATATGAACTAGAACAATTTATTATAATAGTTCCTTGAAGTCATAAATTATGCTCAAAACAGCTACGAATTAGACAAGGCAGAAAACTCAAAATCACACGATGTAATATGGCACGACTTCGTGTCGCATGAGCCCTTATCATGTGATTTTCTTGTAAAAGCAAACGATTTTAATTCAGTCCTCTCATAATGCTGTATAATAAAATGCAATATATTGCATCACTTCAGATTTCTTAAACTGTTGTACTTCATGCATGTGACTCAAACTTTTAGTTATGTCACTTAACATCATGTGACTTTATATCACGTGTGCTGCATCGAGTGTATATGATTTTTTTTTAATAAAATGTCAAAATATTTTATTTTTTATACATACGACTTTTGAAATAAAATCATTTTGCAAGCCATTGGCAAGTGTTTGCAAATCATGCGATGTAGCATCATACGATTTCGAATCACATGAACTGTTATTACAAACTGCGTTGATGAAAATATTTTACGTGAGGCAATTTGCAAATAATTTACAATTGTGTGGTCCTTTTTTGTATTTGTAGTGTGACTTTTTAGACAGTGTTAGTTTATATAAAATATGATGGAAAATGTATATCGTCGGCTTAGGTCGCAAAGGTGCTAAGTCCACCTTTTGGGTTTTTTCAGGTTTTGATGCAGAATGCTAGAAACAGTTAATATACACTACTTACATCATGAATTGCATAACAATTCTGTTTTTAAATGCGTTTTTTGCATTGATTAGAAAAGGTGCTAAGTCCACCAATGAAAGGAAAAGGTGCTAAGTCCAAGCGAATTTGAAAATTTAAAGTTAAAGTATATGTGGCATATTCATATTCGAAAAATAGTAGCTAATAAAGTTAGCGTGGGTTTTTTGACACAATTTCCAACGCCCTATATGTCATAAAAACCGACATAAACTTAAGTACCTACTTTATTTCGATTATGAATGCATATGTTAAATGGGATCATCTACCTCAGCTGACCTCACTTCTCCTTTTTAACTGACACATAACTTTTTGACCTTGATTAGTAAAGACAAATGTTTGGGCTATCATATTCAGACTTCCAAGAACCTAAATCACATTTACTTGTCGACTTTCACAAAAGTCCATTTTCGTCAAAAGTTGTGCAATAAAATCTACTCCTGCTTTTCTGCTATGAATCGGCGATAGTAAAACGCTGTTGTGTGATCAAAAGAAATGTCTAGGCTTTTAGAATAATGTATTTTGATCCAAATATTGCTACTAATTGCAGAGTAACAGAGCTTCAAAAAATAGGTCATTTGAACTTTAAGCGTGGATTGTGGTAGAACTAGGCTTAATATAAGAAATCTAAGACCAGGTAAAAATTCTACGGAAGAACCTCTAAGAACCCTCATACTCAGAAAATTGCTTTGGTTCACTCGCAGGTGTTTTGATTTGGGAAAAGGTGCTAAGTCCAGTGAAAAAAATTAAAAGTAGCTGGCAAAAAGGTGCTAAGTCCCAAAAATGCATATAACTCGGCGAAAATTAAAAGTTTTTGTTTTTTTATGAGCGTTCACTTATTGTACTCTACAATTGAGTAACATGACGTAAAAAACCGAAATCCCTAATTTAAATTTATGTTTTTATATTGTTTTTTGTCTCTCCTGTAAAATTTGAAAAATGGTACTTAGCACCGTTGCGACCTAAGCCGACGATATGCTGTAATGAGGTGATATATTGGTATCATACAAAAGCATTTGATGACATGTGATTACACTGTAAATGAGGTAGTGTGCTGAGTTATGATTTTATGATACAAAAAAATATCACAAGAATTGTGTACATAGAACTTGGTCACAAGGCTTTTCAAACAAATTCGTGTCATGTGATGTAACAGCGCATGCTTTTGTATAACTTGACTAGAAGTCATATGATTTTTTTTTTTTACATAAAATCAAGCAAATCAACTAGTAAGCCATCTATTCATGTCATCGGTACTCGAGCATATAATCAAAATTAAAAAGTTGAAGTGATATGATATCATATGATACACAATCATATGATTTAACATCACGCTATTTAGAGAAAAAGCATGCAAAAGGAATTAAGTACGTTAGCTTTTATTTGATTTTAGTTTCTATAATTTTTTTTTGTACTTTATATTACCTTTAATTAAGTACGTGATATATATAATGCAAATGCCATTTAGCAAATCTCGTTAGCAAGTGACATTTGTAGTGATTTGAATTGCTGATTTTTTAAGCTTTTATTTTTTGTTATGCAACAACAATTGCAGGCAGTTCATTTAAATTGAGAGCCGTTTTAACAAAACGTTTAATTTCTGTTTATTGTGATGCGCTTACGTGTGATTTTAATTGCTTAGAAATATCGCATATTAGTTTAAGGCAGAAAAAAATTTGTTTTTTAGTATTTTATTTAGTTTTTTTTTTTAAGTTTTTTTATGTTTTTTAAATTTTTTTTTTTTTAGTTTTCATTAGAGCACAAAAACATGAAGAGCTTGAAAAGCTTCTAAAACAATCATCAAAAGCCCTTCAAAGCCTCTGCTCATACACAACAAAGTACTGTTTTCCTTTTCACACTTAATTTTTTTTTTTTTTTGCATTTTTCTCAACACGCTGCCAACTTTAAGCTTCAATTTATGATATATTTACAAATTCACAAGTTGTTCACATAAAATCACAATTTTCACAGTCGCTTGTACTGAAAGTTGTAATGAATGCTTTTTTGTTGTGGCTCGTGACATTGTTTACGTGCGCTTTTGTTGCAGCGAGGTCGGCTTCGGTTGGCAAATAGAGACATCCAACAACATTGATGGCATGCTGTGCCACTGTTTTGGGGCTGTATTTAGTTAAGCAAAGCGTATAAATTTAATTTTAAGCAGGAAACAATGCAACAACACAAACCCTTCAAACGCGGAGTAACAATAAGCAAGCGCTCACAATAATTGTCAAACGCTTAAACTTATGTAAAAGGCGCGCGAAAAAGCACAACAACAAAATCAAAATGTAAACTAAACAAATTCGCAAACAAATGCTGGGAAATTATATAAGAAAAGCGAAGAGCACGAGCCAAAAAATGGTGCAAAACGAAAATCAAATAATTTGTAAATATATAACTGCTTGTTTGTTGTTGTTTCGCGCTTTTTTCGCACATTTCACTACAAACCACACATTTCGTATTTACGTTAACAGCTTGTGTAGTTTGAATTTTTTTTTTTAATTTTTATTCGTTTCGCTCTTTTTGGCAGCAACTCCTTGTTCACGCCACACCATGCCTTTGCGCCTTGAGGTATGCAAACAAAATTTTTAAACGAGCTTGCGAGCGCGTAACTTGAAAAACCGCGTATGTGTGTGTGAAATTTGGCAATGCTTTGGTAACATGAAAAAGTAGTTAGTAGTTAGTGATTGTTGCACTAGGAAGGGGTTAAGGGGGAGTTTGATTAAATTACTCAACTTTAAATATTTGGTCTTAAAATCATTTGCTAACAAATTTTAAAATTTTATTTATAACTCAAAACGCTGGTAAAATTTTTCAAAAAAAAAAATAATTAAAAAATTCAAAAACAAAATTTTTTTTTTCAAATTTTTTTTTTTAAATAAAAAAAAAGTTTTGAAGTCTTTAAAGTTATATTTTTTTGAATTGAAAGATATTTTTGATTTAAAAAAAGTTGAAAAAAATTTAACTTGAAAAAAATTTAAAAACTATTTTTTTTTTTTCCTAAAATAAACTTCAAATATTTTCTTTGGTGGTCACGCAACCGCGCAATTCTAAGAAAAGATTCCTATCACTCTTATTTTGGTTTAACAAATTCTTTGTAGTCTCAATCTGAATAAAATACAACACCAAATCTTCAATAATTTACAAAAAAAAAAGATTTAACCCTCCATGAGTAACTGTTCTGAATTTCATGGCCGTGTGAAAATTTAAATCATGTTTTTTTTATATAAAAAAATTTTAATGTAAGTTTGAAAAGGCAAAAAGGCCCCTAGGGACCTTCTCACTCATCGGAGGGTTAAATTAAATTTTCTCTACTTAAACCTTTCTTTGAAGTGTTTTAAAATATATATTTTTTTGAATTTCAAACTGAGCTTGATTTTAATCATAATATCCCAAAAATCAGTCGAGTTATAGCTTGCATCTCTCACTGAGTTTTTCATATAAATTCTTGCAGTATTTACTCAGAAAAAATTGTTTTTCTCTTTCTTCCAATCCCCCTCTCTGCTTCCACCTCCACTGCACTCGCTACTCAGCATTTTTTGTTTCATATTCGCACTTACTTAGTGTCAAAAAAAAAACAAAAACCGAGCGCCACATGAATATTTGAGCATCGCAGAATGGCATAAATATGACGTGGAGCGTAAAACGTTTCTGCTTATTTAGTGGTGAAGTTAAATAAAATTGTGTTGAATTGTTAATGCGTTTGTAAGTTGTGTAAATATGTATGTTAGCGTATGTAAACGTCTTGTTGTGTATATAATATTTACATTTGTCTTGCAAGTTTTGTACGCTCTGTGGGTGTTCATTATCCTTTTGTACTCAAAACGCGTGAGCAAATTAAAAAACTCGTTCCACTCACGCTTTCGGTGAAATACTTTTGCTGCCATTTAGTCTCGTTGTACGTGCGTGATTTTGTATGCAAATTTTGTTCACAATGCGTTGCTAAGTGCGTGCGTCATTTTGTAAAAGAGTTTTATTTAATTGTGGTTCATTTGAAAGGGCACGTAAAAAATTTTAATCCATTTTTCTAAAGCCTAACTAGTCACAAAATGTGTGTAAGAAGGGACTTCATAGAAATTCGTTTCATTTTGTTTTTTTGACCTTGGAAGATTTTTGGACAAAAGTTTTAGTAAGCGCATTTGGTGTTGAGGTTAATCAACTGTTAAAAATATAATGATGATTAAGTGAGAGAGTTTAGAAGAAAAATACAGATCTTTCGTTTGCGAGATATTGAGTGCTTTAGATTAGCTTCTTCAGCACCCAGTTTTTTTTATAAATAAGATGCATTAACCAACTTTTTTTTTTTGCTCTTTCGGCCGAAATTTTTTTTTTGCAATAGAAAACTTAGATTTGGTAAAAAGTAAACTGACCCAAAAAAGTAAAAACTGACCCAAAAATAGAAAAAGAAAATTTAACAGAAATTAAAAAAAAATTAAAATTAAATAAAAAAAATATTTTTTAGTTTTATTTTTTTTAGTTAAAAAATAATTTTTTAGAATATTGCAAAATATTTAAAAAAAGAAAATTTAAAAATATATTAAAAAAATTTTAAATTTAAAAATGAAAATATTTGAATTTTTTTAGTTAACAATAAAAATTTCTGTTTTTAGTGTAAAACGGAAATATTTTTAGATTTAATTATGTCTAGTTAAATTTTTTTTATTTTCAAAATAATTTTTTTTATTAAAAATATTTAAAAATGTTCAAAAATACAATTTTTTTTTTAAATTAAAAAAATTAAATAGAAAATATTCTCTTTAGCTCAAGGTGCTCAGAGAAATATCTCTCTTCGCTCTTAGTTCGTTCGTTTTTGTCTCAATCTAAACTAAATATGGGTCAGACTGTGCCGGGTTCTAAGACACGTTTCAGAAATCTTGTGAGTAAGTTAAAATTTCATTTCCTTCGAACTAGAGGGTAACCCCAACCAGTATTTGCTTGATTGACGGAGCTGGCTCGCTTCATAGCGTAGTTGATAGTGAACTTTTATCAAAAAAAAGTTGCTATAAAATATTATAGGAAGGATTAAATGTTATAGCAACTATGAAATATATGTAGATAAAAATTACTCTTAGTCGCTTTGCTATAAATCTTTCAATGCCCTTTAAACAGCAAAAAAAATTAAACAGCTATAACAATTATAGCAACAATATAGTAATATTTTTTTTTTTTGATAAGTTAATTTACTTAACTACAACCTCCTACATGCCGCATAAAAATTACAATATAAAGTAACTATAAAAATAAAATTAATTAATTTTTTTTTTTCTCACTTTTGATTTACACTAACAAGCTTTGTTGTCCATCATTGTTCAAGATCATCAAACCTTGATTAGGAAATAATTTCAATATTTAGCCATGCACGATGCATCAAATTCTTTACGGCAATGAGAAATTATATTGTTATTAAATTTTTATTTTTTTTTTTTATTATTTGGTTTTTTTTTCAAATTTTATTTGCTCCCACATGCAATTATTACTTAAAATAATTAACATCCGTTTTGCTTTTGTACGTATGCATTACACAAACTTTCCAGTCAATTATCGTTCATCATTTCGGTTACGCTTCGGCAAATGTCAGCAATACAAAGTCATAAGCCACTCACATGACAATATGACAGACAATAGTTAATCATAACGTACGTACCTACAGTGAAGCAATGGCATGCCTATTAGGGTGGAACGAAAATAAATATAAAAAGATATGTAAGTGTTTGAATTTGAAGGCGCTCAAATAGAAAATAAAATAAAAGTTTGTCTGTTCGATAAATGAATGTAGATTAGATTGAGCTCAAAGATTTTAATTGACACTCCCAAATTGTCAGCAGGGTTTTCGTAAGAAATCAAAAAAGGTTGTACCTAATAATTTTCATTCACTTTCGGTCCACCCTAATGCGTATTTAACAACTTTGAGTCTCCTATAAACATTTATTAATGTAAGTAAATATATGGGTTTTTGAAGTTGTTGCGCATCAATGCGAGCTAATGCGCCAGTCAACCGTGACACCCCTTTTTTCTAGACCACACACAACAACAATTTTGTATAGTTAGTTTTAAATTAAGAAATGTAATTTTTGAATCAAAAATACGAGGGAATTTTTCTTTTAATAAATTTTGAAGATCTTAAAATTGTATTGTGTTGTTATTGGATTCTGTTGTTAAGTTGCAATAATTATTTATTACCAAGTCAATTTTCCAAATTTTACCTTAAAGTCTAAATTTTTTGAACATTTTTAAATGGCAATATCTAGAAAATA
This sequence comes from Sphenella marginata, assembly GCA_951509765.1. Lineage (NCBI taxonomy): Eukaryota > Metazoa > Arthropoda > Insecta > Diptera > Tephritidae > Sphenella > Sphenella marginata. The sequence goes on along the minus strand of OX608080.1, from coordinate 101,538,771 downwards.
GAGATGGTTTCTGGGAAAAGTTGCTAAAATTCTGCCTCAAACATCTTATGTTTTTAGACATTTTGAAATGGAGTTGCCAAAAAACACAGATGGTAGGTGTAAAAAGTTGCTATAATTTTTTATAGCAAGTTAATTTTTCATTAAAATCTCAATTGTTTTAACATTGTGGAATGAATGACTAAAAAAATGCAGATGGTAGCTATGAAGAGTTGCTATAATTTTTTTATAGCAAGTTTATTTTTCAAATTTTACCACAAAAGTATCAGGTTCTTACACATTTTAAAATGGGATTACCAAAAAAAGGAGATGGGAGCTGTGAAAAGTTGCTATAATTTTTTTATAGCAAGTTTCATTTTTAAAAGTTAACATGAAAATCGCAGGTTTTTAAACTTTTTGAAATGGAACTATCAAAAAATGCAGATAGTAGCTGTGAAAAGTTGCTATAAATTTTATAGCAAGTAGGTTATTAAAATTTTATTTAAAAATCTCAATTTTTGTAAAAGGCTGAATGGAAATAGTAAGGAACTACAGATAGTAGCTGTGGAAGATTGCTATAATTTTTATATTACTTTCATTTTTCAAATGTTACCTCTCGACATTTTAGTATCGAAATAGCAAGAAACCATTAGACATAGCAAATTAAAAAGTTTAATGCTCAAGCTCAACTTTATAATTTCCTAAAAATAGATTTCACAAAATATTTTACAGTCTATTGTTCCCTAAAGGGCTAGAGTTAACCCTCTACCCACGCTGAGTACTTCGACTTGAAGCAAATGTTCAATTCCATATGTTTCGTTAATCTTACAAATATGCAAATCAATATGTACGCCAACATAAAATTGCATTTATATTATATTTGAGTGGATGATATTTATGCGCAATATTTACATAAAATGCTCATTACCAGCAATTGCAAGTTGAACGTGCAACATTGTTGTGAATTATTATTATGCTAAGCTGGTCGCTAATGGCAAAGCAATACATCAATTTTAAATTTTAAATCTCACTTAAGTTCGCTTATTTCTTTGGATAAATTGAGTATACAGTTCTCTGCTTATTTTGAGTAAATTGTATGTGTTCTTTTTTAAGCGAGTAACAAAGGAATAATTTAACTCGTATGAAGTTTTCTCAAAGAATATCAGCTATTCAACTACTTGTAGTGGTCGTCTCTCTTCTACGACTTCGTGCTCATATTATCAGTCCATTCTAAAGGTATTTTCTCCATAATAAAGCTGTTAAATATGTTTTTATGCTTTTCACTTCATTCTTTTCAACTCGTTTACCTAAGAAGGAGTCCATTGTCTGCTAAAACACTTCACGCTTTAGAATCTCCCTTTTTTTGAGACACTTATCTTTCCTTTATTCAGTCACACCCATTATGCATGCACGTAGCACACTCGCGCATGCCTTTATGTACCCCCCCATAATGAGTCTTGAAAACTTTTGCTTACTTTTCGTATCCCAACTAGCTAAACGGCAAACATATTTACTCACTTAATTTTGCTTTCGTTTGTAAGTTTTTTATCAGTAATTTTTGCAGTAAAGTTTTTATTGCTTTTACTTCGTATGTGCTACTATCTAAGCAAAAGTTTCTAAATTCTCCTAATGACAAAAGAATTATTTAGGTGAGAACTTTAGCTGATATCGCATGACTGGCTCTTGGGCTAAATGCATGCTCGGGTATGAGGGCAATGACTTCTAATTACATCAACACATACTTTATATGGCGGAAGGCGTGCGTGCTTTTACAAAAACTTTTAAACTAATTAGTAGAAAATTAACTCAACAAATTTACTTTTTATGTATTTGGCTATACAGGGTGTTATAGGGAAAGCATGTTACGTTGTGCGTTTACTTAGGCGATAACAAAGACTAGAGGCCCTGTATTGTACCAAAGGGTCTTGAGTATAGAGCTTTCTAAGCACAACTTCTGAAGTGGGTTCAGGACCAACAGTTGAACTACCAAGAGTCCAACTTTTATATTTTTATGAATAAATTTTTTGGAAATTGATTTTTATTTATTTTCTTAACTCAGATCACACTCAGCGATAACTAAAAAAATATTTTTATCTTTTCTAGCCCTTACTCAATGTTGTTTTTTTTCAATAAGCTTCTACATATATTGCACAAAGTTTACACAAAAATTTTAAAAATTGATATTTATACTAGGTATGTGCGTTAATCGATAGTAAAAAAGTTTTATCGTTATCGAATTTATCGATAGCTGTCAACATTAAATTTCTAGTGAGTCTAAAAAGTCTTAAAAATTTTTATGTCAAATATGCATGCTACAAACTAAAATCAATAGAATATAATCGTTTACAAAATTATGTTATCGATAGTAAATTTTTATCGAAAACAATCGTTTCGTGATAGTCGCTGAAGGTTGATGTTTCGAGTCTTATTCCAAGTCAAATTTAATTGTAGCATTGTGCTTAGCAAATCGTTTGAGAAAAATATAATATGCGACGAATAGACTTGAATAGGAAGTGAAGCGATTTCAATAACGTAGTAATATCGATCGTAGTGATATCGATAACTTTTATTTTCGGTTATTTTAAATAAACTAGTATTTGTTACTTTTTTTTTAATATTTACTGTAAATAAACGATAAGAAAAATAATCGATATCATTTATAATGTCATTAAATGAAAAATTATCGATAAATAGTAATCGAAAGCTATTATTGTTTTGTATTCTTACCACGCTTGATGATGTATTGTTCGAGGAAAAAAATAATTTCGCAAACTTAATTCTTAAATATAAAGTAATCGATAACATGCTGATTTTTATAAAGTTATCGATAACCTTTGCATATATTTCCCATAAAAGCTTTTTTAAAACATATGAATTTTGTAGTCGCCTCAGCCTAATACTACACATAAGCGATAAAAAAAATAATCGATATCATTAATTACGTCAGAAAATAGAAAATAATCGAAACATAGTAACCAAAATTTATCATTTATGGTATTTTCGATAAGATTTAAGATGTCCGTGGAAGTTTCTAAACGATTTGTAAGAATATAATTTCAAAAACTTAATTTTTCCATATAAAGTTATCGATAACATCTTAAACTTGATATCGTTATCGATAAATTTTGCTCATATATATTTCATAAAAAAACACTTTTAAAATACATGACTTTTGTAGTCCCCCTCAGCCTAAGACTGCACATATTTTTATGCTCCCACGAATCCCTCCCTCAAAATTCCCACACTTATTATATCAATTAAGTAACAAAAAAAATTGCATGCGATAAAAATGTTGCATTAGAATTAATTGAGTTTTGTTAAAATATGCACTAAATATGGCTTATGTAGACAACATGGTATAAATTTGCATTAATTATGTGAAAGAATGTCAAAAAAAAAAAAAAATTCAGAGAAAAAGTGAGTCCCAGCAGACAAAAAAAAAATGTTCACTGTGCAACTTTCCCAACTACCCACCGCACTTTGGGTGCAGATAACAAAACTGAGGCTCAAGCTATGTGTGTGAAGCCAAACAACACAAACAAATGAAAGTGCAAAAAAAATCACAAATTGGAAATATGGCCTTTTCCTTCCTCCATTTCGTAGCTTCATTAAATTGCCCATTTGCAACTATTGCTCGTACAAATTGCGATCCATTGGAAGCCAAGCAATTGTTGTCGCTTAATTATTTATGTATATTCACATTGTTGTTGTTGTAATTGTAGACTGCTTGTGTGGTTTTATGTGTGTGTGTGAAACATTTTAATTGCTTTTGCAGCGTATGGGAGTAAGTATTTCCAACAATAAGCAAAAGGGTTAGTTGTTGTTGTTGTTTTTGCTTACAAACATAAGCATTATACATAATTGTCCACAAGAAAATTTTCGACAACCGCATAAAATAGATAAAAAGTCATAACAGCTAATATACTAATAAGTGTATATTGCATTACAAGAACAACAAGCCAAAACAAACACGCCCGCAAAAGCTCAGCAAACTCAGCTCAACACAGGCGGCAACATTACAATGCAAGCGACTAATTGATGTTGCAAAGTGCAACGTGCTCTTTTTACTGTGGTTATGTTTTTGCTGTTTTTTTTTTTTTTGTTTTTTTAATTTAGGTCTCATTTGCCACAGCAGCAGTCGAAATGAAAAGCACGAGCAGCTTGAGCGCCACTTTGCAATTGAACCTTGGCGTTAATGCTGTGTGTAGGTGAAGTGGCGCATAGTGGGTTAATTCTAAGAAATTGTTGTGAAAATCTAATATAATAGGAGACAATTTATAAGTAAATAATTAATTAAAAACTTCTATAATAATAAATAAAAAATTATGGAAAAATGTTTATTTAAAATAAAATCTATAATGATATGCTTTTGGAGTCGCTAGAAAGAGCACTTTTATCGATCATTGCTTGGACTTTGCGCATACAATTTTATTCGCAAACTTTTCTGAAAGCTTTTAGAGCGGCTTTTGTTAGCAAAAATTTTTTTTCGAAATCATTTTTTTATGCCAAATACAGCTGGGCGGTAGGTTTAGAGCCTAATTATATGAAATGCTCAATATGTCTAGAATCCGATTAAGATATCGATAAATTTTAGTGCTGACATCGATAATTTTTCTAATCAAATAGTTGAAATTAAAAAGGAAAAAATAAATATTAAACGAAAGTTACAATTTTGAATTATTTTTTCTTGATCCCCAAGCCGTCAGGTTATCTTGGAAAATTTTAAAGCCTCATTTTTGTATTTTTTTATAACTTTATGTTGTATCGATAATTTATCGAAATGAAATTTAAATAAATGATTCTCAATTTTTAGCATTAGTAATGTTTTGAGTTAAAAATAAACTTGAAAAAAAAAAATTGATTTTTGTTTTATTTAAAAGGCGCTTAATGCTTACGAAAAAATAGGCAACTTTGAGAAATTCTCACTTGGAATTTTCTATATGTCGATTGCAAATCTGAAAAAAAAGTTTTAATATTAAAAAAGTTTTTAATTTTTTGAAAGATTGTAAAATAATTAAATCATTAAAGACTCTTTAAAAATTGCCAATCGGTATATAAATGTTTCCAAAGAAGAATTGCACCAAGTAGCTTTTTTTCGTAAGCATTAAGCGACTTATGAACAAAAAAAAATTTTTTTTTAATTTCAAATTTTTATTGAAAAGAAATGTGAACTTGTGGCATATAGATTGTTTTAATTGCTTATTTTTTTATTTAGCTTCGATGAAAAAATAATAAAAAAATATTAAAAAAAATATCAAAAAAATAATAATAATTAAAAAATTAAAAAAAAAAAACAAAAAAAAAATTAAATTATTAGAAAATTTTAAATCTTAAAAAAGGAAAAATTCGGTCGTACTGACGTATGAATAAAATAACATATTAAATTTTTTTTTTTTTTTTTTTTTTTCAAAAATATTTAGAAATAAAATGAAATGTTTTTAGTTTACCATTACCTCTTGATTTGCGATATTGGATTATTAGACAAACTACCTCGAAACTACCCCACTGTGTTGCATGGCGCTTGATAGTTGACTCATGCTGTAATGCCTCGCCTTTTTTGTAGTTGAAATTGTTGTTGCATTCATATCTACATACACATACATACATATGTAATGTTTCAATTGTGGCGCCCAATACTCTTTTTGCTTCTAAGAATTGTTTTCTTAATTGCTGCTATAAATTAGAGTGGGCGTTGTGAATATTATGTTTGAGCTGACAAATAGAAGGGCTGCGACATTTTATGCAATTGAGTACGCGCAGTTTATGATGCTGTTGTAATAATTTTGAAATTTATAAGAAATTTAGAATTAATTTAAATTAGAGCATGCTTTTAAAATTAAAGAAACTTCGTATTAGAAATGAAAGTTAATAAATGTAAATTTATAGAAATATGCCTAAAAGTATGCAACATCAACAGCTTGTAATATTAAATGGTCTCAAATTTAATGTACAATTTTCGGCTGTTCAAACTTTTGCCGACTGTTGTAGACTTAAATTGGTTAAAGCTATTTAAATGAGATAAAAGTTTTGTTTTAGCGTTGGGGCACGCCAACACAAAAACTTTAAATTTAAATTTGACATACTTTTAGGCGTTGTCAAAAATGAAAAACTTTCCGGCAGTTGAGCGAAAAGAATTTGATGGGTTAAACAGCGAGTTTTCTATTTAAGCGCTAACAAAAGTCATGATAAAAAGTGTAAAAAGTACAGCTTTTGAAAGTTTTGAGGACATAAAAGAAAATAATTTATGCATGACTGCAAATAAGTTAATAGCCAAGAGTAAAATATTTTATGAAAATGATGGATTTATTTTTTATTAGAAATTAGTTATCAAGGAATAAAGTTGTTGTATTGAATTTTTTATAACCGATAAATGAAGACGTTAGTGGAAGAAGGGGCTATGTCGCACTTTGAGTGAAACGAGAAAATCGACTTAAAAGTTTAGCAAAAAAAATTTGAAGTTCTATCAAAACTGTTAAGATGAAATTGCGTGAAAGTTATGTAAATCAGTGTAAGACGTTGTATATTTTCATATTAGGGGAGAAATAAAACACATAAATTTACACATAAAAATGTTACATAGCACCTTCTTCCACAATTCGTATTGAAAACTTGTGTACATAGCCCCTTCATCCATGATTTATTTTCTTAAATTTTCATGATAGCGGTTATCTGATAAGCCAGAAATCTTTATATGCATAAAGACTATCCACCAATGCAAGAAATAGAGTTTGAGTGGGTTTGCGACATAGCCCCTTCTTCCACTAACGTCTTCAAATATTTTAATTTATTTTTCGTTTAAATTTTTTTAAAATTCTTGAAGTACTGAGATTACTCATTACCTGAACCAAATTAAAAAAAAATATTTTTTAAGTTAAAGATTTTTATATTTTTTTCAAAGATCATCATAGCAAAACTATAAAAACAAATACTTAGAAACATTAAAATGTCAAAAAGTCATTCTAGTTGACATGTATTGCATGCAATTACTATGTAGCATGCTTTTAGGCGCTTCGCTTTTTAACATACTTTTAGGCGCTTCACTTTTGCTGCAACCCAGCGCACTCAGAAATGTAAATAGCTTTTCAAGTAATTGAAATTCCGATGAAAGCAAGCCTTCCACTTTCCCAACATAAAGCATATTTTAACTCTTAAAGAAAACAGGACATTTATAATTAATTTTACACAACAAAAACTAAAAATAAAAAATCAAAAGCTTTTTTCGCTCTCACTTTCAAACTTGTCTAAAAGCAAAAGTTTTTGCCGTAAACAACTAAGCTGCTGGCAGGTACAAATCCGCTTGCCTTGGCGCCACTCGGAAAGCTCTTCCTTTTTTTGTTGGCTCATTTTTTGTTTATTCTGCAAAAGCTGTTCAACTACTTAGTGCCGTTATGATGCTTAATACGCTTGAAACATATGTTTTTGCTTACACAACCATGAGCGCACATATGCGGCAAATGAAACATATGTAAATGACTGCATGCTTTTATGGGTATGTATGTGTGTGTGTTAGTGCTTTTTAATTGCTTTGCACTTTTTCAATTACATACTTAGCAACTTTTTTTTTTTACATTTTTTTTTTTCTAAATTTTTTTCTGTAACTTTTTTCATAAACAAGCACAGCTCGTCAACTCATCATCTCGTAATCCTTTTTGCCATTCTCCTTACTTTTTGTTTGTATATCTTTTTTAATAGCACGCATAATTAGCATATGTAGTGGCAATTACTCACAAAGTCACTCACTTAATAAAAAATACAAATAGAAGGTACTTAATAATAAATGAAAAGTGTAACAAAAAAAAGTTTATGAAAGCTCTTTGAATTTTTGTCATTTCATGAGTATGAGCAATTTCATGGTATACATATTTTTATGCTTGGATAAGAAATGAGAAAAGTAGTGATGTGAATGCGCAGAGTAGATGGGGTATAATTTATCAAACACAGAGTGTTGCAGAATTTTAAATATATTTCTAAATTTTATACTACACACATATTTTTACTTTTGAAAAATTCAGAAAATTTCAAAAGCACCGCTGTAGCGATCTCCATATAATATTTAAATTTTTTTGCATACTTTTAGGAGCTAATGTACATATTTCATTTTTAAAATTTGATATATAGAAGTATTTAGGAAAGCAAAACACGAGACTACTTACAATACTTACTAACAATAAACCAAGCGGAACACTACAAAATAACGTACTAAATTTTTTAACTTTTTTTGTGTTAAAAATCTTGACTACTTTTAGGCTGAAAATATGCGCTAAAAAGCGAACACTTTTTAAAAAAATGTGTTTGCTTTGGAACCCATTAAAGCTTTCAAATAGAGCAACCAAAACAACAAACAGCAATGTTACCAATTTGAAGAAAAGTCTTCAAAATCAATTTAGCACACTTTCTAGTTGTTACTAAGCAATACATTGCCTACTTTTAGGCGCTGACTTATTTTCTTGTTAATAATTTTTATAGGCAATAAATTCAATATTTTTTTTGTTTTTCAATAAGCTTACTTAAAGTTCATGCATACGAAATTATTATTTTTTAAATGTAGAAATGTTGGAGAAAAATATATGCGCCTAAAAGTATGCAATATAAAATATTTACCACTCAAAAACACAACATTTCCATTAAAGAAAAATGCCCGGCATTTGGAACTAAAAATATAAAATAATTACCAATTCAAAATAGTTATTCGAGTGCTAGTAATGCAAATGTTGCATACCTTTAGGCGCTCTACATTTTTTCAACGAGATAAACACTGCACTTCTTGTGCACTATAGACATAGCGCTATCTATTAAATATAAAAAAATGTAATCTCTGTTATATCCGCGCTGCTGTCAATTTTCATACTTTTTAAAACTCAATCAAAATATTTGTACATAAATCAAACTTAACTTTGTCACAAATGAAGCTTGTAGCAACCTAAGCTTATATGTACGAGTATAGGAAACTCTTCATCATTCGACTCCTCACTTTGAGCTTATACCCAAATGTATAATAAAAGCAAAAGCAGTGACATCAACATGCCACACGTTTGACGCTGACTGTGCTATGCTGCAACATTTCCTCTCTAAACGGCGTTTAATACCGAGCTTCATTTTTTTGGATGTGAAGGGAAAAAAGGAAAAGAAAGTGTAATCGAATAGTAGCATACCGAAAAAGGGAGATAACGAAGCATTCAAATAGCGCCCACATATCGCTACTCAAGCATTGAAAAGCGCGTGCAACATTGAGTGGCATATTCACTACGCTTGCTGCCACGTCTTACACACTCTTCGTCACGCACTCGTACTTAAACGGAAATTTGTTGGGAGCGCTTTAAGTAAATAAAGTGAAATATAATGTGTAATACATAAGTACATATAAGTACATATGCCCAACAGAGATATGCCTATCCTATATGCATGACAAAATTCTCCCTACAGCACAAATACTCTTTCTTACATATCCACAGTGGTGCTCGTTCCATAGGCCCATGAAGAAAATATATTGTTTCCTGAATCTTTTGAACCTTCAACCTAAACATTTATAATTTTTTCTCTCAATTTCGAAAAATAAATTATAGGTTATATCTTACAAATAGCTATTCCCAAGTTTAAAATTAAATTACAGAATACAAATTACAATCTCTGAAATACAAATTACAATCTCTTAAATACAAAAAACCAAATTACATAAAAGCTAAAAATTAAAAAAATTCAATTACAGATAATAAATTACAACTTACAAACTACAGTTACAAATTTTGAAATAAAATTGACAAGTTATAAATTACAATGAACAAATTTTAAATTACAATTAATAAATTACAAATTACAAATAACACTTTTTAAATTACAGTCCCGAACAATAAATTACAGATTACAAAATTCAATTACCAATATAAAAAATAATAAACACTCCAAATTACAAAGTACAAGTAAAAATGTAAAATAGCAGATTACACATTACAGATTACAAATAACAAAAGGAACTTAAAACTACAAATTATAAATTAAAAACTACAAATTGCGAATTTCTGTTATAGCTGACAAATTATAGTTCGTGTAATATATAGAAAAAAACTAATAAAAGCTACGAATAACATATTACAGATTACAAATGACAGGTTACAAGTTAAAAAAAAACTTGAAATTATAAGTAACAGCTTCAATTAACAAATTATAAACAAAAAACTACAAAATTACAAAGTCCAATTACAGATTACAAATTACAGGTTACAAAATTGAAGGTTACAAATTCTTAGAACTCAAAATTACAAATTAAAACTACAAAATTACAAATTACAGTCTATAAATTATATATTACAACAACCAGCTACAAATTACAATATACAAGTGCCGATTGTCAAATTAAAAATTACAAAAAAAAAAAATAATAAATACTTAACTGAAGAAAATGATAAGCAACAAATGACAAATAACAATGTCATAAAGCCATGACGAACAACTTATGATATATGACAAATTAAAATATAGAATTGACAACTGTCAGATAATAAATTATAGAACTAAAACGAACTGCAAATTACAAAATAAAAATTTTAAAAATAAACAAATTGAAAATAACACCAATTAATAGTTCTAGAACTTTCCCCAAGCATTGTCACACATCATAGGATGCCGCACGCAAAGTAGTTGAAATGATGAATTTATACAACAAAAACATTAAGTTCCCCTGACAACCCACTATAATAGACACATGCTTGAACGCATCGAATATCCAAATCAGTCACGAAAAAATATAAAAAAAAAAGGAAACACTTTTGGACGATTTACCCGTGCAATGATTTTTATGAAAAGAGCGGATGCAACAACTTCAAATTGTAGTGCCGCTCTTTTGTTATATTTTTTGCTGCTTTCTTACTTCTTCCTTTATTTTATTATTTGGACGCACGCATTGATGGCTTTCATATGGCACATGTCCTTTACGCACTTTAACCCTTTAATGATTTCTTTGAATGCTGGCAAATAGTAACAAAGGGGATAAAAATAGGCGCAATTACTTATTCTCCTTTTAACAACAACAAAAAAAAGAAAGAAAAAATGGATCGTCTCAGCTGTGCGCGCTTACTTTTTTTGTTCCCAATTTTTTTGTGTTTATTTGTTTTCTTTTTTTATTTAATTTTATTTTACACTTCAAACTGCTTTTCATTCTACAATTTTTGTTTCTTCTTCTTCTCTCTTGCAGATGTTGAAACACGTACAAATATCACCACTCCGCAGTCGTTCCGATTCGCTTTCGTTACGTTCATCTACATCATGCGCCTCATCAATATGTGGCAGTCCGGAACCACCTACCGACCTACAACGTACACCCTCACGTGCGTCGAGTTACTCAAGCTTAAGCGAACAATTGCCTCAGGTAAGTGATGGGAAATATATAAAAATGATTGCCACTAACCCGTGAAAACCACTTTGCACAAATGAAAATGAAATAAATTTTTTTATGAATTTTTTTTTAAGTGAATTTGTGTGTGAAATGGGAGCCACAATTGAGTGAGTTTGTGGAATAGCAGAAATTAAAGAGACACTTTTTTTTCTCGCTCACAAAGTACTAAAATTAATGAGTGTGCTTTTAAGGGTGTCTATTTCCTGGAAACTGACATACAAAGAATGTTTCATAGAAAAGAAAAATTTCAATTGCAATCATACTTCAATTGAATTTCTAAATCACTTTTCACGAAAATAGTTTTTTTTTTTTTATTTAAACATCAAATCTTTTTTTATTTCCCATAGACTCTCAAAGCTAACAATTTAGTTTTAGTGTCACTGTGGTAAAACAGTGTTTTTCAAACTGTGCTCCCTAATTTTTTTTTAACTTAAATATCGTATTTCTTTGTTATTTACCATAGTCTCTCAAAGCTAACATTCCAGTTTTAGTGTCAGTGTAGTAAGACAGTGTTTTTCAAACTGTGCTCAAGAAAATATTTTTTTCATCTAAATACAAATGTTTTTTGTTATTTCAGATAGCCTTTCGAAGCTAACAATTTAGTTTTAGTGTCAGCGTAGTAAGACAGTGCTTTTCGAACTGTGCGCGAAATATGCGCTGGCATCTAAATGGTTATAAACAGCTTTACTTAATAATACAAACACTCATTCAAAGCAGCTTAGATGAGCCACTAAAAAGTGTATACGAATTGGTAACAAATTCCATAACTCATAAACCATTGAGGATCGTAAGCTTTCAGTAGGCACAATTCAAAATTTTATGGTATTTTTCTAAACCGTTTTTTTGAAGGGTTTACATGTTTTACTTCATTTTGAGATCTTAGCTAGGTGACAAAGCTTTCAAAATGGAATCATGAATAACTCATTTTAGGACTCACCATTTTTGAGTTAATTCCAGTCACAGGTCTTTCTCTGTGTCTCTTATTTACAAGACCTGCAAACTATTTTTTATTTTTATAATAATTTTTTTTAAACTATTGTTCTTAAACTAATTTTTTAAATGGTATCTTTTAATTTTCATTAATTTTTTTAATTATGTTGTTGCAAAATATTTCATTTTTTAATTATTTTTTTTTTTTACAATTATATATTTAAATTGTTTTTTAAACTGTTACTCTAAAAATAATTTTGTAAATCATTTTTTTAATATTTTTTGTATTTCAATTAATTTTTTTAAATTATGTTATTGTTAACTATTTTTTTTTCAATTATTTTTTTAAATTCAATTAACGGTTTTTTTATATTAATTCATTTTTTAAAATAACTTTGTTTAAATAATATTATTAAATTAAATTTTTGCCGTTTCTAGAGCAGTCCAATCCTAAAATACTTCCCTTTGTCTCATTGCAAAAATTTAACTGAATTTCATTTCTCTCTTTACAGACCACGATAAAAGTCTTTACGAACTGTCTAAAAATCGATATCGAATATAAAACACTTGGCATACAATGGGACACCACCAGTAAAGAGGTCATAACACAGCTATTGAGACGGTAGGTTTATCAACACTCAAGTTAGCGGAGCTTCGTTTTAATACCAACTTTTCTTTATAGCCTCAAAATGCGTCATCGTGATCCGCGTCTCTTCTATCTTTCCATGGAAGTGTCGGTGCGTCGTGCTGGTGTTAAGACCATACTTGTGCTGGATGATGATACACGACCAGCTATATTACAAGCTTGCCATCCGAAAGGTGAATCGAGGTAAGTTTATGAGTAAAGCTTAAGAATTCGCTCTCTTTATGTAGTTCGAAAGCTTCACAAGTCTTGAACTTAATTCACAGAAACATTAACAATCACTTCTTCTTCATTCAGATTTTGTCTCCAACTCAAACCTGGTGGCTTAATACGCGTTCATACCTCAGCTCTACAACCTTCTTCACAATACAAATCCTTAGTTATATCCGAGGAAACGACGTCTGATGAGCTGCTGCAACTCTTACTCTCATGCTATAACTCTATGGAACCTGTAGAACAATTCTCGATATATGAAGTAAGTCCGGAAATTCAAAAAGCCTTCTCTAGCTCTTACTTTTAAGAATGGAACTTAGAAATATTAATGCTCTTTGAAGTTCTTCTATCGTTGTTGCTTTCATACTTCCGTTAAATTCTGTACTCACTTCTCTCTTTCCTCGCTCTTTCAGGTCTGCCCCGGTCAGGAGTATCAACGCAAATTACATCCCGACGACATACCACTACGCGCCCAAGCCGAACGTATGCGTCGCGGTGAGACATGCCACTTTCTTGTGCGCCGTAACCCGAACTTTAGTCGCCGACGTCAATTACTAGCTACACTCAATGGTCTCACCACCACCAACAACAACAGCAATACCAAAATTAGCCAGAACAAATCTTTTGACGCCAACAGCACTCATTCATTACTCGACGATGATACGAGCTTGCTAGACCTCTCCATCGAATCTCTCACAGACGATATACACAGCTTAATGGCTAGCGATGAAGATGAAGATGGCGCTTCTTCAACATCCGGTTCTTCAGACACATCCTCAGAGGGTTCATTGCATGGCATACGGCGCACGCCATCCACACTCTCAGTAATGCCACTACAATCAGCAACAACAATGGCGTGCAGTGCGAAGAAAGCCGAAGTATGTCCGAAATGCCGCAACACATTCAAATCTTGCGAATTTTGTCATAAAAATTCGTCAATGATGCTACAACTACAACGCTCGAATAGCACAGCGAGCAGCAGCAGTTGCGCCACAACAAAAACTCTACAAATGTTGCTACCCAGCTATAGTCCGGTTTATAATATACGCGAAATACGTACCTCATCACATAGTTTTTCCGCTTTGGGCAATGATAAGAAATTGCTGGATATTCAATTGAATGGACGTTTCGATACGAGCGCTTGTACCCGACTGCGTCCACAAAGCGTTTATGTTACGCGCTCGACGCGCATGCTAACTGATGGTAATGGCAATGGGAGTAGCGGCGCATCCACGGCGCAATTAGCAGGCGACTTGAATGGTAATAATTTGGCGGCTACCATCAGCGGTGAGATGGTGAATAATCATCCGGCAAAGGGGTTGGGGCATTTTGTGTATTTGTGAAAGTCAAGGAAGCGATTGATTTGGGAAGGAGATGCCATGAAATCAATCGTGAAGTTCGAAAATTGACGGGCTTTATTTATTTTCTTCTTTTTTGGAGCGACCGACTAGCTCAGCTTGTCCCCCAAATTAAAATTCTCTTCAGTCATCTAAGGGAGAACGAGTTTTTAATTTTCTGTCTTCGTCGGGCATATACCCCAGCTCAGAGGGTGTAATAATCGAAAGTCCTATGTTATGACCACCAAATTAACCCGAAGGTATCCCACTGCCGTTGATATTCTTAAGTAATGTGTGGACGTCAGCAACACCTCTACGGCTGAGATATAAGACATCAGGCAAAGTCACTCACTATGTTTTTGTCTTTTTTGAACTAAGTTTCATAGTCTACCCTGGGATGGAGTCGAGGCTTCATATCACCATAGAAGTAACCAGCTTAGGCCTTTGTTATGACACAACTAGTTACAGTGTAGAGTTCCTGCTTTGATTACAACTGAAATCATTTTAGTCTCACGTGTTTATAAGACTAACACCCAAAAAAGCTTGCCCTAACATCTCTGGGCCTAATCTAATCCAATACAAAATTACTAAAATAAAAAAATAAAATATTTCCAGTGGCTATCAAATTTCGAATGTTCGTTAAAAATTTTGTATATATTTTGATTGTAGCCCCCAAAATTCATAAAAAATAAAAAAAAAAACTTTGTAAAGCTCTTTGGAAATGACATTTCAGTGAAAGCTTACTTCTAACAGAGCTTTTTAAGCTAAAAAATAAAAAAGCTTTAGAAAGCTTTTGGAAATGAAATTTCAGTGAAAGCTTTCTTATAACAGAGATTTTTAAGCTAAAAAATAAAAAAGCTTTAGAAAGCTTTTGGAAATGACGTTTCAGTGATAGCTTACTTCTAACAGAGCTTTTTAAGCTAAAAAATAAAAAAGCTTTAGAAAGCTTTTGGAAATGAAATTTCAGTGAAAGCTTTCTTATAACAAAGCTTTTTTGGCTAATTTAATTTTTTATGAATTTGTGGGTTAATCTTAAGCATTTAATTTCAATTAAGTCGCATTAAGAACTTGTATAACTGTTACTATATTATTATTAAGTCAACTTGTATTAAATTACTGAAGTAATTTTCAACATCAAATCATTGTAGTGAAACCCAACCAAAGACCATGCTAACACAATTTCAAATGAATATTTATAATTAAGTTTATAACACATTTCCTGTTGATTTTAATAAGCTAAGTAGATATTAAGTTCAAAAAAATAATTATAACAAATAAAATAATAAACAAAAATTAGAAAAAAAATTAATTTTATAAAAATATTTGCTGTATAAAAATTTGATATGAGATATTCGTGCATTTTAGTATTTTTTTTCTGTGTTTGAGATACTCTTAAAAAAAAAAATACTAGTGTTAATTGTAAAAGCTTGTAAATGCCTACTTAAAGCAGCAACAGTAATTCCAAATATAGTTTTTATAGTTTTTTTTTTTTTTTGAGCAAACCGATGAACAAAACTTAGGTGAAAATGAACTGTAAAAGTGGAGTAGCTTGGACAGCTCATGTAAGCAAAATATTTAAGCGCACATTAGAGTCTATAGCTTTTAAAAAAAATATGAACTATTGTATAAAAAATGTTATCGAAACTACACTGTGCAACAAATTCAGAGCTTTGTTTCTGTGCAAGTAAAAATTTGCCATGAATTTTTAGAATTTTTTTGTTGAAGGATCTTTTGTATTTTCTTGCATACAAGTCATGGAAAAGACACAAATTTTCTTTGAAAAAAATACCCAACAACGTTGACAAAAAAATTTCAAAATATCAAAGCAATTTTTGAGGTGCTCACAAGCAGAAAAAAAGTTTGTGTCCTGCAATCTAAGCACAAGTTATTCCACTTCTGAAAATGTTGTTGCACAGTGTTATTGTAACACTTTAAAACTAAATTTTTAAATGCTCTTGACGTTTACTCAATCACCTAAACATCGCTAAATACACTTTTCTCATCACTTTTTCCCACACAGGGTGACACATATAAAAATTAAAAACAATGAAAAAGCTTGCTCCAAATTCAATTTATATGCGCATATATGTATTTGTATTTTATAGCTGAAATAAGTAACACTCAATGTAAAAGCTAACAAAATTTCTAAATAAACATAACTATAACAGTAAAAAATAAAAATCAATAATTCACCAAAACATTTTATTTCAATTTGGGAAAATGTGGGTTACTGGAGCAAGCGAATGTTTTCAATTACATCAAATTGTGTCGATTGTCCTTGTACAAAATGTTTTCGTTTTATGGTTTTGATGCACAATTTAACAGCAGGTGGGTATATTAGGGTGGGTTGCCGAAGAAAAAATTGAAAAAACATTTGAAACTTTGTTAGTCAGATTCCAGCAATATCAGAAAACGTTTGGAGCTCTGGATTCCATTGTTTTTTTTATTTTTATTTTTTTGAATATTGTTTTTTACTCAAAAGCTCTTTGCCTTTTCCTTTTGCTATATTTGCGCCTAAAGCTGAATAGAACATTCGACCACTCCTGACTTTATTCAATGACACCCATAACAGCAATTTAACGAATAGCTCCTTATCCATACTATTCATTTATATGTACGGTACGTGAGTTGCCATACCCACCAAAAAATTGCAACTACTTAATATGGGATTGACTGAATCTTATTAAAATGCATGTAATATATGAGGAATGCAGTTCGGAAGTAGTTTCGGTTAAATATAAAGGTAGAATTTTATGCGAATTTCTTTCAAACTTGACTACTCAAGTGTTGCCACTAGTGCTTATTTTACTGGGTTGCTATCTAGCTAAAATTTAAATTTAAATTAAGTGAGATATGTAAATATGGTTATCACTAATTATTTTACTTTGTATTTGAGAAAAAAAGGGAAGTCTTACTACCTAGAGTTGCCACCTAATCCAATTTTATTTTTTTAATTTATATTTCCACCATTATGCCGAAAATAGTTACACTTATTTCCAAATTAATTATACCTACCAACGTTGCCACCAATTTTTTTTTAAGACAAAAGTAGGGCTGCCACCTAATCCAATTATATTTATATCCACTATGCTTTCGAAAATGGTTCGACTTATTGCCATAAATTTTATTCTCACTACCTAGGGTTGCCACCTAATCCAATCATATTTATTTACTTACATTTCCACTTTCTACTATTACGAAAAGAGTTCGATCTTTTCCAAATTAATTGTACTTTCCAACGATGGCACTAATTTTTGTTTTAAGAAAAAAATATAAGTCTCACTTCCTGGGGTTGCCGCCTAATCCAATTATGTTTACTTATTTATATTTCCACTACTATGCCAAAAATACCTCTACATATTTCCAAATTAATTGTAGTTTCCAACGCTGGCACTAATTTGTTTTTTTAAGAAAATAATGTAAGTTTCACTACCTATGGTTGCCACCTAATCCGAATATTTATATTTATTTACATTTCAACTACTATGCCAAAATTAGTTCGACTTGTTTTCAAATTAATTATACTTTCCAAAGTTGCCACCAATTTTTTTTTAAGAAAAAAAATGTAAATCTCACTACTTAGAGTTGCCACCTAACGCAGTTACATTTATTTATTTATATCCAATAGATATTATTTCAAAAATCGTACGACATGTTTTCAGATTAATTGTACTTTCCAATATAGCCACCATTTTTTTTTTTTCAATAAAAAAACTTTCCTCTCAGGGTTACCAAATAATTTTATTTTTTAATTTATTGTTTCTTTATGTATTATTGTATTTCTGATTTATTTTTTATATCCTACTAGTGGAAGAAGAAAGTTGACTTATTTATATCTGCCACAATCTAGGATTACTCACTAAGGATGTTTTTCAAAATGTTGCCACCTATTTTTCTCTAATTTAAAAAAAAATGTCAGCTTAGTATTGCCACTCAATTGTATTATATTAGTTTTTTCTCTTTTCTCTACTGATACATCGAAAAAGATTGTACTCCCTCTATAATAATTTTTATAAAGTTTATTTGCTATATGTTAAACTCTCATACGGAAGTGTTGTCACTAAAACTGTTTTTCGAAGTTGCCACTTATTTCATTATTTGTAACTTAGTACCATATGCCAATATTACAATAAAAAAATTTTTTGATGGCTTTATCATCTATGGTTGCCACCTAATTCTATAGAACACTATACCCTGGCACGCCTGATTTAATCTTCCTGTAGATAACCTTCTGTATCAGGATAGTCTGTGTACAATAAGGCTTATATTGTTTTATTATAAGCGGTTGCTTTTTTTTCTTTTTTCTTTTTTTTTCAAGCGTACTCCATGGAACCACCCGATATTTGACAATTTTCATTGGCATTCAGCCAAATGCGCGCAGTTAGTCGCAGTCACCAAAAAAAGGCATTGTTGACAGTGTTGCCAATGTGAATGTTTGTAAATTTTTATTGCACTCCATAGTGGATAATGCACGTTCACTAACACAGTCAGAGAGATAAAATATACAAACACGAAGTACATATCGTGGGCTTGTTTAACTTGAAAACTAGGACTTTTGCGCATTTTGAACTCGACCTATCAGTATTTGTGTTTGTTTATTTAAGCGACTATTTGTTTATTTGTTTGTAATTGGCGAAACATGCAACAGACACGGATGTGGATTTGGTTGTCAATGATTGTGTTGTCGTGACAAAGTTTTGTAAATGAGTTTTTGAGATTTTCAGCGTTCACTTAATGGGTGTACAAGTACAACAATATGATATGAATTTCAAAGTAAAATAAAAAGAATTGAAGAACAAGCAATGCAGTAGTTTTCGCAGTCATTAGCCGCCATCCAGTGGACTATATATGGAGCTAAGTATATGGCTTAACTAGCAGGAGCAGTTTTCAGCGGGGATCTGTCCCACAAATTCCCGGTTATTACTTGTCGCTGCATTTTTATGTACATCTTTATCCGGCTCTGAATCATTACACATTGGAACACGGCATTTGTTGTTGCATTTCTATGTTAAATATTCGATTGGTCTTCGAATAACAACCACCGGAGGATGGCCATTAACAAGTCAAAGCTTACTAAAATAAAAGGTACCAGTATAATGAAATGCTTTAGAACCGATGAAGCCCGAATTTAATCGATTCTGGTACAACTTCACTAGGGTTGTGCATAAATTATCGATTTTTATTTCAAGCGATTTTTTTCCACTATCGATATTTTAAATTATCGCGTACTTTATAAAGCATTTAAGATTATTGGAAAATTTGGACTTGAACAATTTGAAATTGATTTGATTCTTCATTAAATTTATTTTTGCTAATATATCGAGAAGACTTTTTTCATATAAAATATCTATTGATGAAAATATCGATTGATAAAAATATCGGTTAAGCGGCAAATACATTACACGAACTTTTCCGCGAACATTCCGATATCTTGTTCGCAGCTTTGGCCATCCACCATACGAACTTTTGGCCGAACATTAGTTCTCTTTCAGACAGCGATGAATACGGACAACAATTGTGCTGCAGCAATATTGCTCGCTGTGGCAATTAAGCGTAAAAAAAAGAATTTGGTGCAAAGAATGGAATGTATCCTTTGTGGCATCAGGATCTACTTCTTTTAGTTTTTCCATTTAAGTCGCATAATCATTATTCTTTTTAATCCTATTACAATAATCTTTGCTTTTTACTTGCCACAATGATGGCAAAGATTTATACATTTCAATAAATTCACTCAGAAATTTTTTATTGTCCATTTTACTTTTCCGCGCACGTCTGTTCCGTTCAGAAATTACTACGATTATGAGCTATTTCGCCATACACACACGAACAGTTCGCGCAAAAGTTCGCCAAAAATTAAAATATTTTGATTTTTGGCGAACTTTTGCGCGAACTGGCAAACACCACCATACACGAGAGAAAAGTTCGCACAAACATGACATAACGGGAATGTTCGCGGAAAAGTTCGTGTAATGTATTTGGCGCTTTAGTAAAAATATCGATTCATAAATATCGATCGATCGATTTATCGGCAAACAAAAGAAAAAGGAAGTTATTGTTCTCGTTCTTGAGCTAATTTATAGTCTTTGATATTCAAAAAATTGTATATTGCGGAGTCGACATTCACGACTTAAAGTCACATCGCTAAAGTTCAACAATTCACAATTCCGTTGAGCTCCTTAAAACATTCTTCTTTCGGGGTGTGAAAGCAGGGCAATTTGAAACTGATTTGATTCTTCATTAAATTTATTTCTACTAATATATCGAATAGACGTTTTTCATATAAAATATCGATTGATAAAAATATCGATTGGTAAAAATCGATCTATCGATTTATCGGTAAACACAAAAAGCAAACTATTGTTCTTGCTCTTGAGCTTATCTACAGTCTTTTGATATTCAAAAAGTTGATATTAAGGAATCGACTTTTCCCACTTGAAGTCACATCGCTAAAGTTCAACAATTCACAGTTCCGTAGAGCTCCTTAAAACATTCTTCTTTCGGGGTGTGAAGGCAGGGCAGTTTGAAACTGATTTGATTCTTCATTCAATTTATTTTTAGGAAGACATTTTTCATATAAAATATCGATTGTTAAAAGTCGATCGATCGATAAAAATATCGATTCATAAAAATCGATCGATCAATTTATCGGTAAGCAAAAGAAAAAGGAAATTATTGTTCTTGTTCTTGAGCTTATCTATAGTCTTTTGATATTCGAAGAGTTGATTTTTAGGTATCGACATTTCCCACTTGAAGTCACATCTCTACATTTCAACAATTAAGCAAAAAAATACAAACAATTAAGATTAATAAGTTAATTTTATTTAAATCCCAACTATCGTCATTATTACCAAAAAAATTAAAATTCTCACAAACTTAGCGACATTCATTTAGATTTCTACACTGAACCAAGACATCGGTGCAGATCTGACAACCTTTCTCAAGCGGAACACTTGGCGCTTCTTTGCACGTCCGATAACTCGCCGCATCTTTTTTTGTCTGCTCACTCAATAATTCATTCAATTGCGTCTCAATTTCATGCCACGCAAACTCCACATCTTCCTCCTTCGGTTGCATGCCACACACAACAAAACGTATAAAATTCTTATCACCAAACTTTGCTTGCACCATAAAGATACGCTTACGCTCCGTTATACGTTGCAGCAACTCCTCGGTCAATTTATTCTCACCCTTCACTCGAAAGCAAACCAAACCCATTGCGCGCTCAGCCACCAACTCAAAACGTTCATCCGCTAAAACATGTTGCTCGAAATGCTCAGCTAAACGTATTTGATTACGTACGTGATTGCGTAAACCTTCGGCACCATAAATACGAAATGTGACCCACACTTTGAGCGCACGAAAGCGACGTCCCAACGGTATTTGCCAATGACGAAATTCCGGTATATCCGATTGACCTTCGTATTTGTTTTGCAAATAAATGCGCTCGACATTGAAACTCTCCACAATCAAATTGGCATCACGCAGCCACATTGCCGTGCAATCGAAATTGATCAGCAGAGATTTGTGTAAATTGTAATTGAGTGAATCGACGCGTTCGAGTCCGCGACGCAGATGGGCATACTCATCGAGCGCTAAGAGCGCGCCTGCATAAGCGGCATCCAAATGCAACCAAATCGAATGCTCCTCGCAAACATTCGCCAGCGATTCGATGTCATCGTGTGAGCAAGTACCTGTCGCGCCCATTGTGGCTATGCAAATCGTGGGTATGAGTCCTTTTGCTAGATCTTCTTTGACAGCTTGCGCCAATTGCACACCACTCAACACTTGATTCTTATCGGCTGGCAGTAGACGTATGGGTAGTGTGGCCAAGACGCCAGCTTTCTCAATGCAACTATTACTTTGATCGCTGGAATAAGCAATGAGACGTGCGCGTATCTCACCTTCGCTGAGTTCGGGTTGTGCTGCCTTCACGCGTCGCACTGCCTGCTCACGCGCTGCCATGACAGCGACGAGTACAGCTTCACTGGCCGAACCCTGTATGACACCGCCACCGGGACCTTTGGTGGCGTGTAGAAAGTGTGCGGGTAATTTGAAAAATTTAGCCAACCAATCCATGACGATCATTTCCAGTTCAGTGCAAGCTGGACTGGTGAGCTAGAGAGTAATGAGTAATTAGTTTCATAGAGATAAAACACTTTCTTCTTCTTGCTACTCACCCAATTAAAACCGATCACACTAAAACCTGTGGCCAACATTTCGCCTACAATCGAGGGATATGAGCAGCCTGTCGGATAAAATGCATGAAAGTTCGGCGATTGCCAATGTGTGAGGCCAGGTTTGATAAATTTGTTTATGTCTTCCAGAACACTTCTTTCCATTGTTGCGGGTTTTCTGGCAGCTCTTTGGGTAGCTGGTCTATTAAGTAGCCCGGTGTAACGGATGGCAAAACATCGCTAAAAAAGTAGAGACATTATATTCAAAATTTCTCCTATTTAGTTGTCGTTAATCTTCTTACCAATCGCGTATATTCTCCATATAATCTGCTATGAAGTCCACAGCTGCTTTTCCGAACTCTCGAAACGTTGCTGCATCCATCTTCAGTACTCGTTTTAGCTAATATCCCCTTTTAAATATGTTAATCTGGTAGCCCTGTAGGGGGAAGAATACATTTTTGAGACGCTGTCTTACTAATTTTACTTGAAATCAAAGCAAACAAAAAGAACGTATCAAAGAAATCACAAATTCAAAATTTTAACAATTTTTTTTTTTTAATTTCCACGACCATTTTAAAAAACAAATTTTTAGTTGATATTAAAATTTATTTATCTGCAAAACTGCAAAAATTAAAAAAAAAATTTTGGGAAAAAAATTCAACATTTCAGTATTTTTTTTTTTAATTTTTCTGAATTTTGAGTACATTTTTAAAACAATATTCGCAGTTTCTCTAAAACTGCATACTACAAAAAATTAAAAAAAAAAATGATGCCAAAAAATTCTAAATTTAAAAAAAAATTTTTTTTTAATTTTCCAAAATTTTGTTTACATTTTTAAAACAATATTTATAGTTTCTCTAAATAAAAATTTTAATATTTTTTTTTAATTTTCCAAATTTTGTGTATAATACAAAACTATGAGTTTCTCTAAAACTGCTTACTACAAAAAATTAAAAAAAAAAAAATTATGTCAAAATATTCTAAATTTAAAAAAAAATTTTTTTTAATTTTCCGAAATTTTGTTTACATATTTTAAACAGTATTGATAGTTTCTCTAAAACTGCATACTACAAAAAAATTAAAAAAATTTGAAAATAAATCAAAATTTTAATATTTTTTTATTTAATTTTCCAAATTTTGTGTATAATACAAAACTATGAGTTTCTCTAAAACTGCATACTACAAAAAATCGAAAAAATTTTTTGAAAAAATTTCACAATTTTAATAACACTTTTTTTTTAATTCTTCCGAATTTGGCGGACGTTTTTAAAACAATATTCATAGTTTCTCTAAAATACCATATTAAAAAAATTTAAAAAAAAATTCGGAAAACATTATAAAATTTTAATAACACTTTTTTTTAATTTTTTCCGAATTTTGTGCACATTTTTAAAAACAATATTCATTCAATTTTTAATATAGGCTTTCTTAAAAATAGTTTTGTTATTATGCACGCCACTGTAGCTAAGCTCACAATTTCACTATAAAACCCATTAACATGCTTCGTTAAAATACACACGGCACTTATCTTACAACTGAAGCCCTTTGTTTATTTATTTTTATTTTTTTTTAAATGATTTACCTCAAATCTCTCTTTACACTTTTTCACGTTACTTTTCTTCAATGAGAAAGTTTCTTTGAAGCTGTGAAGAAGTTTAGTGCGCGACCCTTAAAGCTGCGTCTGCATGCCGTTTAAACTGTGCGCTTAAATTTACTGTGACAGTCTCTTTTATACCTTCGGTTGTACTAACAAATGGAATTTCACCAACAGTGGTGGCGTGTAGACCAATAAACGGTGGGGGGAACAAACTGAAATTGTTATACATATATCGTATAAATATATGTGTATAAAAACTTGTAATGTAGACGCTGCGAATTGTACCTTGACATTGATGAGATGCATGATCTGCGATATCATATAAATACGAATTTTTAATTTGAATTCAAGTTAGTAGAAATAATTATTATTGGTATATTATTATTGGAATTAATGCTAAATGCATACATAGATGCACGTTCTGTGATATTAAAAAATTAGTAACATGATTCTATATTTAAATTATCAATATGTTGTATTTTATTAATTGGCTTGATTGATTTTTTTATTTTCTTCGCTGCCACACTCATATACTTAGGCGACACTGTTTTATCTTAAGGTTTGGCAAGAGAATGCTTAAGTATTATGCAAGTTCATGTTATGATGCTGGAGCAGCTGCTTAGCATGCTCACTATGCACATATGTATGTATGTATATGTATGTAGGTATAAACATTGCTTACTGACCATACTCGAATACCACCAAAAAAATTGTTAGTTGTTATAAGTACTAAGGAATGCGTTAGTAATGCTAGCCGTAACCGCAGTCGTGAACTGAACACTGCAAGCGCTCAGTTAATGGTGACATAATCATAACCATATAAAACAGCTGATGCAGTATTTTTAAAATATACTTGATTTAGTATTTTTCAACTTTTCATGCAAGTAATAGCTTTTTTAGCTTAAGTCTAACATAATCTATAGAAAATAGACTTGGTTAAGTCGTGGTTATAACTATGTCATTATGGCTATGACTACGGCGTTACGGTTATGCTACGTTTTTCCCTAGTTTAACTGTTAGCCAAACCAGTAACGTAGCAGTAAATTAAAAAGTTAGCACAACCTAGCAGTAAGTGTAACCGTAAACGTAAACTTAACCGTAACCATAGCAATAACCGTATCAGAAATGAAGCCGCTTACCATCATTTCAGGTTAAGCGAAGTATAGAAGTATGCATATGGTTATGTTCAGAATTTAGGTTATAAAATTCAGCGATGAGTAAGGTAAAAGTTGGGGTTAGAATTGCCTCACACTCACTTCTCTTTCATCGTTTTTTTTTTAATTATTTTCCTCTTCACTTCTTAATCTTAAATTATATTTCCCTTCACCACTTCTATTTTTTTTATGCTCCCAATCTACTTTCCTACTTTATTATTTCAAGCACCGCCCTACATCAAATAAGTTGTTGAAATAACATACATAAGCATAATATAAGCTACAGATTTTTTGTTGGTTATGTTAACTCTACACCTTGTTGTGTATTGATAATTGAGCGCTTCAAGTATGCGCTCTTACTCTCTACCATCTCTTACAGCTTTTGTTTACTTTGGTCTATCTTTATATCTCACTTAACAAAAAAAATATAAATAAATTTCTTATTCCGAAAATGTGTGAATTAATTGACAAAACACTGAAGGTATTTCTTTTTTTCTTTCACATAAAGACTTAATAAAAGCCAAAATAAATAGTCAACAAACCATTTTCATTTGTTTGCTAAATTTCATTGGCCATGAACCTGTTTCTTGGCCCCTTAAGTTATTTCTTATCGATGTGGTGAAAGTATAAGATAAAAAATTTAAGACATAAGGTATAATATGCATGATAAAGTGTTATGGGTTTAGGTTTACAAAACCTTGGTAATCATATGAAGGTTCCACTTATGATAATATTCCAGGTCATCGTTCTTATGTTTGTTGTAACAGGAAAAATAAGCGTAGGATTTATGGCTTTGAGTCAAAAATTGCGCTTTAGGCATTGTCAAATTTTCCAGTTCATGGTATACCGTTGGGGTCAACAGTGTCTTCCAGTACGCAAATTGACAATTTTTTTATTTTTTTAACAAATTTATTACCCAAAAAAATGTATACTTACTCTATTTTAAAAACATTATTTTATTTTTTTTATTATTTTATTTTTAAAAAATTATTTTATTATTTCTATTATTTTATTTTATTTAAAAAAATTATTTTATTTTTTTTATTACTTTATTTTTAAAAAATTATTTTTTTTAAATTATTTTACTTTTTTTATTATTCAATTTTTTTATTTTATTTTAAAAAAATTATTTTTTTTTAATTTATTATATTTTTAAAAAATTATTTTATTTTTTTTGTTATTTTTTTTTTTTGTTATTTTATTTTTTTTTATTATATTTTTGTATTGTTTTATTTTTAAGAAATTTTCTAATTTTTTAAACCTAATTTTATTTTTTTTTTATTATTTTATTTTTAAAAAATTAATTAATTATTAAAAACTTGTTGTATTTTTTTATTTTTTTTATTTTTAAAAAATTATTTTATTATTCTTATTATTTTATTTTTAAAAAATTATTTTATTTTTTAAAATTTATTTAATTTTTTTATTAGTTTATTTTTTAATTATGTTATTTTTAAAAAAATATTTTATTTTTTTGTTATTTTATTTTTTATTATTATTTAATTTTTTTATTTTATTTAAAAAAAAAGCATTTCATTTTTTTTATTTTATTTTAAAAAAATTATTTTGTTTTTAAAAATTCGTTTCGTTATTTTATTTTTAAAAAATAATTAAATTTTTTTTTGTTATTTTATTTGTAAGAAATTATCTTATTTTTTATTATGTTATTTTAAAAACTTACTATATTTTTTTTATTTATTCTTTTTTTTTATTATTTTATTTTTTTATTATTTTACTTTTAAATTATCATATTATTTTTTTTTATTATTATATTTTAATTTTTTTAATTTTTTTTATTATTATTTTTTTTAATGATTTTATTTTTTTTATTGTTTTATTTTTAAAAAATTATTTTAATTGTTTTATTTTATTTCTAAAAAGTTATTTAATTTTTTCTATTATTTTATTTCTAAAAAATTATTTTATTTTTTTTATCATTTCATTTTTACAAGAAAAATTTTATATTTTAAAAAAATTAATTTACGCTTCCCTAAGACACTAACTTTAAGGCGCTGTTATGCAAGTTATCGTAATATCAAATGAACAGCAACAGCTGCTACTTGTCTACAAAGTCTACTTAAATTTTTGCCAAAAGCTTCAATTATTACCAATTTGTACTAACCATTTAACGATACCAATCTTTTCCACACAAGTGCACATTAAATTTATTTTCAATTCGTCTACCACAGCCCATTTAACGAGTTTGAGACGGCATTGCGAACAAAGAAAAGCCATAACATAAATGAGAAGTGTGCGCGCGCCTTAACATATGCAATGCCAATGAGATTTTAATATATATCATACAAACTAGACAATTGCCGTCGGTTTTAACACGTCATTACCCTGCGTCATGGTGTTTTTTTGGTGGTGGTGCGCAAAGCTAATGTGGCAAGACGGCAGGCGGGCGTGAATGAATCGTGTTGCAAGACGCAAAGCTGCAAAATTTATTGCTCAATTGAGAATTGTATAACAATCTCAACACTGAATTGCAATTTGTTCCAGTTTATGCATTTTGTATAAGCATCCTGCAGTCTAAGTAACCAAGTAGTTGCAAGCGCGCACGTTAGAATTGAACTAGATATAGGCTGTTTAATAGTTATTGCGATAGTTAAGGGGTCGTATGAAACTAAGAAACGGCGATTTACTCTATAAGATAGAGAGAGTAATAAAATTTATGAATCATAAATCACGCAGAGAAATCAAAAACTTTGATTGCCACTTTCACTCATAAGCAAATTTAAATATCAATGTGGCAGCACAAATGGCAATGACAACAATCAGCTGTTTAATAAAAACAAATGTCAAACGAAATCGAAAACTTAAATAGCAGCATCTAGTTTATGAAAATTGTGATTTTATTATTAAAAAGTAAGTTATATAGTTTAAAAATATCAAAAGATAAAGTTGAAAGTGCAAGAAACTAGCTAAGCTTACTAAAAAGAACAATAAATAATTTTATTTAGATAGACTAAACGATTTGAGTGATACAACAGATGCAGTGACGGAGCCGACGGCAGCGACGTTTGAAGCGCTGCTAGCTGAATTTCGTTACAAACAACGATGTAATACGCGTAAAGCAAGGGCAGCTGAACGATTTTAGTAAGTAACCGAAATAATGGAAATGGGGAAAAATGGTTTCGTGGCACTCGGCTTACCGGCCCATGAGTATTGACCTATGAAATCATGATATAAATATTCGGTCGACAATGCGTTCGCAACTAAGTAGTTCCCATGGACACTAAACATAGTGCCGGCTGTGATTCGCACCAAATTAGTAGGATATTTAGTTCGAGTAAGGTTTAACTCCATTCGATAAGGCTTTCGTTGTTTACTACCTGGTAAACACACAGAGCAAAATTAATTGATAAGTCAGCGAGTCCGCATATGGCACCAATAAAGCAGTGATCTGAATTTAACACAAAATTTTAAAGGTTTAATTCCTTCCCTAGCATAGATTTTATATTGTCCCTTCGATCTAAATTTTTTACGCTTGTGAATCCTTTTGGAACTAGTTGCATTACTCACTACATTACTACTACTTACATACATTACTAGTCGTTAGCTAGTATTATGATATATTTGGAAATAGAAAAATAAATATTTGTCATTAGCATTAACTCAAGTGCCAATTTGTGTGCCTAATTGCACATTTAAACAGCGCTCCACCTTCACTCTCTCTCTCTCTCTCTTAAGCAAGCCGTGCTTTATACTGCATTTGTCTACTTAATACATTAATCAGCTTAAATTTCGTGTTTTTTAAACAAATTTAATAAAATCCTCAAACGCCCACACATTTTGGCACAGTTCCAAAAATTGCGCATTTTAACAGCTGATAATTCGAAAAAAAAAAACTCCGAATGCAACATTTGCAGCTGTTCGACTGCGCTCCGATTCTAAGAACTAACTACAACATTTCTGCCTTAATTTTGGTTTAACAACATTTTCGTTTTTGTTGTATGCCAAAATTCTAACGGCACAAATATTTCAAAGGAAAAGCAAGCAAAAAATATTTCGCAGTGAAAGTGTTAGTGTAAATGTTGTAAAAATGTGGTGCAAGTGTGAAAACTTTAGGGCAAATACTGCATTGTGAGGTGCTCTTCCCTCGTGAGAGAGTTTGCCAGCATGCGGATGAGCTGTTTTGCTGCGCCCTTAGAAGTTGCTCTTAACATAGCGTCGTAGCTAGTTTGAGGTGAAAGCGTTAATTGAATTATTTATATGGGCCCCCCATCTAATCAGCAACAAAGTGAGGTTATGTGAGTTTTTAAGCAGATTATGGTAATAAAGTTGTAAGGTGAGCATGTAGACTGCTGGTGAAACAAGTGCAGCGAAGTGCATTTTGTGTTATTTGTGTGAGTTGGTAGGCTTAATCTAGAGCTACAGAATTATTCAAGAAATTAACATGTGTGAGGTTCTTTTTTCACAAAAATGCAAATCGTATAAGGTGCTAATTATGTCAAATGCGCGTGACAACTTACTTACTTTATTGGGAAATACTTTCATCTCTGTTTGGTTTTCATATACATTCAGAATTGAACTTCTTCAAAGGCTTAGTCGATATTTATGATTTTTACGCAATCTTCAAACTTGCGACCCACATACATACATATATGTATATACCCTTCCTCCTTATATTAAGCTCCTTTCACGGGCTTGCGCACAAAAGTTAAATACACCACTAAACTCTATCAAAGTTTTGCAAGTGGCTATATCTGTCAAATGCTTAAGTGACTTTCGCAAATTAGGAACATACTTACTTTGTCTAATTCTTGATATTTCTAACAGACACAAACATTTAAAGACATGCGCCTAAAAGTAGGCACATTCAAACTCAAGTTAAAGTAGCTGCCAATGCCAGTGGCAGATACATAAGTGCGTAAGTATTTAAGAAAACAATAAATTAAATTAAGTGAAGGGTGTTATCAGAAGTATTTCATGTGGATTAAGTGTATAAAGTTCAAGTTACAAATAATTGCTCAGGGCTACGCTTAAATGCTTAATGGAATTTGTAAGAAGGTTGAATGCACGAAAATCTAATTTTTGTAGGTTGATTTTGATGTTAAAAATAATTGAGCATATGAATTGGATTATATATGCAAAAAATGCCTAAAATTATGCTTTATAATATTTTTAAGTAGATTTAGTTTAGAATTGTTTATTGCATTTTTCCTAGACTAAGCCACTTTTGTACTAAGAATTTTTTTTTCAAAAACGGCTTTCCAAAAACCCCATTTTCTTCTCATTGTGGAGTATAGTTTGATAAGTAAATTTATGTAACTACAAAATTTAACTAACGCCTTTCACGAGCATACACTTTTTTAAATTTTTTCTAGGAAAATTCTAAAATCATTACTGAAAATTCTTATAAAAGTAGCTTATTTTTAGGCGCACCGTAATCTCTATTAATTTTGAATACAAAACTGGATAAAAGAGTGGGCAATTCTATTTCGAAAAATTCACTTCTTAACCATGCTGAAATTGCCTCTCTTGTGTGGTCTCCTTGTTTGCATACTTTTAGGCGCATGTTATTTTCGATAAAAACTCAAAAATCCCTGCAAAAACGTGTGCCGAATCTCTAAGCCATAATTCAATATACTTAAGTCAGTTTTTATAGGTGTAGCATACTCATAGGGGTATACGTCAATTTCAGTTTTTGTAGTTTACTTGTAGGCGTTAAAATTATTCGCTTGGTTGGAAATTGAATTAAATGTAAATATATATGTACAATTGGGCTCTCCAAGGGACATGTTCTAATGAATATGAACAGTTCGACCCACGCAAAATGAGCACGTCTGAGCAGCATGAGTAGCATTCACTTACTAAACTCATCTCTGATGCTTCCCAGACTAAACGCATTTTTTGCATTGCAAAAATATGTGTTTGTTTCGTCTTAAAATTTCATCACGGCTGCCTATGGTTGGTAAGTTTATTTTGCTGTCACTTTTTATTTTGCCTTTTTCTATCAAATTAATTTTTCATTGGTCTACAAATTCTTATAATTTATTACCTTTTATACCATAATCGAAAATCAATGAATTACTAGATGTCTGCAATTTCTTTTGGTTTATTTTCCCTTTCACAGCATGATCTGCTTACCTTCTTATTCCCAACACGCCAAAAAGTATGCAATGATTTTTCGCAAAAATTCCCCAAACTGTGATATAGTCAAATAAATAACCCACAAGACAGCGCTAGTTGTCAACACCATTTTTTTCCCTGAGGAAAGCACAATATTTTCTTGTTAAATCTTTGGGCTTAGCTCCCTTGTGACATTACAAAAATTATTCCTTACATGTTATACCCCAAACTGTTGACCATTTACTTTGCTTTTAAGGCCTGTCGGAAATTGTTTTTAGGCATTTGTTTTTGTATTTTTTTCGTTGAGTTCTGGAGAAGCAGAGAGAACGCCATTAAAATGTTAATACAACCCGACTGTTTTTATTGCTTTGTTTTTTTTTTTTCGAATTTACGCCTGTAAGTCGGCAGCAAACTTTCTTTGCGAAATAAAAAAAAATGGCACACTCACAAATTGAAACATTTTTTTCTTTGGTTGGGGCAGTCCAGATTGAACAAAAGCTATGGACAAATAAGGTGTTTGCATAATTTTAGGCTGAAAGCATTTGGTGATATTGGAGTATCGAAGTGTATTTATGAGGGTAGTTAAATCGCTAGCAACAAACAATAAGAGCCAAAGTTGAGCTAGTACGAAATTGAGTTATCATCAGCATTATTTTCAATCGCAGCTTTGTTAATTTTACCGTATGTCGAATGCGTTTGGTTAAAGGAAATTACAATAACATCACCACAGACAACTAGAGAAAATCCTAAAAAAATGATGAAAAGGAAAATTTTGTGTCGCCTAAAGCTTTTTTACTAAATAATCGATTTTCGCTATAGTCGATAATTTTTTAGTTATTGACTTATTTAATCGATTTTAAGAATGACAAAAATTTATTTTAATTACATCGATTACCATAATTACGCTCTAAATCGATTTTTGTAGATAGTATGCATAGTGGAAATATCGATTATTTTGTTCTGAAAATCGAAATTTTTTTAGTTATCGACTTTTTGAACCGTTTTCATGAATGGGAAAAATTCACTTTAATCACATCGATTACAATAATTAAGTTTTAAATCGATTTCAGGAATTGCAAAAATAAATTTTTATTACATCGATTACAATAAAAATCGATATTTTTTAGTTATCGACTTTTTTAATCGATTTAAGGAATGGAAAATATTGGGTTTTATTACACCTATTACGATAATTAACCTTTACATCGTTTTTTGTAGATAGCCACATCTTTGTAATTTCGATTATTTTGTTCTAAAAATCGATTTTTCATAAATTCATTTATTTCTTATCCGTAAACAAAAAAAATTATTAGTGTGCAATTAATATTTCCGACTGCTTCTTTGTTTGACTGTTTTGGAGCTAATCCAAAAAAGAACCCGACCAAACAAAATGCAATGCACTGGAGAATTCTTGATTCTTGAAGAAAAAAAATTTTGAAAACAAAAATATGTTTCAGCATGTTTTAAGTATTTTAAAATTCAATAGTCTTCAAAACAGTAGTCCAAAAAGTTTCGAAATTTTTGGGGAAAAAAATTACGATTTTGTGAAAAAAATGTTAAATTTTGTGAAAAAAGTTCCGCAATTTATGTGAAAAAAAATTTAAAATTTTTATATTTTTCATTGAAATTTTTTTTTTGTATATTTTTAATAGAAAAGTAACAGTTCTTGTTTTATACCTCAACACTACTTTTACAAAGGCTTTGGTAAAATAATTTTATTAAAGTAAATGGGATCATAAACTTTTACCACTAACAAAGAACAGTTTATGCGAATCAAAGCAAGTGTGGAAAGTTTTGTAAGATATTTATGAAACACAAAAAAAACCAGTAAATTTATCTTAACAGATTTGCTCAACTAACACACTCACAAGTTATTGGCTGTGCAATTTATGAATGTTATTTTAGAATACTAACAAAAGACAGCGGGGGGCTTCGACTTAGTTGGTTGGTGTATAACACGACCTGCCATTGTATTTCCAATTACTTTCATGCAACCAACGCTAGAGCGGGATGCCTGGCGCGCATTGATAAGCAACGTCCCTAAAAACGCCTAGACGATTGTTCTGTTATAAATGAATGATGCATAAATTTTTGTTTTTGACTTGTTTCTTCTTTCGTCGTTTGTGCTAATTAAAGTGATTTTGATTTCATTTTCGTTTCACAGCATTCAGTTGACTTTCAATTGGTTTCTATTTTTAAGGTGCTTTGTAAAATTTTTTTTTTTTTTTTTTTGCAACTTTTTTTGAACTCTTTGAATATATAGTTACATAGTAAAAATATATAAATATGTATGTATATCTCGAAAGTGTCACAGAAATAAAAATGTATATGTATATCTGTTTGCAGCTAAGTGAGAATTTATTAGTTCGCTGAAACAATTTCCACTTCAAAGCATTGCAATATTTTTGATTGTTTTTGTTGACTTTTACCAAACTTTTTTCACTTTCCTATGTTTTTTTTTTTTTTGTTTATTTGTAATATTTTCTGTACTCCAAAAATACATATTTCTTCCTTGCGCATCACTTTGAATCAACATTTTTCTTTCTCACTTTCAGTGTTGTTGTTTTTTATAACCTAAGAAATTGCCCTGATTTCGAAAGCTTTAAAACTTTTAAATGTATCCATTGTTCTGCATTCATTTCATTTAGATAAATTTTAAAATTGTATATTAAAACAGCCTCCCAGTTCAACTAAATTCATTTAAAAAATATTCTTGTCTCTCTTACTCCCATTGGGCTTATCCCTGGCGCATCCATGGCGCATTCTACCAACTTGACTATCACTCGATTTGTCATCATGCAATTGCAGTAAAATCTAAATGAAATATTTACCGTTAGCATAGCAAATTAACCTAGCAAGCGTGCTATTTATTACATTTTCTACGTCTTTTATTTTCTCCTTCATTCATAAACGTATGCGATACTTTACCCATGAGAGTTGTTTTGACTTCTGTTGCATGTTGTTCAAATGTATGAAATGAAAATCACGGAAAAGGAGCGCAAAGCTAACAAAATTGTGTAGAATAGCAATATGCAACTGTTCGTCTAAGCAAAAGAGTCGCATAAATATGAAGTAAAAGTAATACCCAACTAACCAAAATTAGGGTCCTTCGAAATAATGATCCAGAACGAGGCTGCACATTAACGCTCAGAATATGATCGACAAATTTTTAAAATGTACAAAAAAATTTTTTAAGAAGAGTTAAAAGTTATTCCAAAAAGCTTAAAAACTATTCCAAAAAAGCTTAAAAAAAATGTTTGAAAAATAAAACGCTAGAACTGCACAATTTTAATTCAATTAACCACCAATTGGTTATCTTGGTTGATATTTCAAGTTTTAATAGCATAACAAAAAAACACATCGAGATAATCTTTTAGTGATGTGCCCATTAAATCAATTAAATGACAAATGATGTCCAATCATAAAAGCATGAATTTAAGGATTTCTAATCAAAATCTGCCGGAAATAAATAACCAAATTTAAAATTTAAAGGAAAGCACACTTTAATAATTGAATATTTACAATACATATGCATATATGTACATACATATGTTTATTTAAATATTTATGAATCTATTTCT